>OX123184.2:41712597-42257360 GCA_944739405.2 Euclidia mi
TTTTGGTATATTTAAAACTTACAAGCGCTTAGCACTGCGTTACTTTTAGCCCAAAATGCGCGATGACGTAGTTAAGTTCATAAATTCTTGCGACACTTGTATTGCGCACAAACATCAGAACCATGCACCATTGGGAACCATGGGACGACCCAAAGTGTGTTCACGACCCTTCCAAACCATTAGTGTAGATTTGGTGGGGCCATTACCCGTCACAAGAAAACAAAACGCCTACATCTTTGTAGTAACTTGTTGTTTTAGTAAATACTGTCTTTTTCCTATCAGGCGCGCAACTGCTGAATTAATAACTAATATTTTGGAAGAAAAATATTTTTAGTTCATGGTATACCATCTACAATTATATTGGACAATGGTAAACAGTTTGTCAGTGCTACTTTAAAAGCTATGTTGCGCAAGTACAAAATCCCTAATCTTCATTATACTCCTAAATATTCCCCACATGTCAATACGGTCGAACGCTATAATAAAACCATTGGTTCTACCTTAGCGGCGTTTGTAGGAAATGACCAGAGATTATGGGACACTCTCTTACCTAAGATGCAGTTTGCATTAAATACTGCAGTTAATGAAGTCACGGGCTATACACCTAGTTTTTTAGTCTATGGACGTAAATTAGTTCCATGCGGCTCACACTATGTCGACACGGACGCTGATGATATAGTATACAGACCCAGGGACGATTACGCAGAAAACATAGGTCACTTATCAGGCATATTTGACAAAGTTCAGGCACTCCTCATTCAAGCTCATGCTAGGAATTCCCAAACGTATAATTTACGCCGTAAACCAGCTGAGTTTAATGTGGGAGACACTGTGTGGAAAAGGACTTTTTATCAGAGCGACAAGGATAAGTCCTTCTGTAAGAAACTAGCCCCTAAATTCGTGAAGTGCACAGTGATTAATAAAAAGTCGCCTCTCGTTTACGAGTTGTCGGACGCGTCTGGAAATTCTATTGGGTTTTGGCACATTAAGGACCTAAAACTTATACACTATGGTGCCTAACTATTTGTTACAAACCGTAGAAGACCTTCCCTTCCTTCTCTCTATATGTCGTCTTAGCTTGGATAGTAGCGGACTCATAGACCTAACGCAGCTAGTCGGATTTTCCTTGTTAGCCACGTAAAATCCTCTCCTAAGGCGGGCGGTATTGTAACGTATGTCCGGTACTTTCCGCGTTGCGTCACAGTACCGCCTATACGCTCGGCCAATCAGAGAAAGCCATCGTCCGCGCTCGCAAAGCCTGACCAAATATGGTCATAAACGGACTCTCACCCTGATGGAGGGCCCGGTATATAAAGGGGCCGACAAAGAGGCCGGCACCGCTACTCTAACGTCGCTTCTACTACCTACCTACTATAACTAAGCGTACCTACTGACCCTAGGTCGTATCTACGTGTATCCTGGTCCCAGCTACGGGTATGTTACTACATTTACTGCGTTAGCGTACTGCCCATCTCTCTACCTGCTAGCTGAGGCCGGCTGACGCCGCCTGCCTGACTCTATTGGTTGTTGCTCTCCTAATGCTGCTTTCCTTCAGGTTCCAGGCTCACCTTAAGACTCCGGCTACGCTCCTAGACCGCTACACTTCCTGCATCGCCTTCGGCGTCACCTCTGCCGAAGAGTCTGGCCTGCCCTGCTCATCGTACTCGCACTGCAGGCGTCTGCTAGCTGAACCAACGGCCTGCGAGGATCTACCACTACGCGCAGCCTTCGAGCAGCCTGCCTACACACTACCGGAGGGAACAGTGTGGGAGACTGCAGCCCCTAGTGTTCAGGCCAGTGTCGTGTTGTTGGTCGGTCATACTCGTGGCAAGGGAAGTGAGACAATACTCGGCAAATAAACGCATAGAACCTTTTCTGCGTTTTACTACCAGAACCCGTTACAATGTAATTATCGGCATTACAAAGATTTTAAACTTTTACGAATTATTCGTTGAAACGGCTTTTACTCCTAACGGTAAACTGGCTTTAGGGGACTCATAAGTTTTAGCCCCGACGCACAACATTTCGAGTGGCTTACATCGCTCGCAGTCACAGACACATGAGAGGCATGAGGGCTTAGCAGAGCCTTCGTGAAGTGCAGGTATCTGAAAAAATACACAGAACCTATGCAGGTAACAATTTACCGTTTTTTTATTTCACGGGCGGCGGTACTCACGTCACGTCTGCAATTGATGATGATCGGATTCCATGTTGGCATTAACCTTTTTCTTAATTTTACCCGTACCCTTTTTTTCACGTAGTTTCTTCGACTAAAATACCAACAGTTTATTTTAGTCCTTAACTATACAATTTAAGTGGGTGATCGACGTGCGAGCCGTATACCGCGGTTTTGGAGACGACGATTTTTACTCGCGGAGTCGTGGCTCGTAGGTGCTGATCGACTAGCGAGCAAAACAGTCGAGTGTGAACCGCAACCGCGTCCTCATGCTTGCAATAACTTTATTTTGTTCTTTTCTATATGAAGCTCGCAATTACTGATATTATTTTCTTGACATCAGTTATATTTGAGTTTGGTTCGTAACTAACGAGCCGCGAGCCGGCTCGTTGGTTTTTAATTCCGCAGTATTGCAATGATCCACGGGCGAGCTTTACCGACGAGCCATAAAACGGCGGATTTACTCGCCCGTCGACCATGGCCTTAAGACTAGATAGTATTTAGCTTTTGAGACTATTCCTAGCAGTATCTATAGAAGACACCATGTTTTGACATTCCTAAAGTCCCGTGAAAAGCTAAACCCTGTCCTGTTATCAGCAGCAAATTAAATAAGAAGTTTATTGGAGGAATCAGAATTCAATATCAAACAGTATCGTGTAGTAAACTATTATTTTTTAATCTGCTACTAGTTGATGTCTTAAGGGAATGATAAGGTGCATCTGGATCTTGTAAACTAGTTACCACAGACTCCATCAAAGAAACACCCAGGATGCCACAAATGTACCAAAGATAGAATTTATATAACCGTTGCGAATAAAAAGCCGAAAAGAGATAGTAATATATATTTTACATACCCACTGAATGTGATTAAGATAAGAATAAGCAGCCATATTATTTTAAGCTTAATGGCAGTGCTTTAAAATTATTCAAATAATTCGTTATATGAATCCCAAAACAAGCTAACAAAACTTTGTTATATAGCCGATGACGAACTACTACATATAATCCCTTTATAAGTTACATCGCAACACCTGCTTCTGTGCCACACATATTCCATGATTAAATACTCGTTGTAAAGGTAGCATTTTGTATAATTTACCAAATAAAATTTACGAATTTTATACAACGATAGATACCTATGTTTACCGCAAATATTGGTAATCAGAACTGGGTTAATGGTTCAGGGCAACTAGGTTACTATTTGAAGATGCCTAGATGTAAAAGATGCGCATAAGTTTGCTATAATCTGAGTCACCCTGACTAGCCTTCTTCGTGTTGTGGGACGTTTCTCCTAAGGGGGAAATTGCCGAAAGTCATCTTTTAGTGCTGTCCTACACTCCTCAAGAAACATACATGCCAAATATCTAGCTTACAAGCGATACTTTCGGCTGTGCATTGTCTGTTAGTCTGTCAGGGTTCACCTACACATAATAGTCAGTAGCGGAAGAAATTTATATATAAAGCTGGAATTAGATATTATTATCATTCAAGGATATAAATATACACTTCGATCTATAATGAAGAGGTGTTAAAAGTACAATGAAATGAAATGAAATGAAATGAGAATGAAATGAGAATGAAATGAGAATGAAATGAGAATGAAATGAGAATGAAATGAGAATGAAATGAGAATGAAATGAGAATGAAATGAGAATGGAATGAGAATGGAATGAGAATGGAATGAGAATGGAATGAGAATGGAATGAGAATGGAATGAGAATGGAATGAGAATGGAATGAGAATGAAATGAGAATGAAATGAGAATGAAATGAGAATGAAATGAGAATGAAATGAGAATGAAATGAGAATGAAATGAAAATGAAATGAAAATGAAATGAAAATGAAAATGAAATGGAAATGAAATGAAAATGAAATGAAAATGAAATGGAAATGAAATGGAAATGAAATGAAAATGAAATGAAAATGAAATGAAAATGAAATTAAAATGAAATGAAAATGAAATGAAAATGAAATGAAAATGAAATGAAAATGAAATGAAAATGAAATGAAAATGAAATGAAATGAAAATGAAATGAAAATGAAATGAAATGAAAATGAAATGAAATGAAAATGAAATGAAAATGAAATGAAAATGAAATGAAAATGAAATGAAATGAAAATGAAATGAAAATGAAATGAAAATGAAATGAAAATGAAATGAAAATGAAATGAAAATGAAATGAAAATGAAATGAAAATGAAATGAAAATGAAATGAAAATGAAATGAAAATGAAATGAAAATGAAATGAAAATGAAATGAAAATGAAATGAAAATGAAATGAAAATGAAATGAAAATGAAATGAAAATGAAATGAAAATGAAATGAAAATGAAATGAAAATGAAATGAAAATGAAATGAAAATGAAATGAAAATGAAATGAAAATGAAATGAAAATGAAATGAAAATGAAATGAAAATGAAATGAAAATGAAATGAAAATGAAATGAAAATGAAATGAAAATGAAATGAAAATGAAATGAAAATGAAATGAAAATGAAATGAAAATGAAATGAAAATGAAATGAAAATGAAATGAAAATGAAATGAAAATGAAATGAAAATGAAATGAAAATGAAATGAAAATGAAATGAAAATGAAATGAAAATGAAATGAAAATGAAATGAAAATGAAATGAAAATGAAATGAAAATGAAATGAAAATGAAATGAAAATGAAATGAAAATGAAATGAAAATGAAATGAAAATGAAATGAAAATGAAATGAAAATGAAATGAAAATGAAATGAAAATGAAATGAAAATGAAATGAAAATGAAATGAAAATGAAATGAAAATAAAATGAAATGAAATGAAATGAAAAAAAGCTTATTTGCAAGTCCAATGCAACAGTAGCAATGTACAAGTAAACAGAAAAACAGTTTTTGGATGGCAAATAAGGTACCTGCGTCGTTATAAGTTGCAGAATCCAGGTGAGACTGCAACACTGATATTCCCGCAGGACCTAATTACATACTTACATACAATCTCTTATAACTAGTCATAAATAATTATAAATAGTACTTAAACTATGAATTAATATATAAATATACATACACTGATTAAATAAACCAAATAAAAAACATATACAGAATACAAAGAAGAATGGCAAAATCAGTGTCGCTTATTTATGAAAGCGAGCATGAATGAATTTATATACATTTTATAGAATGATAGCTGTAGTTTATTTTATTAGTTATTATTCTTTTTTATTCAATGGGATAAAACAAATATCTAATAAAGAAATATTTTGTTACATCTGAAATGCACATAGCAATAACTAAACGTCAAAAGCGAGATTGTAAAAGAATCATTAAATCCTCTTTTATGAAATCGTTAGAAACCTTAAAAAAACGATGAATTGCGTGAATTTCTTGTCATCTGTCATTGATACAGTTGTATCTTATGAATGAATGTCTGTATTATATTTATTTTACGCATTTTCGCATTGTTTTGTTAACTTTATTTAGCTTAGCTTTCGTTTCTGCTTTCAGTTAAGCTTTTGCATCCTGAGTGTTGAATACCTACTTATGGTGTTACACAATTATGTTGTTGTGATTCTGGACATACCTTTGAGACATAAATCTAATACGTATTGTTATTTTGAACAGATTTTTTATTTGTGTAGAATGGGATTTGATGTTTATACATTATGTGCATTGTATGATATCTGGGATATATTTGTCGTCAAGCTATAATTCCGTCACCAGTTCAGTTTTTCGAAGAAGTCGGAGGCATTTTAAAATGGTTGAAATGTAAATAAATGCTTTGTTACCAAACATATTTTATTTTCACTTAATTACTATTTTATGATACAAAAATAGGACTGATGAAACGCCATATCAGTAAAGTACCCCTAAATGCTAAATAGCGCGAGAGTTTGCAAAGTATAATAATTAGTGTAAGTTTGCTGGATAGAATATAGAGCAACATAATTACAGCGAAGTGCGATATACCTATATAATTATAAAGAAAATCTTAGAAGTAAGTGTTGGAAAAGGTACTCTTATGATTTAACATACCAATCACAGTTCTGTTATGCTCATGATACCTACGTATTAGGAAAGAGCTCAAATATTTACATAGGTAGCTCCTTGAAACGTCACCTCATTGTCACCTGACGTTAGTCATTAGCGTTCTGCGCGATGTACGTTTATTCACTGTACTGCACATACGTGAACTTATCACTGTGACTACTGTGACATTAGTGACCACAGATGATATACTATAACCGTATTAGTGACTAACTTCAGACCTGCCCACACTAAATGCGCGAGGTGTAACTTACAACTCTTTAATTTCATTTTCTATTAAAATCCCATAACATAAAAATATTCTGTATTTATATTTTACTTAATAGGCCTTAGATCTATCTTTTTAATGTATTTGTACTAATGCTCGCGAAGTCTTAATGCGACATTGATAATGTACGGTAGTTTGCCATTGTTCTTTCTTAAAAATAATGCTCAGATATTACAACAATAAATAGGTTTTTTTTATGCGTTTCCGAACGCTTACAATCACATTTTGTTGTATTTGACAGATGGTATGTTCGGTCGGCCATTGTGATTGTCAAAGAATATACAAATACTGCGTAAGAGTGATTGTTGTCATTATGCGAATATTAAAAACAGCTAATGTAACTATAGGAATGTTAATGTGTCAATACTAAAAACTAATCTATAGAATGTATCCAACATTCTGCATACATATTGTACCTACTACAGATGATGATAATGTCATTTACTACACAATATGTTTAAATACCGAATGTAAGTTACCGCTTCACTGTACAATACTAAACTTATGATATTTTTTGTATTTGTAGTAATAATAGCTTTAACCTTAGTTTGGAATGTGTGTACTGTTTTCAGGCTACGCAGAGGAGGAGGAAGATCGTTCCAACATTTCGTTGAAGCGAAACGGAATCTACCTCTGAATGAAGAAGTACGGTGCTTCGAGGTGACCATGAGATCTGATGAGGCCCTTGTATTATTATTAACCTCTCGCGACCATGTCAACTTCTCATAGAGGTAAGCTGGTTTTTTATACAAAACTATGCCAAAAAGCAATGTTGCCAAATGAAGGTGCCTACGTGCAGTCATCTTCATGAGGTTCCCATTGTTCAAAAATGGAGTGACATGTGTGCGAGGTGGGATTTTGTAACAAAACTTAGCACATGCATTTTGTACTCGCTGTATTAATTTTTGAGTTCGTTTCAATATGCATGCCCCAAATACAGTGTCTGCATATTTTAATTTGGACAATACCAGTGACTCACAGAGTTGTATGCGCACATCTGTGCTGAGGTGATCCCGAATACGGTATAGCAATTTGAGACGGTAAGAACAGTTTTTTACAGATTCAAGAACATGCGTCTCAAAATGCAATTGTCCATCCATGATCAAACCCAAATTACGCGCTTCGCTAACTTGCTGTATGGAACAACCATCCACCATTAATACTGGATTGTGGGCCTGTATTTTATTAATGCATTTTTTAGAGCCGAATATAATGTACTTGGATTTGTTAGGATTAAGCACTAGTGAGTTGTTTTTTGCCCGGTCAGCTATCCTCCCTAAATCA
Organism: Euclidia mi; assembly: GCA_944739405.2. Taxonomy (NCBI): domain Eukaryota; kingdom Metazoa; phylum Arthropoda; class Insecta; order Lepidoptera; family Erebidae; genus Euclidia; species Euclidia mi. The sequence continues at coordinate 41,720,353 of OX123184.2, forward strand.
ATATTTATTTTAATTACAGCCTCATTGCAATCATCTGGACGAAAGGAGGTGTATATTTGGAGATCATCAGCATACATGTGGAATTTGGTGTTATGTATATGGTTGGTAACATCGGCGCAGTATACAATGAAGAGGAGAGGGCCGAGTACTGATTCCTGAGGAACACCCCGAGTCACCTCACAACAAGAGGAGTAAGCCGTAGTACCATCCCTGTTGTTATCCAGTTGGACAAATTGAGATCTGTCATTAAGATATTTGTGGAACCATTTCACTGTTGCTGAGTCACACCCATAATATGAAAGTTTTGCCAGAAGAAGAGAAATATTGATTGTTTCGAAGGCGCGCGAAAAATCTAGCAGTGTGAACAAAGTACCCATGCCCTGGTCCCTAGCCTCTAGTATATCATCGACCACATCAAGGAGAGTGGTGGTTGTGCTGTGTCCCGGGTGAAATCCAGACTACTTCTTAGGTATTGTATCATACTTCTCAAGATACTTCCTCAACTGATTGCTTACCACCTTTTCCAGTACCTTTGACAAACAAGGAAGCAAACTGATGGGTCTTAGGTCCTTGGCAGTGATTGGATTCGAATTTTTGGGTATAGGTTTAAATAAAACAATAGCCGTTTTCCATACTTCAGGAAAGGTAGAAGAAGTGATTGATTTGTTAATGATTTCTGTGATGTATGGTAGACTATGTGGAAGAGTCATCATCAGCATGTCCAGTGGGATGTTATCAATACCAAGGGCATTGGATTTAAGACTTTTAATGTACAAATGAACTAGTTCTTCATTAACAGGCTCAAGACTGAAGGAGTGTGAGTGGAACCTATTTGTCTCAAAGTTAATCAGATCAGATAATGAAACTGCATCATTACCAGTAATGTTTAAAAAATGCCTGTTGAGAACCTCTGGATCATTAAATGTAAATGGCAAATCCTGTACTCTTGGTTTGCCGATTGTAATTGTAGATTTCAGATTGTACCGTAACTTCTTTGGGTTTCTGATATGTCTGTGTACATATGTCTCGAAGTAGGCTCTTTTTTCATTTTCAATGGCATTTACTACAATATTTTTCATGTCTTTATAACAAGTTTTGTGTATGATAGATTTACTTAATTTATAGCGTGATTGATTGATTAATTGATTATTCTTTATTGTACACCTTACAAAAAGTTACATTATATAACAAAATATATACAAAACACAAACAGAATGAGTGATACTTGTTACGTAATTTTACCATTTCTTTAATTGTATAGGTAATCCACGGAAGAGATCTATCTTTAATTAAAATACTGAGTATTGGTGTATGCATATCAAATAGAGTTGTGATAAAGGTGTTTAATAATGAAACCATGTCACCTACATTTTCCTTGGACAGTTATATAATCCCAATCTAATTTGTTAAGGTCATCCTCAAAAACATTCGGCATTATGTGCTTTAACGGCCTATAGTTGATCCACTGTGGGATCAATGTCTCATGTTTATCAATGGCATACAAGCCAGAAGCTTGAAGCGATCATATATTAATCCCGAAGTAAGTAACTTACTAGGTGGAATATTCAAAATACATATTAATTTGTTGGCAAAAATGTATTTTACGGCACATAAGGTCTAGACCTAATGCGATGAAACCAATAGAAAGGCTTGTTCATTTAACCAATAACACGATGTTCCGGTTATGGAGCAAACAAATAAATATTTACCAAACACGGGGTAATGATGTTTGTAAACACAAGTACGATACAAACTTTCCGTAATGACTTTATCGTCACGAACAATTGAACAGATACACATTGGATATGTCAAAGTGAGGAATTTGTTGTACCAAGACGTAAGTAAAACAAGTTTATGCGACTTCACAAGTTAATAGATGGTGACAAAGCTACGACATCTAGGGGCCTGTGCAAACCACGTTTTTTAAGGATAAATACGCGCCGTCAACGCGCGTTTCTAAAACGCGCGTCCGCGTATTTATCCTACAGAGCAGTTTGTTGTTGTTGGTATCGATACAAACGCGTGGCACCGGCGCGTCTGTACCGCTACACACGCGCGTTTACATCGCGTCTGTATCGATTCAAACGCGTATTTGAATTTATACAGGTGTGTAAAGGTCTACAGGCTGCGTCTGACTTGCGTTCGTATCGCGTCTGTATCGCTACAAACGCGCATCAACGGCGCGTTTAAAAAACGTGGTGTGCATAGGCCCTAACACTGCACGGAGTAATATTAAGCTGTATATTGTAGAGAATCTTGAAAGATAGGTGAGTGAGGGAGAGTTTACTAGGGATAAGACATCGCGTTTGTTTTAGATCAATGCAGAAACATCGCTGGGCATTCTGGAATGTATTCCTGTAAGTCTTCTTGGATGCAATGGGCTAACTTTAGGACGACGATGATTATGACATGAGGGCAGATTCAACCACGGCAAACAGCATTGAATATCGAGAAGAATAAGTAGGTGATAAAAAAAATCCACTGCACACAAATAGAAAGTAAAATTATAGTTGTGACATCATCAAACGCTTATCACAAAATTGATATCGTAGCAATCTATAAATTGAAGGCTAAATGTGAGAAACCATTATCACAATGACCTAATCTATACCTTTTGGTAAAAGTAAGACGGCTAATTAACGAAGTGGAAAGAAGGCAAAGTATTGATCTAAGCATAGCAGAGTATCTCTCGTAGCGTAATTAATCGAACGGAGTAACAAACAAACAACGTTGGAAGTTAAGAAAAACTCAAGATTCTACTAAATCCGCTCTCTTGGTTAGGTACAATTATCCCTGTACTCGGCAAAGTGTTATTCATCTAGACTAGACATACAAGATGGATTGCACACGTAATTTTCTTATCCTGGGTAACCAACGGTATCAAATTCCCTCCTACTTGTAAGTAAATTAATGAGCTTTATACTAGATATCGACGATATCGTTGCACATTGCTAACTGCAGATATGGCGTAGAGGTTTAAACGCCTCTCCGCTTAACACTGCGTCGAGTTTTGTGAGTTCGATAAATTCAATCGCCACACGGGAGGGCACTTTGTGTGACCTACAAATTGTTGTTTGCAGTCCAGCACATTGAGTTCGTTGGTTGTATGTTTGTAAAGTTTCTCAGGACATCGATTTTATTCCTTGAGCGCAGCGTGTATTTCTTAAGAAAAATCAAGCTGTGGATTGAATTGAGTCTACTACGGGTACTCAACTAGCGCGGCAATTAGTCAAAACCAATAAAAGCCAATCTAATACAGGTTACTTACAGTAAGGGTTATTAGCTATTATCGCTGTGGTTTACGAGCTACGACTGCTTTCTGATGATCTTTGTTTACGACAGTGATAAACAAGAGAAAGATGTTATTCAATACCGTCAGTGTTTTCTAAAAAAGCCGTTACGGAGACTCAATCACTCGCGGCTATCAGTAAGTATTAAATAATATTATTATCATCATCATCATTTTCTTAGCTGTTCCCAGTTTCAACCTAGGGTCCACTTACTCGTCTAACCGGATTTGACAGATTATCAGCTTTTGTACAGAGCGACTGCCGTCTGACCGCAACCCGAAGGGATAAGGATATTCCACGGTTTAGACTAGTGTCGTTTTATTTAGAAGGTACTGACGCCATATAACGATTGTCAAAGATCTTTATGACAACCGGGACCGACGGCTTAACGTGCTCTCCGCAGCCAGGGCAAGCGATAATTAACAATTTATTACGCACATAACTCCGAAAAGTCATTGGTGCGGCCGTGGATTCGAACGCGACACCCTCTGCATGGCAGTCTGTTGGTATCTCCACTAAGCTATCACTGCCTGTAGTTTATATCATATTATGTGAATACGTAATAAGATGTAGTAGTTCTTGAGACACTGAAAGGTAATCTGCGATACCAATAACATTGAGTATACTACTAATGACAGAAGCCATCATTTCTTTATTTCGTCTTATTTGGTCCCTTTGTAAGAGTATTAGGTACATAACCCCAAGGGGCGGCAACGCACTTGCGACTCCTGTGGTGTTGCTTGTGTCCATGGGCGGCGGTAATTGCTTACCATCAGGCAATCAGTCTGCTCGTTTGCCGCCTAGTACTATAAAAAACAAAAAATAAAAAACAAAAGCATAAGTAGTAATAAGTAATAAGAAAATAGCAGGGATTACATGTTTATTTGCTACAATTCTGAGCACTAACCTCAGGAGTGTACCTACCAAGTTTTAAGAAACATTTTCTTTGAAAATCTAGGAACCTTATTACTCCTATTATCATTTAATATTAATAATATGCTGGGACAATCCACCGGAGCTATTTTATTCCAAGCAAGACAAAACATGCTAAGACAGCCACCTTACCGATAAGAATACAAATTATATATAAATAAGACCTGACTTGACCTAAAGAAGACACATGTTATCGGTCTCATTACACAAAAAATTACCTATATGAGAATCGAATCTACGACCACTGGCTAGTCAAAGTAACAGGACACTGAGCATGTTATTTCAATTCCATCCAGCATACCATTAGATCTAATAAAATAATAAGCATCTTACTGAACATTATATTCAACATTTGCGTTTAAAGCAAGTTATTATTCACATGAGATTTGACAGACAGCTCAAGCATTTCACTGTAATTGTAGACTGATATTATTTGCTCACTAGTGGCTTGGCTTTCAGTACGTACATTCGGCTTCGTGTCAAGGTAGAATGTTTGACCTTTGTACCGTCCTTATGGCGTACGAAATAAGTGTTAGAATCGTAGCTTAACTTTTCGCTTGTGTACATTATATTTGTGCCGGTATATGACACGTCTGGACATATCGAGAATATGCCTTGCCGGCGTAATACGTAGGTTTTTTATAAGCAAATATTTGCTACTACGCACCACCACTTCATAAAGCCGCTTAGCAACTGAATCTGTTATGTGTCATTACAATATATTGGCAAGCGGCGACGCTCATAATTATATTAATCTATTATACAGTGATCTCTTGGATAATATTATTATGTATATTGTTACTTCAGTACAAGCACTATATAAGATGAATGTATTGAGTCTTTTATACTGGAAAAATTATCTTTTTTATGTTACAAAATCAAAAGTCTCATAGTAAAAACATAACATAGCGCAGGCGCGCGTTTAGAACACACAAAATACTATGGGCGTAATTCGCTTATGTTTCGGGTATCAGGGTCGCATCGCATGATCTATAACCAAACGACTCATTTGAAATTATTAGTTGAATTATATTGTCGGCTTATTGCAAGAACTCATTAACTGCAAAAAATCACTAAATACGTTTTTTATCTTTAATGGACTTCTTTTGACACATTCTACAAAAGGCAAAAACACACAAATTTCTATCTATTCAATTTTAGGCGTTACGGCCTTGCCATTAAATCCATAACTGCATCTTTGGCAATCAAGCATTTTCAAAAAAGTCACTAAGCTGCGCAAGTTATTTTTATTAAATAGATAATTATTAAAATAACAGCTTTCATATTATACAGAACTCTTTTTACCATGTAATTAACTTTATCGAAATAAGTGTAGCATAAGTAGCTTAGAATTAGGTTCGATAAAGTTTATTATTTGTATTTTTATTACTTTCTGTTATGAATAATCGATCACGAGTGCAAAATAAGTAATCTTAATGAATTTTATCGAAATGAATTTTATATAAATCATAATATTTAAGATTTCCCTAAAATTATGTATTGTTTTAGATATGTTAACAAAACCAAAGTCATGGTCATAGAGAGGGAATATAGTGTTACTGAATGTAACATAATGATAGGAGATGAAAAAGCGGAACAAGTGAATGAGTTTTTGTATTTTGGGGTCTTTGTTTACGAGAGATAGAAAACGTGAGGGAGATTTTGAAAGAAGAGTGAAAGCTGGAAATACTTTGAATAGCGCCTTACAAGCCATCATCGGCAATGGTATTATCCCAAAGCAGGCTCGCTTTGCTATGCTGCAGGAAGTTTTGGCGCCAACATTGATCTATGGTAGCGAATCATGGGTATGGCAGAAGAAGCATGAAAGTAGAATCAATGCTGTAGAAATGAGAGTTTTGAGAAGTATGTGCGATGTAAGTCTGATAGATAAAGTGCGTTACAGTATGATACAGGCAAAGTGTGGTCTAAAAGAAGATGTAGTGACAAAGATCGAAAAAGGAATGTTGCGTTGGTTTGGACATTTTGAACGGATGGATGAAAGAAGAAATACGAAAGAAGTGTATCGTGCGAGAATGAATGTAGATGTCGGTAGGAGACGCCTAAGGCAGTACGCTGACCAAATAGGTGACGACCTGAAAAAGGCCCAAATTAAAAGTAACCATAACCGACGCGCATGCATGATGAGGTTAATGAATGTCGAGGAAGCGAAAGAGGTATGTTTGACCTGTAGCATGTGGCATAGTCTATGCCTACCCCAATGGGAGACGATAGATAGATGTTTTTAGTTACTTTTTTGTTTTGTCGATCGTATAATTTAATTTAATTAACATCAGTGAATAGAATATAGTAACTCCTTGCAAGCTACGTGGTTGCTCTTTTCGACGAGCTACGGAGTCTTGTAATTTATCCATATTAAAACTTAACGCAACTTATCGCTTTCCAAACTACACTCCTTCCATTCTTGACCTTATTTTGGTGTCTTCTCCTTGTTTCGTTTACAAGGATGGTCAATGTACCCCAGATGTGTTCTCTTATCACGATCTAGTATTTGTCTCTTATAAAATACGCCCACCCAAAAAAAAGCCTAGATTGTCTTGCTGTGCAATTTTAGTAGCATGGATCTTGACAGACTTGGTCTGGTCTGACGATTTCGTAACACTTTGGGAGTTGGTAAAAAACGGCAACAAACCATTCCAAATAATATTAACCTCGATTCTCTTATTACACATTTCACTACTTCGTCCAGATTATTCTCGCTTTATCCTCTCGCATTTTTCCTCTTATGACGTTAAGAAGAGTATACTGGCAGTGACGTCCAATGCAGGCAATGATTGTGTCAGCCGCAAAATAATCCATTCTTCACATCCTAGGTGAAATTTGTCCAGTCCTATGTCACATCCTTAACCATTCCATAGCCCGTGATATCTTTCCATCAAGTTGGAAAGATGCACTAATAATTCCTTTACCTAAGGAATCCCAACCCTGCTCCTTCTCCGATTATCGACCCATAGCCATACCACCTTTCCTATCAAAAGACCCTATCAATCTGGTTCCCACCCCGGGCACAGTACTGTCACTGCAGTGCTTCGTGTAACAGATGACATTAGGCTGGGTATGGATAGTGGCAATCTGACGGTTTTGACTCTACTTGATTTTAGTAATGCTTTTAGCACCGCCGATTTTCACAATATACTTGGCATATTACGCTCTTTTAACGTATCTCCAACGGCAATTGACTGGTTTCACAGTTACCTGTTTGGTCGCCGGTAACGTATATGCATCGAAGACACTTATTCCACTTGGTCTGACACAAATGCCGGTGTGCCACAGGGTGGCGTGCTATCTCCTTGACTCTTCACAATATTTATTAATTCTATCTCAAACCAATTACTTTCATCCTACCACCTTTAGGCAGATGATTTGCAAATTTACACGCAAGCTCCGTTATATAAGTTAGCGGAAGTTTGTACTACCATTAGCTGGGATCTGGCGCGTAACTGTGAGTGGACCACGAAATATGGACTTAAAGTCATCATCAGCCTTTAATAGTCCACTGCTGGACTAGGCCTCTCATTTGAAAATAGGAATTGGCCTACTATACCACGCTGGCCAAACGGGTTAGTATAGGGTTTGTATCAAGTTTTGCTTCTCTTACAGTGCTGTTCTCTGAATAATATGCTCCCTCTGTCGGCTCTTACGACACCGATGGCATGATATGGGGTGGTAACATTCCGTATACTTAATCCATCACCACACAGAAAAGTAAATCCTGAAACTGGACTTAACGTAAATCCTGATAAAACACAACTGATTGTTGACGGCAACCCCAAACTCGTCTCGAGAATTTGTTGGTCCAAACTGCCACGCATTAGTTTCGGAAAGGATCTTCCAGGCGGCAAAACCGTAAGGAATTAAGATATTTACTTTGATCATAGTATACTATGTCATGGAGATCTCAAATCCTGGAAACGAGTCACAAACTATTTGCATCAGCAGGTTCGTTGCGTCGATTACGAAACTACCTTCTAACTGCCACTAAGATTGCGCTAGCTCAAGCTCTGCTTCTGCATATAATTAACTACGCGGACGTCAGCTATCTTGAACCCACTGCAGAGCAGCAAGATAATCTTGAGCATATCCAAAACTTTTGCAAACGATTTATATTTGGATTGCGCAAATATGATCACGTTTCAGATTTTTGCAACAAACTCAAGTGGCTGCCAGTTCGTTTTCGCAGGAATACTCACATTCTTACATTGTTATATAATGTACTTACTATATCATAATTATCGCTCTTATCTCAAAGAACGATTTAAGTTCCTCCATGACACACATGTAAAGTCCTTGAGGTCGTCTGAGGATCTAACGCTGGAGATGCCCAAGCATTCCACAAATTACTTCAACAAATCTTTTACTGTTCAGACTGTGGAATGCTTTACCACTGGAGATCTGAAGAGCGAACTGAATAAAACTCTGTTAATTACCTATTTATTTCGAATAAACAGGTGATGACTGACTTACATGGAAAGTTTTTTTGGGATAAAAGATTGTTATTTTGTTTGTTTGGAAGAATTTAAATAAATTATTTTTCATATGGCTAGCAATGTTTTGTTTATTATAATACTAGTTATCCCTTTTATAAAATAAATATTTGATTAAATTTTCTTTGTTTTATTACAATTGAAGAAATAATAAATTCACATACCGAACATACTTACAGTAATCGATTTTAAACTTTCGCGACTTGTATACATCATACAATTTTATTTAACGGGTCTTATTCGCGATGACGATTCACAAGGACGACGCTGAGATGACATCAGTCCTGCCGCGACCAAGGCTGTTGTAAGACGGCCGAAACGTCGGTAAAACATAGGTATTTATACCTTAAATTAATTAAATATCGCAAATAAGACCCGTTAAATAAAATTGTATGAGACTTACAGTAGCCAGAAGTCATTAACTTTTATTTTGTGTTTTAAAAAAGCAAATAACTTTGTAGGATTAGCGACCCTCACTTGTTTTTATTAATATACATATTAGGTTAATCGAAAACATTACATTTCTCATCACCGTAATTATATTTAGGATAATCTGGGCAAATCAATATAACCACTAACTAAATCGAACTAAAACACCGTTTATCTCGGAATAGTGAATATGTCACATAATGACTTCTTGCAATAAGCCGACGATATCTACAAGTAAGTTCCCCATTATCAAATCTGTGACATCAAAATTGGAATTTGATTACATAAACGCTAAACCTTTATCACCGCACTTTGCTAAACATTCCTTCACTTGAAAAAAAACATCCAAATTGCACAGATTCGATTACAAACGAGCGTACGAATTCTCCTAAAAATCTTGGATAACAAATGTCAGTATCCACTGAGAGTAGGTATATAAGAACTCGGCATTACCTACTACAACTGTACTTATTTCAATCGTTTACCTACAAAGAACCAGCAAATGACTCTGATTGTTAAATTTATTTCAGCGTAACTTATTTTTATGGGTCGCCTTGGAAAGCTTCTAACATATTTTTTGTAACTTAACAGGCCTCACAAAAATTGCACGGCAGGCCACATGTGGCTAACAATTTTCTTTTAGTTTTGTTTATATCCTCAAGATAAGTTTTAAGTTACAAGTAAAGAAAATTGTAGCCTGGAAGGCAACCTACTTTACCGAATCTTTATTATTTACCACATGATTTATTGTGCATCGTAACCAATACCACGTAACATTTATGTGTTCTGCAAATCGGTATTATGTTTCTTTGTTGTTTGTAACACTAAGATTACAAATTGACTTAGCGCACGTCAATATTACCCCAGGATAGTACGTGAAGCGTTTGAAATACAAAATTAAAGAAATTGTAAGCGGGAGGGCGGATACAGACTGTCGACCATTTGGAACCCAGTCATCAACGAATGTAAACAATGCCGCAGTAACATAACTGATCAGTGTGTAGACGTCTTAAGTGTAGTTTGTCGAAGTACCGACAGTGCGTATAAAATCATAAATAAAAAATAAGTAAGGGTAGCTGCCGAAACCCGCTGTTTACAAAGAGTGCGCTAAGCTGACATCAGTCCCTCCGCGACCACGACAGCTGCAAACCGGTAGAAACGTAGGAGAATAACAGAGGTATTTATGCCTTTAAATACGCCAATTATCGCGACTAAAACCCGCTAAATAATATTGTATGATTGAAAGTGGTTATCATCATCGCACTAGCGTTATCTCGGCTGCGTCCAAGATTTTACCTTCGAGTCCAGGGTTAGTCGTAGTCTAACTCTAAACTTTATTTGATACAATATCTAGCTTTTCCACAGAGTATCTATCATCTGAAGTTATCGACCAACCAATTCATAATAAGTTTCACTATAAAATAACGCTGTTTTGATTTTCATCTGAGCTAGTTACATACGAGTGTATCTATTATTATCTAAATGGCTCAGTTTAAAGTGTAACGCCAGACAAGTAGAGTCGTCTCTAATCTTGCAATTTATACATCTAGACCACGTTTATAAAGATAGAGGTCAGACTAAATAAACATCACATCAACTAAGATAATAAGGTTAATTTATAACTGAAATACTGGCGGGCATTCTCGCCGTTGTGAGGCAGAATTACTGTTACAATACATGAATAAAGCAATCTAAAATTACATTATTTGTAATTGTAACTATCCGTGGACCAGATTCTGTAAGAGCTTTCACGTGTAATGAAATCGTGAACTATATTTTGATGTTTAAACATAAATTGAAAGAAAAGTGTTGTATTTTACTTAGTAATGAATACAACACGTATTATAAAGCCTTATTAAAATAAAATATATTATAAACAAGAACGGTTTGTGTGAAAAATATTCAATATAATTAACAACACTGATGTACTCGTATTATGTATCTTATCTTAATTCATTTGTCTTTATTACGAGTACATGCTGTTTATTTCATCAAAGTTCATCGTTCTATGGTTTACTATCACTGCTGCGCTATTTTGCAGTAGTCACTGAGATTGAAAATATCGATAAATTAAGCTGTTTGTAGCACTAGGTTGCAATTGATTCAGTATTTATGCACTAAACTCGACGTGTTACGACTGCACGTACCCCTATACGATGCCAATTCACTCCGTGTGGGGTCTACCGGGACGTTGATCATCTCGTAAATAAAAAAGTGACAACGATATGTAGCAGGTTGTACAAACGCGCATGCGGCACCTGAATATAAAAGCTCAGAAATATATCCCAACGGTATACGTATTGCACACATATGGCGATTTTTGGCAAAATACGACTGGTGATATTGGTGGCCGTACGACGAATTTTTCAGGTTGCGTATTTGTATATGTTTAGGTTGTTTGAGTAGAAATGTATTTGTTACACAAATACGAATTGGTTGAGTATATTTTTTAGTACACCTTTGTTATCTTAAGATGAAGAAACACAGTAATATTGCTGTAAGAATGTGCTGCGACTGTCGCACCGCGATGTAACCAGCTCAAATCAACTTGCTTGTATTTTAAATATGTACGTTCGTCTTTAATCAAGCTCTAAAATAAACTCGTTAGATAGACATAGAACAGATCGGTGGCAGTGTCAACACTTCTGGCTGAAATATCTCTATACCTAACCTAAAAAACAAGATGCTAATAATTATGTGAGTAACACTTTTGGCGCGTATGACATAATTATACACATAATTATGACGTAGCCAACTGCTTGGATTAGCCGTTTAGCTGGACGGATAGCATTTTCCTTCAGGTGCTATTAACATTTGTTTGGCGTGCCACAAATACAACACTGATGTGATGACCACAACCAATCCGTGCAGAAAGTACGGACTAAGAAAACCAAACTGTTCTTAACCATGATTCAACACCCTTAAAATTAAAGCGTGATAAGATTTTCTATTTCAAATCGTAAGACACATAATCATAATGACACGATTAGGTCCTTTAAATCCAGCCAGCATTTCGGAAACGTTAGCGTGATCGTACGTTATGTAATATCAAATCTGGTCTAATTGAGCTTGTCTATGCAGAATTAGCTGCACAGCTGCGACGCGGCATGTTATTTCCTTGTAGTCTGATGCCAAATTCACCAAAATAGGTCGATGTGGCTTTACATTAAACCTAAGCTTAGCCATTGAGGAATGTCGAAGTGATAATACGCATGTGATAAAAGTGGGTTTAAATGAAAATGGGACCAACCACTGTAATTATCCGAGTGCGTGTCTAACCGCTGTTCAATAATTACAAGTCATTAGTTGGACTGCAAACACGCTGATTCAATTCCCATTAACGTCCATCATTCACAACGGTTGGTTAGTATACTTCACACAAATGTAGCTACATGAAATCGAATAAGCTTTGATAGACACATACGGGAACCTCTGTTGAATATCATCCTTTGAGCACGTAACCACATTGATCGAAGTATTTTCTTATTATATCTGACCTACAACCTGCATATAAGTCTGTTCGAAAAATATTCACAGATAATATAACCCCAACATATCAGCAAGTATTTTTGAATTTCTATCTAAAATATTCAAGCCTATAAGTCGAATATGCCAAAATTCTAAGTGTTAGGGTTAGCTTAGAGAAAATTCGATAAAAACTTTCCTAGAATTGGTTCCAAGATTTCGATCATACGCTTATGTAAACACTACTTTACTTTTCAACGAAATTATTTTAATGAGAGTTTATTCTGGCGTATTGCATAAGTATTGACTCGGCCATCGCATGAAAACACAATATATCTCATAAGTAATACATATATAAATTAGATTTTTTAATTTGATTGCCAAGTCAATATATTTATTTAAAACATTAAAGATTTTTAATTAACTGACTTGGTATTACATGGATCTCATGAGAGACTCATTTTTTTTGTAGATAGTCTTACTTTTGTCCTTTCCGGTACCTTCTACTTCTTGTACACCAACAACGAATTTTCTTAATTAAAGCTGCAAATGTGTTAGTAATCCTTTATATTCATATGGGATTACAAAGTTATTCATGTAGTTGATGTATCTTGAAAACTGGACAGAAATTGAAAAATATTTTAATTTTTCCTTGATTCATATACTAAACACTAATTGTATTCTAAATTTGAAACTTCTATGTCTGCTAGAAGTGCCTTAGACTTTTGATGATCGGTCAGTGAGTGACAAAATTAAGAATTTGGACTCGTTATAATTCTGAAACTACTGGTTCCAATTGAAGTAAATTGGAAATACACCATGTTTTTACAATGCCTGCATGGTTACTAAAAACTCAGGCTTCTAGTTTTATCCACAACGAAGTTATAGGGGGTCGAAAATGGCCTGAATTGCTTCGAGAAAAGGATGATACGGCCGTTCCGCTTTTTGCTCAACTTGGCGGGGGCACTGCCGTGCCCCTAGATTTTATCCACAACGAAGTTATAGGGGGTCGAAAATGGCCTGAATCGCTTCGAGAAAAGGATGGTACGGCCGTGCCACTTTTTGCTCGACTTGGCGGGGGCACTGCCGTGCCCCCAGATCTATCAAAGTAACGTATGTTACACAATATTTTTTATTTTATTTATAGACTCACGCCTGTATCCCCGGAAAGGGGTAGACAGACATGTAATATTTCACCGACATTTCGCCATGATTTTTTAGGTCCCACGTAATAGGGGGCGAGCCTATTGCCGTACCTGCACAGATTACTAAATAGTTACTTTGTAACAGATACATCACTCCCATACAAAAGCGAAAATACCTACCCTATAATCACCTACAAAGTCTTAATAATAATAGCCGTTGTTCGCAGTAAAGAGAAATGTACCCTAAGTACTCACACAAAGAGTTGCAGATTGTGTGACTGTACGTACAAGCGCGTCATCGAACGAAGGCTTTGTTTGGGCTTTGAAGGGTTGTTCTTATGATGATTTTGGTAATAAAACGAATGTTGCGAAATAACCATATTTTTATTTGCTAAATACTACCTATATATACAGGAGTCAGTTAGTAAATACATATTGTTAACATATTTAATAAAATTAACAATAAGTAATATGTTATAAAATAAATAAAATGTATTATAATCGTACGTAGTAGGGGGCCTATTGCCTATTTCCGTTTATCGGGCACAATACCAGACAATCCAGTAAGTACGTACATACGACTCTGACATTAAGTAGATTTTATTTAATAAAAACAACATTAATATTTATTTCTAATAACCTTAACTTATCAATTTACGAACATTTACATACCTAGTATTTCCTTTCTTACCTTTGCTCTAAATAAAATAAATGGTGATAATTTGTAGATGAAGTTTTGTATAAGTACCTACTTATATCAAATCTTATACCATTACTTACTACACAAATCATTGTTTGTCCTTCTGCAATGAAAAAACAACAAGTTTTCATTTGTTTTGTGCCTTTAACACCCATCCACTGCACAATAACTTCGTGGTTTCGGCATTTCTATAAGAAAGCACGGGAAACGTGCCGTGCGTACACGATGGCGGGCGTGCGGCGGCCCCCTGTCGTTTGTACCGACGGCTGTACACGAAATGGTAGGTATTTATCGCGCGAATTTGAGCCAATGACGGGGGCCTGGTACCGGGCACATTACCAGACTCCGTGCTGCTACTGAGAATTTCCTGACGGCAAAACCCAATAACACTTTGCCCGACCCGGGAATCGAACCCGAGACCTCCCAATCCCACGTGCACATTTATGCCGCGAGACCAACGAGGCAATGTTACACAATAAGTTTATTTCTTTCTTTTTAATAATTTAATTTTCACTCTCCTATTTTTGCAGATCATGATGTATATTTAGGAACCTAGTTAAATTTATAATTCTATTGCTTATATATGTTTGCCACAAATGTACTAGATTTTGTCATGTGTGATTATTCTATACATATAATAAAATGGTAGAAGAGTCAAAACTGTACATTGAATATTTTTTTAAAGAATACATGGGTTGCGATCTACAATCGATACCGAAGCCAAAAATATAGCTTTTAGAATTTTTGTCTGTTTGTCTGTCCGGGATAAACTCAAAAAGTACTGCATGGATTTATTTATTTATTTATTTAATACTTTATTGTACACTATAAAGAACATTTACAGGAATTTTATAATAAATAAAGTACAAAGGGCGGCCTTATCGCTAACAGCGATTTCTACCAGGCAACCTTTGGATGGAGATATTATTGGTAGGAATGAAGTGGTAGTTGTAAGTGTACCAGTAATAGGATGATAAATACTTTAAATATATACATTTATGTAATATTATAACAATATACTACACATATATAAATAATTATACAAACATACATACATACATACAGACATACATACATACATAAATAATACTTAAAATTATATTAGAACAGGAAATATCATAGTGATAGGTAGTGATCCTTGACTAAGGATTTGAACCTTGTTACCGTCTGAGCCTGTCTTATATGTAATGGGAGTGCATTCCATAGGCGAACAGCAGTGACACTAAACGATTTATCATAAAAATCCGTGCAATGTGCCGGCATCTTCAGCTTTAAGTTTTCTGATGACCTTAAATAACGATTATGCGTATCATGAAGGAATTCGAATCGTCCTTTAATATAGGAGGGAGTAGAAGGGTTAAACAATATATTGTATAGTAGAGAAAGTATGTGGGTATTCCGGCGAAATCGTATAGGTAACCACTCGAGTTGTTTGCGAAATTGTGATACGCAAATACGATATAATCCAAATATGAATCGTATACAGAGATTTTGAAGGCGCTCAAGTTTGTCAAGCTGGTTTTCGGCGAGATCTGGATAGCTGACATCTGCATTATCAATAATGGGTAATAGAAGACAGTTTGCAAGTGCAATTTTGGTGGCAGTAGGAAGTAAATTCCTAAGTCTTCGCAATGAACCTGCTGAAGCAAATATCTTACGACTCACTTCTTGGACCTGCGAGCGCCAGGAAAGGGTAGAATCGATGGTTAGGCCCAGATTTTTAACTTTATCCAGTATAGGAATTACAGTGCCATTAAACATAACGTCAGAAAGTTGAGACCAGTCGATCTTCGATAACATTCTCGAACTACCGACAACAATGACCTGTGTTTTCGAGGTGTTCACCATAAGTCCATAGGATTTACTCCAGCTACTAATCTGTTCAAGATCACTGTTGATGGTATCTATAGAATGTGACATCTGAGCCAGTGGCGACTGCGAATATATTTGGAGATCATCTGCATAAAGGTGGTAGAAAGAGCAAAGATTGTTTGATATAGAATTTATAAAAATTGCGAAGAGTAAAGGAGACAGCACGCCACCCTGGGGGACGCCAACAGTCGTGTTACACGCTGAAGAAAGTGAATTTTCAATTCGTATACACTGTCGGCGTCCACACAGGTAACTTTGAAACCAATCAATCACCGTAGGAGATATGTTAAGAGAGCAAAGTAGAATGTCAAAATCCACTGTATTGAAGGCGTTGCTAAAATCTAGCAGAGCAAGGACTGTGAGCTGTCCGCCTTCCATCCAGCCCTGATGTCATCCGTAATATTGATAAGGGTTGTAGCGGTGCTATGGCCTGGACGAAAACCGGATTGGAATGGATTAAGGAGATTATTTTTAGAGAGGAATGAGTTGACCTGATTGTAAACGAGACGTTCGAGGACTTTGGAGAGTAATGGTAGGATAGAAATAGGTCGGTAATCAGAGAAGGAAGAAGGATGAGACTTTTTCGGGATGGGAGTTATTAGGGCATCTTTCCACATCGATGGGAATTCACCACTAGATAAGGAGTAGTTAAGGATGTGAGTAATGATGGGTAGGATTAGATCAAGGATGGAAAGGAGCATATATTATTACGGCTGACACAGTCACTACCAGCTGCGTTGGATGTGATTGACATTATGCTCTTCTTAACATCACTATCGGTGAAATGATTAAAAACCAAATGATGAATAACTAGGGGTTGGCAGGGATGAAAGATAATTAAGAGTGCTTTCTTTAGTAGTCCTATCAATATTGGACGATGCACCGAAATGAGAATTGAGCGAGTCAATATTGAAGTTATCAGGAGTAGTGTGTTGACGTGGTTTGCCGACCCCAAGGGTTTTAAGAACAGACCTTTGCTGGATCTCCGTTTTTCACAGAATTATGGATATGTTGGCGTTGTGCGTCCCTACACACCCTATTGCAGTGATTCCTAATCGCAACATATTTTTGCAGGTTGCTATCATCGGGCCTAATTTTATACCTGAATTTTGCTGCAGCTTTCTTGTGTATAAGCTTTTTAATGCTTTCAGTGAGCCATGGTGAGGGAGGGTGTTTAATTTTCACTTGTCGAATGGGTGCATGCTTATCGAATAATTCAGTTATTTGAGTTTTAAAGGCGCTAACCTTATCGTCAACGGATTCGGCACTGAAAAGTGGTATCCAGTCAATATCACTAGCAGCTAGCTTAAGCAGACATGTGTTAAAATCACCCATTATGATAGTATGACTGTAAGAGGGTACGAGATTAACCAAAAGGGTTTCATGAAAGTAATCTATACGTAATGAAGGACAGTAGTAGACGCCGAGAAAGCGTTTGGTGTGGTTTAATGTAACTTCCAGAAACAAATGCTCACCTTCATTTGGAGGCGATGGTTGTGCAGACATACTAACAACTTTGTAAGGGATATGAGAGCGAAGATATATAGCAACACCCCCACCACCCCCAACGGTTCGATCATTTCTGATAAGTTGAAAACCAGGGAGGGAGTATAATGTAGAAGGTAGACAGGGCTTAAGCCATGACTCAGAAACAAGGATAGCATGAATGCTCTTACAGTCTAAATTGGCCAGCATATCAGTGAAATGTGCCGGAATACTTTGGGCATTGATATGAAAGGCATTGAAATTTTTAGGTACATCAGAAAACTGCGAATTAAGACAGTCGGAAAGTGACGGTATACTGCTAAAGCTGTCATCTACACTACATACTGAGTAAAAACTGTCATCATCACTAATATTATTGATGTCAATGATAGCAGACTACAATACTTAAATATATAACTATAATAAATATTATCTAAAAAAGGGCAAACAAATATAAACTTATCCAAATAAACAAACAAAAAAAAATCAAATTACCAATAATACACCACCTGCCAGTAGTGCCAAGAGTAGAATAAAAATTAAAAGAAACATTAGAGTTATCGTGGATACAAGAAGAAAGATTGGTCCGGGTAGTTACACAACAATACAAATATAATGGTAAGATTAATAATAGCAAAATTTTATAATAATATATAAAGATGGAAAAATAAACAAGTCGCAAGAACATAAGAAAAGGGGAACAAGAAAAAAAAAGTCGAAAAAGCCTCGTACCCAAACAGATGAGAGATCGTTAATTTGACAGGTGACGGAAATAAGTGACAATAATGACAGTTTGAAAGGGAAACTATTTATCAGACACCAGCATAAATAATAGTTATTAGATTTACTAGATTATTAGGTATAAGTGAACTAGAAATAGAAAAGTGAAGCAGATAACCTCTCGAGCGCCCAAACGCCAAATGTCATATAATCGATAAGCGCCCACGTCAAATTTAGCGTATGTATGAAAGTTGGCGGGCAGCGTTTCAATACCGATTTCGACGTTTATTTACTTCAGAACACTAATCAATACATATATATTTAGAATCTACATGAAATTTTCTTTATTGTTTATATAGAATTAACTAACTTTTTGAACAAGCGTAAGTAATTCAAACGGTTATATCAAACAAATGTGTAAAATACATGGTATTGTAGAAAAATGAATGTATTGACCAATTAGAGGCATTCATAGCGGTAGGAAAATTCTAATAATATTATTCATGAGCTATTCTACTAATTGAAATACGTAAAATAAGAAATATATGAAAAAAAATGATTTGGAAGCGAAATAGTGTAAGCACGCTTCGAAGTGTACTAACAGCTGATGAGTTTAGCTGACTGTTTGTTTTTACTGACGTTGAAAATAAGCATTTTTATTGCATAGATCTGTCAATCGTTTCATACGCTTCAAAATGGTATACATTGAAAAGAGACAAACATTGTTTTGGCGTTTCATTTGAACATTGAATGGAACAAGTACGAGACCACCGTATAACGGTCGGCGGGCGCTTATCGGGGGTAAAGGTGTCCACCGTAAAACGGTGGCCTGGCGCTCGAGAGGTTAAGTGGGTACAAAGCAAAAAAGATTAGAATTATAAATACATATTACTAAAGCTGCGCGTCCACCGGATCGGAATCGGAGCGTACGGAGCGGAAGGATTTGTTGCTTTGTATTAATTTCTATGAAACTGCGTGCACTGGATCGGCATTTCTGCGCCTGAGACCGGTATTTTTGCTGATGACGTCATCCGCAGTGAACGCATCATATGGATTCCGAGCGTTTCAAGTTCTGACGTGTTTGCGACGTTAAACTGTAGGCTAAAATATTTATTCATGATGAACGACGATGTTTTAATTATTTTAGTGGAAAGGTATGAAGAACTTTATAATCTAAAACATGAACATTAACATAATCAACTTAGGAGAGACAATATTTAGGTATATATGTATTTTTACCCTATTCTGTATTCCTTTTTTTCTCCATCTGCTTCAGTCACAACTTATGACTTAATTCAGCAGAATCACCATAAAGTCATTTATTCAAAGCAGGCTGAAAATCAGCACTTATTGAAGGTCAATTTTACAAAAGACAGTCTCCATCTGTTACTGCACTTTCTGTAGATATGAAATGTAAAGAAGAAACTGGTAAATGAATGCTATACTAAAAGGTATAATCGTAGGTATTTATTTAATAATGGTGCTGTTTAGCGTTCACGCAGACGACGTCGCGTGCAGCAGCTAGTATATAACTAAATAAAAGAAACAGCTCTCACAGGTCATCTTAATAAAAACATGATTTTATTAATCCAATGATAAATAAAACATAAAGAAAGTCAGGCAATCCTGACCAAAGCTATTGATTTAATATTAAAGTTTCATGGCCTACAACAGAGAAAACGACGTACCTCAAACTTGAATATGTAAATAAATGTATCTGAGGGTAACCCCATGTCTAATGTACGTCGGCGGAGACACAAAGGGCATATCTATAATAATATCAATTGTATCTTGCTCATACAATACAAACCAAGAATGCCTACAGACGTTTCAGTCAAGTATATACATAAGGATTTATTAAAAGAGGTCAAGACGGTGAAAATGTCTAAAATATTGAGGACGTGAGGTAAATTTATAGGGATAATATGTTGGAGGTACGGGAAGCTCAATTTCCGAGAGAGTTTACTGTGTTTTTTTTTGTCTAAGAAAAAAAGATAGCAAAGAATTTAAGAATGTCAAAAAAGTTTGTACAATTTCTGCCCGACGCCACCGAAAGCCTAGCTAAGCAATTTTACGCACACAGTTCCAAACCTTTATAATACTTGTACATTTACAACTACATCAACCTCAATAACATAAAGTACGTAGTATAAATAGCCAAAGCATAAACAACAGCATTCCACACGTTTATTCATGTCCAATAAAACAAAAGGAACAAGATGGTCACTCTTTAAAATCGAGACGTAACGATGATTTGATGTATTGGTTAGAAATAAAACATTATGTCGCCATCTGAACTAAACCATAGATCGGGAAAATCGAAATAACGCGATTTATTTTACTGCTACTAACGTTCTTAGAACACATTCTTCAATGCAGAACGCGATCAACTGCTCATAAAAGTTTATATGAAAACAAATTCAGTGGAGAGGCGCGATGGACGATGTCCTGAGCCTCTAAACCTCTAGGCGCCCCCACACTACACCAATATATCATTTTTATGGATGTGACCAAAGTGAATTTGCAGGCCGAGATATTTCGGACGTATTAGTCATTTACATCTAATGTGGATTACCGTAATTTAGGAGTAACAACTTTCCCCAAAAATTTCGCTTTGGCTGTGCAATTAATTTTATCCCTTATCGGCCTTTGATAATTGTTTTAGATAAGTCTTTTAATGGTTCTGTCGTTGCGCTAGATATCTACAATCTATGAAATATTTCACCAGTAAAAATTGCGTCTAATGTTCTTGAAAATGTTTACCTGCGATGACAATCTATATTTTATACAAATTTTCTATATTATTAATGAATTTTATCTTTACTTTACGTAAAATGAAAATAAAATTTTTGGTCGGTTGTCAATGTTTGTATTTAAATTTTTATTTTCTTGCAAGTATAAAGTTTATACAGTTCATTAGCAAGTAAAGCAATCAGTAACCGCATACCTCTTCTAAAGCATTTAATTAGTCAATAAACTGTTCGGGTACCTAGTTCCGCATTTTGTTGATTTTCATTTCAAATTACTTACCTTGTATATATTTGAATTCCTAAATTTGAACAGCAGCACGAATTTACTTGTAAATGTATCGCTATGTTGTTTACCAGTACAGTTTCATAGACAATTAAATTTGTGGAAGGTATAAATACAATTTCGGCATCGAAATAAACCTGAAAGTGAATTTGTTACACTGGTAACATTTTATTCAAGTGATGTTAGCTTGGTGTAAGTAGTAAGTAGTATTTATTTATTCGTAAATAACATAGTAGGTAGTATATCTTACTTGCGAATTAACCCGTATCAAAATCTGTATAAGATGTCAACGCCACCCATTTAAGAGCACAAATTAATTCAAACGATACAGAACATCTAAAGCAGTAACGTCTTACAAAGCGGGCAGATTTAATTATTGTTATTGTACGCAAATAAGAATGTGAAGGGGCTGTACATACTCCGTGTATAGGTTTAAGTAACAGGATAAATTTCCTCCGGGCTGAAGTTTCTAATAACATCCACTTCATTGAAGTTAATCTGGAATGGTGTTGCGCCCGACGACACGATTCCATTAGCAGGCTACAATTTTTTTATTTTTTTGATTTTATGTTTGGAAAATCCTCATGGAGTCCCTTCGCCCTGGGGGGGAAGGATGAAGGGGACTGTCAGACTCTTACTGACTAAAAACCAACCCGTGCTCCTCATGTACCCATGTGTCGGAGGGTAGGGTTTCACCTAAGCATTCCTCGCTACAACCCGACGGGTATTGGCCCGCCAGATGGTCAGGCGGGCCCCGAACGAAACCCTCTTGGCGGCGGATGAAGGTGTTGGGCTCCGCCGCCAAAACACCCAGCGGCCGCAGAGGATAGGGAGGACGGCAACGCAACACCGCATCTCCTCTTCCTCTGCGGCCCCACCGCGACGCAACGATGGTGCGCCCCCATTTGGTCGCGGGAGATAGGGCGCGCGGCAACGCAACACCGACACGCCTCTCCTCCCGCGACCGCACCCGACTGCGAGGGACAGACAGAACTGTCCCCCGCACCCGCACCTATGGACGCATCCTACGCAGGCCTCACGCAAGCCCACGTGGAGCGTCCCCTCCCGGTATCCTGCTTAGCTTCACCGTGGGAGAAAATCAAATCCACGGTTACTAAGCCCCCCCACCACGACAAGGTGGAGATCCCACGGGGGGGTTAGCAGGCTACAGTGAACTGGCTTTGGCTGACTTTATCTAGGTCGTGTTATTGAAGTCGCACTGTTTATATTACCGACGACCTGCGGCAATTAAATTTGAAACGTGCGTTAACGGCAATTGCATTTGTTAAGCGGCAGTTGCAGGTTTCGTTGCAAGAATGTTTAATGAACTTAAATCTGACTTTTAATGCAATAATGAGAGCACTAATTTGCTTCGATTGATGTCATTGTACCATAATGTGATTAGATTACTTATTTAATCGTTAATTCTGCCTCGGAGAGCACGGTGTGTCCTTGGTCCCGGCTGTCATGAAAATCTGTGCGCGACCTTGACGCTAGGACGGTATGACAAAAAAAAATACCTGTAATCCTAAATGCTAATGAAAAAACAGATGCCAATCATTTTGATTTGCCCCTTATGGTCTAACAATATATTCAATTTGGATATAGTCGCGGGTATAGCCAGTATTTTTTTTTAATTAGGTACACTATAGACTGGTTGATGTCATGATTATATTTATTTTATTGAGTTGTTGAAATTACTTACATATTTGTTGCTGTTATCATGGAATATCTCCGTTGGGATTGCCTGCCTAAAACAATGGACTGTAACGGACTGGTGAAAGATTGACTTTCCGATCGTAAATTGTGTCAAATTTGTACCAGGCCAAAATTATAATTTTCTCTATTTACGTAGCTATTATAGTAGTTACGCATCTAAACACGAATCCCATGTAAAACTGAGAATGTGTCATAAATACGAATTTAGCATCGCCTTCTATTTTTTTTCCTGTACACAGAAGTAATGAATCTGTATGTGTATGTTATAATTGTTATTATTAAACTCTGATGTGGTGATTGTCATTTACTCTTAAAATCACAGTTGCATTCTGAGAAGTAGTAGTTTATTTTTTTAATCAAGCATTTCCGCGGAACAGCTTAGTGGGATCTACGAATTTTTGTTTGTTTTGTCAAATTCCAACAGGAAATTTGCAACATCTTAATTAAAATTGATAATTGCCGTAATTGCTCAAAGATCAACAGATTTTATATCAAACAAACAAAACAAATACCGTTTATGGACTTGAAAATAAACATTGACTGAGTTACCTAAAATTGGTTTAAAATAGGTAAGTAGAATTATTGTGTTTTCGAATATCGATTGAAAATTAACCCACACATTCCATCAACAGTCAGTAAAGTTTTATTATGCCAGCATCGTCCCTCGAGAACGATTCAACCTACAATCAATGGGCGGAAGACTGATGAATGTAATATGAGAGCTTCAGTTGATTGGTGGTCACCATCCACGGAAGGAATTCTTTAATTGACTCTGTCACTCCCGAGGGAAGAAGTCATACAGCCTCATCACTTAATTATAACCAATTTAATTGTAAGTATTCGGTGCCAAATGTTCCCGCAAGAGTCTTGTGTAATTCTTATTGTATTTATATAGGACTGCTTAAACTTTGAAATCCTCTATAAATATTATTACAAATTTTATCAGTCTTCGACCGCGTAGTATTAGAATAAATAATACTGCATTTTAGTGAAAAAGCATTTTACTTCACAATTGAATATTTTCAAATCAAGTAGAATGAATAGAAAAATCTTTTATGTGGTAGAATTGCCTGCTCAAAACTAGATAAAGAACTATTTGGCTGACAAAGCGCTGAATGGTTTTTGAAACATAAGTATAATAAATACGCAACAGCTATACTACAATTAATTAACAAGCAAACGTGTCATATGTTATAAACTTGTAAATGAACCCTTCTTAATAAATTCAAAAGACACACATTTTACAGCAGACTAATAGAATATCTACGATGATTCTTATTCAACTAATTTGCCTCAAAACAATTCTTAAACTACTTGATATTTTTGTAACAAACTTCCAATTCGATTTTCTCTTTGGCAGATCGTTTACATTTGAGTAGAATCCACTGGAATGACAAATGAACTGTCTGACATTTGCAATCAATATTTCGACTATAGTAACGTTCAGTTCAGTCTGCAGAGTAAAAGTGAAATCGGAAAGCAAGAGATATGTAGGGCGATATTTTGAACTAAGTAATTCAAACGGTATTATCGACGGCTTTGTGCTTCTAAAGTGTACAATATTTTGTTACTTGATTAGTTAATTAGACTCATGGAGACATATTTATTATGTTAAAAGACAGAGTAAGGGAAACTCCCACACTAGGAATAAAGGTCTTAGCCCACTTACACGACTCTGCTCCAAGACCGCTCCTACCCAACACGAGGCGACTGCTCGCAGTCCACGCGGCGACAGCTAGCGGGCACCCAGCAGTCACCGCGGTGACAGATTTTATATATTCCTGGGACCCCTACTTTACAAAAGACTAAACGCATTAGCTAACCTAATTCCTTGCACCTACTTCAAATGTAACAAAATTGTCAACAATATCCTTCTGAATATGTCCCACGAAGATACAGAAAAAATATTAATTGTGTTAAAATAATTATCACAAACAAAATAAGTATAAGTTTATTTAAATTTATTAGTTTAAATTAATGGTAAGATATTGTAGATCTAGCAATATTGTACCTACTCTAACGTAACATACTAAAAATACTGTAGTAAGTGATTATATATTTTATTGTATCTAACTAGCCCTGATCGCCTGAAACACAGGTTTATCCTAGTTCAGGCATATAATTTTATATAAGGAACCTAAAACTAAGCTGTTGTACTCGAAATAAGTAAACTGTACTATTTTAATTAACAGACTAAATTGAATTTGAATTTGTTAAGCGGCAGTTGCAGGTTTCGGCAATAGGCACTAGGCTCGCCCCTTATTACGTGGGACTAAGTCCTCGCGCCGTAGCGCCCCCAAGCTACACTCTAACCCAAATTCATAAAACACGACTCATTTACGGTTATGTTTATGGCCTGGGAGTTTATACCGCAGTTTTAACCGTACCTAAACCAATAACTATAGGACCGATTCGGTTCTGGCACTTTGCCGGCCGCTGCCGCGGCACGCTCACTTCGCTCACTCGGCTCGTGCGTTGTGGTCACAGTTCTAACCTAACCTAAACCAATAATTATGAATAAGACCGATTCGTTTCTGGAACTTGTATATAATACTGATTATTATGAATAAAAAGAAATCTAAACAAAAACGATATGACTATGAATAAAAGTGTAAAAGATAGTTATGTTGAGAAAATATAGGAAAACAAATAAAAGTATAAAAGATGTTTATTGCTACTGACATTATGAAGTTAAATGCTTCGGAATTATGAACATTAGAGACAGAGTAACTACTCTGTCTCTAATGTTCATAATTCAGGCATTCTGATTGTTAGGATGAAAAATGTTAGGAAGAACATTTTCGGATTTCCAATTATCGCAGTTGAAAATTTTGGTGAACTTTGGCGCACCCCTGTAACGGACTGATGATTGATTGACTTTCCGATCGTAAATTGTGTCAATTTTGCCAGGCCAAAATTATAATTTTCTCTATTTATGTAGCCATTATAGTAGTTACGCATCTAAACATGAATCCAATTTAAAACTGAGAATATGTAATAAATACGAATTAAGTTTCGCCTTCTATTTTTTTCTGTACACAGAAGTAATGTATCTATATGTTATAATTGTTATGATAAAATTCTGATGTGGCGATTGACCTTTACTGTAAAAATCCCAGTTGCCTTCTGAGATGTACTAGCTTATTTTATTAATCAAGTATTTCCACGAAACAGCTTAGTAGAATCTACTAATATTTGTTTGTTTTGTCAAATTCTAAAAGGAAATTTGCAACATTTTAATAAAAATTGATAATTTCCGTAACTGCTCAAAGATCAATAGATTTTATATCAAACAGATACTTATGGACTTGAAAATAAAACAATGACTGAGTTACCTAAAATTGGTTAAAAAAAGGTAAGTAGAATTATTATGTTTTCGACTATCGATTGAAAATTAACCCACATATTCCATTAACAGTCAGTAAAGTTTTATTACCTATGCCAGCACCGTCCCTCGAGAACGATTCCACGTACAATCAATGGGCGGAAGACTGATGAATGTAATATGAGAGCTTCAGTTGATTGGTGGTCACCATCCACGGAGGGAATTCTTTAATTGCCTCTGTCATCCCCGAGGGAAGAGGGCATACAGCATCATCGCTTAATGATAACCTATTTATTTGTAAGTATTCGGTGCCAAATGTTCCCGAGAGAGCCTGTGCGTAAATCTTATTGTATTTATATAGGACTGTTTAAAGCTAAACTTTGAAATCCTCTACAAATATTATTACAAATTTGATCAGTCTTCGACCGCGTAGTATTAAAATAAATAATACTGCATTTTATTTAAAAAAAGCATTTTACTTCACAATTGAACATTTTCAAATCAACTATAATGAATAGAATAATCTTTTATGTGGTAGACTTGCCTGCTCGAAACTAGATAAAGAACTATTTAGCTGATCAAGCGCTGAAGCTGTTGTGTATTTGAAACATAAGTATATAAATACGCAACGGCTATATTACAATTAATTAACAAGCAAACGCGTCATATGCTATAAACTTGTAAATGAACCCTTCTTAATAAATTCAAAAGACACACATTTTACAGCAGACTAACAGAATATCTACGACGATTCTTATTCAACTAATTTGACTCAGAACAATTCTTAAACTACTTGATATTTTTGTAACAAACTTCCAATTCGATTTTCTCTTTGGCAGATCGTTTTACATTTGAGTAGAATCACTAGAATAACAAATGAACTGTCTGACCTTTGCAATCAATATTTCGACTGTAGTAACGTTCAGTTCAGTCTGCAGAGTAAAAGTGAAATCGGAAAGCAAGAGATATGTAGGGCGATATTTTGAACTAAGTAATTCAAACGGTATATCGACGGCTTTGTGCTTCTAACGTGTACAATATTTTGTTACTTGATTAGTTAATGAGACTCATGCAAACATATTTATTATGTTAAAAGACAGAGTAACGGAAACTCCTGCACTAGGAATAAAGGTCTTAGCCCACTTACACGACTCTGTTCTAAGACCGCTCCTACCCAACACGAAGCGACTGCTCGCAGTCCACGCGTCGACAGCTAGCGGGCACCCAGCAGTCGCCGCGGTGACAGCTAGCAGTCACTAAGCTGTCGCCGCGGCGACCGCTTACGTGTAGGAAACGCGGGCACCGTCTACGGCGCGGCGACAGCGCGACGACTGCTAGCAGTCGCCGCGCTATCGTCGTACATTCCATAACTAAACGAGATGGTTTAGTTATGGAATGATTTGAAATCAATCCATGAATACCAGATATGATAGCCTGTCGAAACGTGTGACCTGAATCAAAATCAATCTATCAGTTCAGTCAAATCAGTCAATCCATGACTACAAGATATGATAGCTTGTCGAAACGTGGGACAAATGTATCTGGTGAAATGTATGTCGGCTAACCTCTTTGTGTATACATATGAGGTTGTATATGTAGCGGTGTAAACAATCGGTGCTATGTTGCATAAGTGACACAGGTGATCACTGTTGCGCTCAAGCCTACGATAGATGGCTCTTGTTTGTTTGTCGAAACTCGCCATAACTCTGGACGTGCTATTTTGATTGGGGTCGTTAACAATGTCGAAACAGTCTACGTGCGGTCACATAAAAGATTTGTGTGATTTACTTAGCGAATCGTGAACCATGATTATCAAAAATTGTGATGCCTCCATAATATCGACGGTTGAAAAGCTAATTGGTATAAGCGACATTTTTTGCGATATTGAGATATATACATATACGGAATCAGCAAAATTTTCTCCGTCGTTTGAGTCAGGTTTCAATTTGTTTTGACTACTTTTATGGCGCTTAGCACCTACAGCAAAACAGACCTCATTTCTAACTCATTGATCTATACGACACAAAATTAGACAAATTTGAAGACTCGATGACTTAGGCTATTTTGATTTTACGAACTTTTATAACGAGTGTCGATTAAGGCATTTGGCTTTTTCGCCGTAGTTGTGGTTTTGTCGTTTGGCCTATTTTGCATTAAACCAAAACAATAAGCTGTGTCGTTTGGCCCATTTTGCATTCAACTACATTAAAATCATATGGATGTTGCTGAATGATGGCCTAAGCTTCAATATCTACTAATAATCTAGTAAGGGGTCGTTGTGTTTCATCCTGCAGTCCCTCTTATGGGCATCTGCATCAAACTACTTCACTCTGGTGTAACACCATCATGTTTCTTACAATCTTTGTGCTTATTCAACTGTCAGTTGACATGGCGCTTAATTCATTTTTTCTCGTATTGTTTTATTCTAAATTGATGCTTGAGCCAGTCTCTGTCAGCTATTGTTTTAGCGGCAGGTATTTGAACCATTTTGCCTTTCCCAAAAAATACTTAATTTGATGCATTTTGGGCTAACCAACAACAACAAAAGAGAGAGAACAAAGAATATCATACTTACAGTTTTTGGAAAAAAAATTGTTGTTACGGTCAGCAAAGAAAGTGATCTACCAATTAACCCGATATTCGTAAAAATTATAACGCTACTATTCATGACTACATAGACCAAGGATATCTGTCAAAAGTTGGTAATCCCTTTCTTGAAGTTCCGCATTATTATATTCCGTATCGCGCTGTTTATCGTCCTCATAAACAATCTTCTAAAATACGCATTGTTCTTGATGCTAGTTGCAAAACTTCATCAGGTAAATCACTTAATGATATTTTGTATAGTGGTCCTAATTTACAAAGTAACATTTTTATTTACTCATAAACTTACGCATGTTCTCCATCGCCGTGGCATCTGATATCGAAAAGATGTACTTTCAATTAAAGCTCGTTTCTAAGCATCACGCTTTTCAGCGCATCTTATATAGGTTCGATAAAAATAGTAAAATATATACTTATGAGTTCAATCGAGTTTCCTTTGGTGTTTCTAGCTCGCCATACTTGGCTATGAGGGTGGTTCGCCAACTCGCGGCTGAAAGTAAAGCTCAATAACCACTAGCCACTTACGAGGCTGAAAACCATATGTATATGGACGATTATATATGCTCAATAGTTGGCGTTGATAAAGCTGAAAAAGCTCACCGCGAAATGGTCGCTATGTTTAAGTCCAGAGGTTTCAATCTTATAAAATGGGTCTCAAATAGTTAGGAACTAATGAATAAAATCTCCGCTTCGCATAAAAATCCGCAAAATATAAATTTTGACGCTGATGCTAACAAAAACATAAAATTGTAGGTATGCAGTGGAACCCTGTAGAAGACACCTTTCAATTTAAAATTAACGCAATTTCTCTCAAGTGCATCATGAAGGATCTCCAGCTGTCTGATATTGTGATCGATGACATCAAACGCTGTCACAGAATGGGTCGATCTTCAAGCGGTCACAAACCTCGACCCATATTGGTCAAGTTTCGGCACGTTGCGGTGCGTGACAAGGCCTGGTTCTCCAAGACGAAATTGAAAGAAAGCGGCAAAACGTTGTCTGAATTTCTGACCAAGGCTCGGCACGACGTCTTTATGGCTACACGAGACCAATTTGGAGTCACAAGTAGTTGGACACGGGAGCGCCATATTTTCGTCGTGGACGCCGAAGGGAAACAACATGGTATTTCGTCGCTCGGCGAACTGAACCGTATTAAGTCTGGCACTCAGAAGACACCTATTACTGATAAACCCATGGTTCCGAAGTCGAAACGCGCCGCAGCCACGCAAAAGTAATTTGTATCACAACTTTCATAGTGATTGCAGCATCCACAGGTTTGTTTACTTTTTATGTACGTATACGTATTGTATCACTATACCCTATCTTTAATGCTCAAAACTTTACTTATACCCCTTACTTGATACTTGATGGCACGGGCTGTTTCCGCAACTCCACGTCTTAAGCTACTTATACTTATACCCCTTACTTCGTAACTTTTGAATTCACTTACTTTATTTCCTATTTCCGTAATATACATTAATTCATACCTTCGATTTACTTGCTTATAATCAACGCTTAGCATTTTATAACGTGACTACATGACATTTGGACAACAGTCAATGTTGTCAATATTACATTTCGTTTGGTTTCGTTCTTTATTCACAGATCTGTGTTCTTTCTACTCGACATTTCCATCGATAATTTTTTGAAGCATTTACTTCTGGGTTATTTATTTAGATAAAATGTATTATATTCTCCTATTTGTAGAAAACGCGCGGATGTTGCAACAGTATTTTTTCTTTTGTAGTAGGTAATTGTATTTTTATTTTCTTGTGTAATTGTTATTGCAATATGTATTATTCAATATTGTTGGTTGTTAACACTCAACTGGCAGGTGGACATCCTATTTTGAAAGCGTGCTTTAGAAGTATATAATTTTATCTTACTATTTTATTTTTTAGTTATTATATATATTATATATCTATATATTTTATGTTATGTCTGATCAATTACAAAGTAGTGATAATGACAGTTTCTTTTCTATATGTAGTCATAATAACAGCTTTGCAAGCATCCCTTCACTTGCTGAGACACTTGAGTGCGAGTTTGCCGATGTACCCGGTAACTTGAATGTTGTCCATATAAATGCCCAGAGTATTCCAGCCCATTTCCAGGATATGCTGACCACTTTAAACTGTAAGAATATCCATGCCATTCTAATTTCCGAGTCATGGTTAAAACCGTGTCTATCTTCTGTGACCTACTCTCTTCCTAATTATCGACTAGTAAGAAATGATCGTACCGGGAGTGGTGGTGGTGGTGGTGTTGCCAATTATCTCCGTGACCATATTCCTTTCAATGTTGTTGAAATGTCTACACAGCCACCACCGCTTAATGCCGGCGAGCATATCTTTCTGGAATTGGATCTGTCTTATACCAAGGTTCTACTTGGTGTGTATTACTCTTCTAACTGTTATTTAAATTACTTTTCTTCTTGCGAACGCATCTTGGAAAATCTAGTCCCTTCTTACAGTAACACCATAGTCATGGGCGATTTTAACACTTGTTTGTTAAAAAATGATTCTTGCTCTTCTTCCTTGTGTAGTATTGTCGAATCTTGTAATCTATCCATCCTTCCTTTAAGTGCTACACATAACTTTCCAAATTCTACTCCTTCTCTCCTTGATCTTATGTTTGTCTCTTCACCTAGTCTTGTCGCCAAGCATGGCCAGCTTGCAGCTGACGCTTTCTCTTACCACGACCAAATTTTTCTGTCTTATAAACTTCGTTTTCCTAAGACAAAATCCAAAATTCTTCTGCAGCGCAATTTTGGTGGCATGAATGTTAAAAATCTCCAAAGCGACGCCAGCATGATTGACTGGAATTCCTTACTGAGTGCGCAATCCATTGACGAAAAAGTCGAAACATTCACAAACACCATCACTCGGTTGTACGATGTTCATGCACCGGTCCGTGCTATCAGAATCAAGCAATTACTTTCACCTTGGCTCACTAAAAAAATCAAACAGTTACTTACGAAGAAGGCAATGGCTAAAACAAAATATAAATGTCGAGTGACTCCTGGTAATTGGGATAACTATAACGCGATTAGAAATCACTGCAGAAAGGTGTGTAGGAAAGCACAACGCCAATACATCCATAACTCTGTTGAGAATAAGGATCCAGCTAAGGTCTGGAAATTTCTAAGAACTCTGGGGGTTGGGAAGTCAACACATGACCTCACTACTGATAAAATTGATATTGATTTATTAAATCGACATTTCACTGCTTCGTCCCAATTTGATAGGACTACTAAAGCTAATACTTTACACGGTCTTTCATCGCTTCCAACCCCAGTTTACCCATCCTTCGTTTTTAATCAATTATCTGAGTGTGATGTTAAAAAGAGCGTACTATCTATTTCTTCCAATGCCGTCGGTAATGATTGTGTCAGTCGAAAGATGATCCTTCCCATCTTAGATGAAATCCTTCCTATCCTGTGTCATATTCTAAATTATTCCTAATCCCGGGGCGTATTTCCATCTGCATGGAAAGACGCTCAAATTATTCCTTTACCTAAAAATCCAAACCCTCGTCCTTTTCCGAGATTCGTCCTATCTCCGTGCTACCTTTCCTCTCCAAAGTGCTTGAGCGACTCGTCCATATCCAACTTAGCACATTCCTTAACAAAAACCTACTCCTAAATCCTCTCTAATCCGGATTCCGACCTGGTCACAGCACCGTTACGGCACTGATCAACATTACCGACGACATAAGGCTTGGTATGGAGAATAGAAATCTGACTTTACTTACCTTGCTTGATTTTAGTAACGCCTTCAAAACCGTTGATTTCCATATTCTGCTTGGCGTACTACGCTTTATTAACATATCTCCACAAGTGATTGATTGGTTTCACAGTTACCTGTTTAGCCGCTGTCAACGTATACGGATCGAAGACTCTTTCTCTTCGTGGTGCAATACTACAGTCGGCGTTCCACAGGGTGGCGTTCTATCTACCTTACTTTTCTCAATTTTTTGAAATTCTATCTCTTATCAGCTTCAGTCATCCTACCACCTTTATGCAGATGATCTTCAAATTTACACTCAAGCACCCTGTACACGAGTTATTTGAAGCATTCCGCATCATTAACACAGATTTAGACCGGATAGCTGCATGGGGTCTCAGATTTGGTCTACTTATAATTAATTATTATCATATTGTTAATCTTCACGCAGGTTCCGCTCTCTTATTATCTAAGATAAGAAAGAAATTTTGGATAGTTTCCGCTAGAAACTTAGTTCGCCAAATAGATCACAAATGTAATAAAGGTTTTAGACTTAATCCTAAAAATACTTATATATTTATATAATTTCCCTCCTATGGGTGATCACCCATAGGAGGGAAAGTATTTTTAGGATTGTTTACCCGTTTTTATATTCCCGTCTTTAGAGTTTCAGAAGTGAAACCATTTGTTCACACTGTTGTTGACTACGCAGGTCCCTTTTTCATAACGCATATTCGCAAACGTGGAATCAAAACCCAAAAGGCTTATATTTGTCTCTTTGTATGTTTAACAACAAAAGCATTACACTTAGAACTTGTTTCCGATCTTAGTTCTGACTTATTTCTCGCAGCTTTAAACGTTTTTTATCTCGCAGAGGTCCTGTTTCTCTAATATACAGTGACGGAGGTACCAATTTCATAGGCGCAAAACGTAAACTTAAAGAAATCTATTCTCTTATATAGTCGAAATAACATATTAATTATATTAGTCAACAGTTACTGTCTGAACATCGCGTACAATTTAAACATAGTCCGCCTTATGGCCCGCATTTAAACGAACTCGGGGAAATAAGTGTTCGTTGTGTCAAAACTCATCTTTTTAAAGTTATAGGTTCTCAAATACTCACTCTCATTTTTTTTTCGCTACGTGTATAATAATTTAATTGATAAAAATAGTTTTATTTTGTTTTACTAATTAATATATGTCTAAAGTAAAGTGTATACCCATAAACCTTAGCAATAATTGTTTGTGTAACATGATATCAAAGGACTAGTGACAAAACCTCGCTGGAAAACTTGTGGCGGACTAACTGTCAAAGTAACGGACAACCGATACATTATACAAGATTCAAAATCAACTGGAAACCCGGGGATTATTGTTTTCATAATTATTTACTTATTCCTGTATCGTTTTATTCATATAATACTAACTAATATACACTATACATCACATAAACACTGCTCACTACACGTGAGCGACGTCATTTACAATACACAGCGGCACCGTTTATGTCTCCTTTTGCTTGACAATTTGTGGAAGCAAAATCGATGACGAAAAACATTTGCCTCAGACACCATATACTAGACTAGAGGACGCCAGCAGCTACGCCTGCATTTTTTTTTAATTTACCTGTTTTGCCGATCCCGTGGGAATTTCGGGAAATCCCTTCTTAGTGCACCCCTACGGTCCCCAAGGAACATGCATGCCAAATTTCAGCTTCCTGCGCCCAATAGTTTCGGCTGTAGCGTGTCTGTCAGTCAGTCAGTAACGCAAGGATTTTATATATTAAGATGACACACTATACACAAAACATAATTATTAATTATAAAATATATTAATTTAAGGAGTACAATAGTGTTACACAGGTCAATTTATAGAAGTACCTACATTCCAATTTTATTGTTTTATAAATATAATATCAAACATATAAATTTATTGTAC
Source organism: Euclidia mi (assembly GCA_944739405.2). NCBI lineage: Eukaryota > Metazoa > Arthropoda > Insecta > Lepidoptera > Erebidae > Euclidia > Euclidia mi. The sequence continues at coordinate 41,755,241 of OX123184.2, forward strand.
CTATTCATTACTTTCATATTCCCCAATAGTTAGTGACTATTTAAAATAAGCTGTTCCCAAATTTATTCAATTTACTTGTGACGTCGTGCATCGGCGCTTGCGAGCCCCCGCTACGATGACGCACCGCAGCGGGGAGCCCTCCCCCGCTTGCCGACCATATATATACCAGCGACACACGTGGTTGGGCCCTTTCTTCTGCTGCGAGACACGTCAAAGCTGAGTACACACCCGAGGACCTGTGGAGTGTCAACCTACGACCTACGCCCTGGATACTTGTCTAGTCGGTTAACCTCAAGTGCCAGTTTTTTATGTAATCAAAACCATTGTGAATCTGGAATATAACGCGAGTTTAATCTTTCCTGGTGATATTTTTTATTTATTTCCCGTAAGACAACCTAATCATCTCTTTTTAATTGCTCGGCGAGTGATCGATCCCGGCTATCCCGTGAAAATCGATCACTCGTGCGACATACTCTTCTGCTATTTTTTATAATCTACCTACATTATTTCCTTTTCAACTTTCTATCCACTCATTTCACAGTTTCTCTCTGCTGACTTTACTCACTCTTCCTTATATTTCGGGTGCTTACGGGGTAGGTCTATTCAAATGATGACCCACAGAATGGCAGTTCTGGAGGACAAATTACAGACCACACTCAAGGAATTGGAATCCTCTAAAAGCCTATGTAACCAGCTGCTACAGGAAAGAGAGGACAGCGAAGAAGAAGTAAAGAAAATAGTAGACAAAAACACTGAACTCAAGGCACAGCTGGCTGCTGAAATGCACACACACCATCTTGAAATACTTGAGCAATATGAACAACTTCGACTGACGGTGTCCAACTTCCAACAGTGCATGGACACTCATGAAGAAGCTCTGAGACGTGTTGCTGAACTGGAACGGGAATTGAATGAAGCTCATAAAACCATCTCCAACATAGAAATAAATAAACACAATACACAACAATCAACAGATTGCGAATACCTGTAGCCTATGTCATGAGTTGGTTAGTAGTGAACCTGATCATGTGTGCATTAGAGAGCCAGTTGTGACTATAGACTTGACTAGGGATACCATTATTATGAGACCCAGCTTTTCTAGTCATAATAAACTTAAACGTTACATTAAAATTACTAAATTAATAAAAAAATGTCATAAATCTATTAGGAAATATAATGTGCATAGAGTTAATTTAAATCTTAGAAAGGAGCGCATAAATTTAGTTAATCAAATTTCTGAGTACTCTAGAAATTTGGAACATAGTAGATCAGTGAATGATATGGACACTCATCGCTTAAGGGAAGAGATATTACTTAGGGAAAGAACCTTAAACGAGATCTTCAACAAATACCAAGCTTCTCAACAAGAACTGAGCAAGCGTATAGTGGAGACAGGTGAGCTCGTAGACTTGGTGAGGTGTAATGCAGAAATCTATAAGTCTCTGACCAATAAGCTCTCGTGTTCTTGTACTCAAACTCTAATAGCAGCAGAGCCATTGAGTACTATACTACCTGAGAATTTTTCTAATAATCCACAAAACTCACACTCATTTCAATCAAATTTAAATAAATCTAGGCTTCCAACATCTATTAATAAAACTTTTATATTTTCTGATAGGCTAGGTCACAATTTTGGTAGTCTTCTCAGTGAATATACAAATCAGTTTGTTATAAATTATTGTAGGCCAGGGGACAGTTACTGTAGTTTAGTTAATCAGATTAAGTTACACCCCTTACATGAGAGTAGTACTGCAATATTATTGTTTGGTAACAGTTTAACTCTAAAGAAACAGGTTATCATAGAATGTGTTGAATTGTTGATAGAACTTAATTCTAAATTTAGTTGTAAATTTATTTAAGGTGATATACCTTACTCAAACAACTTAACACACACAAAATATGCACATACACTCATTAAATATGTTATTGTATAACATAACTTGTCGTCATAGTGACGCAATATTGTTTTTTGACCCTAATAAATTTATTTTAACTAAAGATACAATGTATCTGCCATTTTATATTAAGCGACAAATTGCTAAATTATTAGCATACAATTTACAGCAAGGCAGAGAGCCTTGTGTTGACAATTTATTTGATAGGGTTAGTACATGTACTAACAACGTTTTTATTGACACATCTTGTGATTTAAACTTCAAGGTAGGACAACAGTTTGGCTGCAGTATTTGAATATAGTACATCAAAACATGCAGGGCCTATCTGGCAAAGAGTTAGAGTTAAGTTTATTTCTAGAAAAATATGACGTTAAGGTTTTGTGCTTAACTGAACATTGGTTAAGCACCCATGAGGTTATTGTTATAAATGAATATTACACAGTGCAGAGTTTGTATATAAGAAAGCAGGCTATTAGAGGTGGTTCCCTCATAAAGACTTCAAATTTATTAAAATACAAAGAACGTAAGGATATTGTAAACTTAACTATTGAGCGCACTATTGAGTTGTCCTGTGTGGTACTAGACTTATATATTGTAATTTGTGTATATCGACCCCCTTTTGGTGATTATAATCTATTTGAGACTGTTATGGAAGATGCTATTAATAAAATTATAGGTAGTCATAAGAATATTATAATATGTGCTGATTTCAATATTAATATTTTAGAGATTTCTTCAGAGTGTACTAGATTTCTGAATCTTTTTAAGTCATTTAATTTGAGTAATTTATTATGTGAACCTACTAGAGTCTCTGCAACATCTTCTACTTGTTTGGATAACATATTTAGTTCTTGTGTTGCTAAAAACCCAGTAGTTATGAGGTCTCTTCCTTCTGATCACCGTGGACAGATAGCTAGTTTTTCCTGTTCAACATATGATAAATCACATGCAGTAGAATGTAGGCCTCAAACTACCAATCGTCTTATACGTTTTAAAAACAACATTATCGCTAAACTCAATCCCTCAATATTGAATTCAGAAAATCCAAATACAATTTATAATTTACTTTTTGGAGTAGTAAATAATGAGTTTCAAAATACTTTAAAGAGTAAAACTGTCACTCCTTTTAACCAGTGGGCATCTATAGGTATATACAGAAGTAGAGTCAAATTGTTTGATTTTTATGGTATGAAACAACATAGATTTGACACACCTTTTCTAAATTATGTAAAAAACGACTCAAATTTTTTTTTAAATTTTTGTGTTATGGAAAAATCAAAATTTATCAGTGGTAAAATTAAGCAATCAATAAATATAATTAAAGAAAGGTGGCGAATTATAAATAAATAATGAAACCGGTAGAGCACGACAACGGGAGAACCAATTTGAAATCCATGATAACAATTTATTGATCACAGACAAATCTCAAGTAGCGTATATATTCAATAGTTTCTTTGCGAGCATACCTATAACAGCTACTAGCTGTTAACAATCATCGTCTTTAGACGCTGGAAAGTTTTTGCTTAGCAGTGTACCTGAATGCAAGAGCGTGTTTAGATTCGAGCACGTTACCCAGCGAGATATATTGATCGCATATAATTCAATAAATATTAAAAATACCGGCGACTTTTGGGGCATTTCAACTAAAATTTTAGGTACTATAGTTGATACTGTTGCGCCTTACCTCTATAATTTTAACCAATGTTTTGACTTAGACGTATTTCCGGATTTGATGAAATAAAGTTAAATCATACCTTTATTCAAATCTGGCAGTAAAAATTACGTAAATAATAAGTAGTAGTTAGGCCCATCTCTATCTTGCCGGCATTTAGCAAAATATTTGAAAAGATTTTATTAAAGCAGCTACTAAGACACTTTAATTTAAATAGTCTGCTTCATAAAGATCAATACGGATTTACTAAAGGTAGATTCACTACTGATGCGGGTGTTGCTCTCATAAAACACGTTTATAATGCTTAGGAGTCGTCTAAAAATGCTATCGGAGTATTCTGTGACCTCTCAAAAGCATTTGATTGCGTTCATCACGACACACTATTGCGTAAACTCCGCCACTACGGCGTAGAGGAAACCGCACTTTGTGTTGTTGAGTCGTACCTGCGGCAGAGATTTCAGTGCGTCGATGTAAATGGGACTAGATCCTTTAAATTACCTATACAGTTAAGCGTTCCACAAGGTTCTATTTTAGGTCCTTTTCTATTCCTTGTATATAATGACTGACCTTTTTATATAAAAAACATCTGTGATGTCGTAATTTTTGCAGATGATACGTCACTTATTTTTAAAGTAGATAGGAATAGGAATCAATTTGATGATGTAAATAAAGCACTTATACAGGTTACACAATGGTTTACAGCAAACAACCTAGTACTTAATTCTAAAAAGACTAAATGCGTTAAATTTGTTTAACCTAACGTTAGACAACTGTGACCTAATATAAGGCTAGATAGGGAGGAACTTGACACAATTGACTCGACAGTGTTTCTAGGCATTACACTAGATAATAAGTTACAATGTGGTGCACATATAGCATGTCTTGCAGGTAAGCTCAGCTCTGCTGCGTATGCTGTCAAAAAAGTTAGACGACTTACTGGTGTCGATGCAGCTCGTCTAGTTTATTTTAGCTATTTTCATAGTGTCATGTCCTACGGCATTTTGTTATGGGGCAAAGCTGCGTATATTCAGAATATCTTCGTTCTACAGAAACGAGCGGTACGAGCAATATACATGTTAGGTGCAAAAGATACTCTTAGGGAACCCTTTAAGTCTATAGAGATTCTTACAGTAGCCTCGCAATTTTTATTTGCTATATATTGTATATTAGGCAAAATATAGGTTTATTTACTACAAAAAGTGATATACATAACATAAATACTCGAAACAGGCATAAGTTATATGTCTCTTATCTTCGTTTACATAAAGTTAATAATTCTTTTGTAGGGCTAGGTTTTCGTATATACAATAAAATACCAATAAGTCTTTTAGAATTATCATTTAGTACGTTTAAAAGGAAAGGTTATTATACCATTGATGATTATTTCAGAGATAAGGATAGATGGTCACTTACACTAGCCAACTCTTGATTATTTTGAATTTAAATAGATACCTTGCATTTCAATTTTTTTTTAAATATAATATCTCTAGTTCTATTAATTTAATATTCATGTATTATTAGGTCATTCAACTTACTAAATTTACATTTGCATTGTTGTTCCACAAATTTTATTAAAATTTGCTACAGTGTTAGATGAAGATAACTCGTTATCATGGGCTGGATACTAACTTTTTTGATATTTTCGTGTATTCATATACCGTCACTTTCTGTAACATACTTTTCCACCATAGTTCTGAACATGATCGCGAGTTGCCTACATTAAAAGGCGTAAGTGGATGCTCCTGTTACACAAGATTCACATTGGAAGGCTACTACAGCACTCAATTTAGTAACCGCATATTTGTTTAAGTATCATGTATGTTCTTATTTACTATTTACAAGTAATTAATTACAATGTGAAACAGTTGCAGCTCCTTACAAAAACAAAATATGTACCATAACACTGGCAATTAAAAAAAGTGGCCACGAGTTTTATGGCCCGTTCTTTCTCGTGGTTCCTATTGCTTTGCGAACGAGGCAGTAAATATATATGTAGAAGCAATAAGTAATTTACTTTAAAAATCTGACGTTCATAAGCGTCACCTTGTGATCTAGATGACTAAATGATTTATTTGGCTTCACATACGAGGAATTTTATACTGTGCTTGTTTAAATCGAAAATCTATTAAATAGTCGACCTCTATGTGTTTTAAGCTCGGACCCTTCAGATATTACCGCATTAACGTCTTATCACTTTTTAAATATAACTCCGCTCAATTTTTTACCCGCTGAAGATTTTACTGACATCGCGGATAATCGCTTGTCACGCTATCAATTAATCAATAAAATCACGCACTCATTTTGGCAACGTTGGAACAAAGAATATCTCACTTCTTTACAAGAAAGAGAAAAATGGAACTCGCCCTCAAGACCCATCGAATTAGTTACTATTGTCGTAATTAAAGATAATAACTCTCGTCCTCTCTGTTGGCCTCTAGGTATAGTAGATGCGCTTTATCCTGGAAAAGACAAAATTATTCGAACAGTTAAAGTAAGGACCGCGACTGGTTCTTATTTAAGCTAGTAGTTCGGGTTTGTCCGTTAACTTCTCAATAAAATTCTCTAACTCTTATTTTATAATTATCTACTCTCAAATTTTATATTACTCACTTAATATTTTAATTTTAAATCAAATTGGTAGTTTAGAGGAAACCTCTAGACCGGGAAAGTTGTCTGCGCCACAATCAAATTAGATCTTCTTCTCTCTCTTCTTCTAGACTCACGCCTGTATCCCCGAAGGGGTAGGCAGAGGTGTAATATTACACCCACAGTTCGCCATGAATTTTTACCACGTAATAGGTGGCGAGCCTAGCAGCGATAGCCTAGTGGATATACCAACAGACTGCCATGCAGAGGGTATCGGGTTCGAATCCACGGCGCGCACCAATGATTTTTCGGAGTTATGTGCGTATTGAATTGTTAATTATCGCTTGTCCCGTGCCTCAGAGAGCACGTTAAGCCGTCGGTCCCGGTTGTCATGAAGATCTTTGACAGTCGTTACAGGGCGTCAGTACCTTCTAATTAAACTGACACTAGTCTAAACCATGGAATATCGCTATCCCTTCGGGTTGCGGAGGTCAGACAGGCAGTCGCTCCGTGGAAAAGCTAATATTCAGCCAAATCCGGTTAGACTAGTAAGCGGACCCCAGATTGAAACTGGGATAACGCTAAGAGAAAGAAGAAGGTGGCGAGCCTATTGCCATACCGGGCACATTACCAGACTCCGTGCTGCTACTGAGAATTTCCTAACGGAAAAATCCAATAACACTTTGCCCGACCCGGGAATCGAACCCGAGACCTCCCAATCCCACGCGCACATTTATGCCGTGAGACCAACGAGGCAAATTAGATAGATATGTAATTAAATTTAATATATTTATAAACAGAAAGCCATTCACTCAAACACGCACAAAATAAAAATAAATATTAATAATCTAGCAACATTCATAATCACCTCACTCAACAATTCACTCAAATTCATTATTTTCTAACACGCGAGGACCAATCAAAATCCTTTATTATCCTACTCTCCTACGCTTCCTACCCATCCTACTCCAATCAGTGTCGTATGAAAATCGCACCCTGCAACTCATATCCGGGCTCGCGCCGCTCCGCTAAAAAGTTCTAAAAACTCAAGTCAAGTGTCGTGTGTGTGAAAATCTGACTTTGTGGGTGGCTTACCAGCTTCTAAGACCTAGGACCAACTGCTTGGCTTCAAGCTATCGAAGAAAACATCCTAAGCAAACTCCATTACTCCTGCTTTGTTGTAAGTACCTCACTCCTAGCCTGTTCGTTGCGCCCACAAACTCAATTGAAATTTTAATGAAGTACCCTAAATATTCTTTATTACACAAGGTTTTAGCATATCATTATTAAAAACTTTATCGATGCTTTTATTCTACAGACATTTTTGTCTTGCAATTTTGATAGTTTATTTAAATATTTTTTACAATAACATTACAGATTATTAATTTTAACTATATACATTGTATTCTTACATAATCACATTTTTTTTTTCTGCCGAACAAGTTGACTCCATGCTGCCTGATGTTAAGCAGTCAGTGAAGTCCCATAGTGATGGACATCATCATTCCAGCAGCCAGCATGGCATTATGGCATGATGGCCCTCACCTTGACGGCCTTGAGTAAAGCTTTTTCACGCCCCGCTTAAAGGACGCGGGATCATAGGTGGAGGGAAACACGTGGACTGGTAAAGAGTTCCACATCTTAATGGTACGGCAGAGATAAGAGGCGCCGAACCGTTTGGTGGGTGACGGTATCTGTTCTACCGTATAAGAGTGGCACCTCAACCTAGCACGTGTCGTTCGGGATAGGAAAGGAGAGGGTGGGATTAGTTGAAAGAGCTCTTCGGAGCACTCACCGTGATAGATGCGGTAGAAGACAGCCATTGAGGCCACGTCTCTGCGTAATTGCCACTGCAATTACGCAGAGACGTGATCTCAGTCTTAGTGGCCTCTGGATCCCCGATGATACGGACAGCACGCCGCTGCAACCTATCGAGGGCGTCCAATAAGTACTGAGCGGAGCCATTCCAAAGGTGAGAGCAGTATTCCACGCAGGAGCGAACCTGGGTCTTGTATAACAGACACAACTGCTCCGGCGTGAAAAACCTCCTCACCTTGTTCAGGACTCCGAGTTTCCGAGATGTAGATTTGATGACACCCTCGATGTAGTTCTTCTGGTTAAGATTTCTGCGTATGTCCATACCCAGGATATTGAGGCTATCTTGAATCAGTAGTGGAGTGTCCAGAAGAGAGGGATGGGGAAGGAATGGAGATACCTTGGCTGAGAATGCGCACACCTGTGTTTTCTTGGCGTTGAACTCGACCAGGTTCTCATCACCCCAACGCGAGATGCAATTCAGGACCCGGTCAAGCTCAGCAACAAGTGTTCGCCTATACTCCTCAGTATCAGCTTGCTTAGCCGCAGGGTGTCCGAGATATCGCCCATGTACAGTACTGTTGTCTGCATAGCAATGTATGCCCCCAAAAGTGAGCATATCATTGATATGCAGAAGAAAAAGCGTGGGCGATAACAAGGACCCCTGAGGCACACCAGCGTTCACGTGGAGAAACTTCGATGACTCACCGTCACAAAGGATTCATATACGACGCTCATGCAGGAAGCTGGCAACCCAGCTGCACAATCGAGGCGGCAAGCCGTAGGCTGGAAGCTTGGAAAGAAGCACACGATGCCAGACTCTATCGAAGGCTTTGGAGATGTCGAGACTAATAAAAATTATTAAAAATAAATTTAGTAAAGTTATCGCCAAATTTCTAGTTCCCTCTGAAGTTACTGCGTATAGCTGCGCAGTAATCGAAAATTAATGTTCGCGGGCGCGGGTAGCGGGAGGGGACTTCACGATTCGTAGCGGGACTCGGAACTGTTCGGTCGCATAGCCGACCGAACAGTTCAGTGGGTTATATTCGGATATGTTCTATTGCATTTGAAATTTGAATTTTTGTTCGAATCTTCCGTAAAGTACAGTCACTAAGAAACGTGCCACGCATCTTTAAATTATGTATTTGTTATTTATGTTGTGTTTTTATTCAATTTTGTTGTTTTAGTTACATTTGTTGAATGTAATGGTTTTTGTTAACTTTAATTGTTACCTTTTGTTATTTGATAATGCTTAAGTAAACGACGTTTTACGAAGTCAAACCAGAAAAATGGTGTATACTGTCTTGCAATTTATGAAAAAGGAAGCTGAAGAAGGCATACAAATAGATATAAAACAGCTCAGAAACGCACTGCTTCGGCTACAGGTGTTTCTGCCATGACTATGAGCCGTATTACAGCAGAAGCAAGTAAATATGTTTTTTGTCATTATAGGAACCAAAATATGTATATTGAAATATAATCTTTTTGTGAAGATTATTTTTGACTATACCTGCGCAAACACCTGCGTGGTTTAACTTCAGAGAGCACTAGAAGTTTGGCGAAAACTATACTTAACAACGAATTCTCACTATTTGACTAACAATGTTTACATATAAAAGCTAAACAATTGTGACCAAGAAACTCAATATACGAAACTAAAATTTAGCAGATGTGTAATTTAAAATTAGGGTGAATCCGCTAAGAAAGGATTTTTATTAATTAAGGGTTAAAACGAGGGGTTCACAGTGCAACATTCAATGTCCTAATTAAACGCAATCAAAACCGCGTTTATATTTATGTAAAGCAGAAACCAATCATGGGGATATATCACCTTTAACTTAGAATAATTACTCTATGGAACTCGTTAATATATCAAGATGCGATAGTGTACAAATCGCGAGAGTGAAAGAATGCATAGTATATCATTCAATTTTCTACGTTCTTCAAACTCTCTAGAAGTCTGCTTACTATATTACCTAAGGCCAAGAAATACTATACGATTCCACAGTAATAATAACATCATCATTAAATGTTGCTGCAAGGAAAAATGGGACACAGTCTTCAAAATTTTCTAAAACAAGGCCCTCGGGTAAGTATTCCTACTTCGAATATTCCTTCTGCTCGTTATATTGTGAAAATACGTCAGAACATTACATGTCAAAATTTACCAAGATTTTGACATGGAATAATTTTTATTTGTTGAAAATTTCCTCGCTAGCGCTTTTATTCAGAACATCCTTAAATTAAATGTCACTTTCACACGACGAGGCTTGTAAAGAAAGTAGGTAATCTGAAACGATAATAATATCGGAATTTGCCAGGTAGATACCTGCATATACATCTGATATTTGCTTAAATATTCTAATAACATATCATACAACTTTGTACTGATTCTTATGTTGATAAATAAATGTTACGTACAATGAAAAGTATTAAAAAAGTAGATTCAGAACTACATATCTGCGTCTTATAACACTAGAAATGAAATCAAAATCTTCATCTGAACCACCACCATCCACAGACCTACCAAAACACACACTCACACATATACAAAACTTTTTTAAATCGTTCTTACTGTTTAAAAGGGTAATTTCACGACCAAGTCGCAGCGCGCTGTGTCCAGACAGGACGCTGTGTCAAGGTGTTCAGTGCCGTGTCTTCAACAACGTCACTCACGGTAATTCCTGTAATGATGATAGCCGGGCAATACCCTTTATGCTAGAAAGGCAGGTCAAAGCAACCTTTGCCAGTCATTCTTTGGGTTAACTGGCAAGTGTAGACGCCCGTATCGTCTCTTAAGCCACTCATCCTGAGTGAGACTTATCGACACATTAGCATACTTTCTAGCTCATTTTATGCTAATAAGTAAATAAAACAAAAGAGGCTTACTATATATATACTAATTATAGCAGTTAACCGTCGTTAATTATAAGCCGATTTTATTAAAATTATTTGCATTTTAAAATATTAAAAATGTTGATGCCACACAGTCTAAAGTTGTTTCTGACATTTGAGTTGTTAATAAATAAAGTCGTGATTTTTTTATAATTTTGGTGGCACCAGATATAGCTTCAAAAGTTATTTATCTTCACAGATTTGTCGCTACCACACTACTGGAGTCGACAAAAGCGCATAGATAGCTTGTGAATTGTGTTAGTACTCTCATATGACTAAAGCGGGATTCAGGTATTGACAAGCGTCCATCATTTCAAAGTGTATACGGTCTCAGTTCAAAAAACCCTATTTCCTTTGCTATCGTATGCATGTAGAGTGTAGACCAATCGTAAAATAGTCGTTCTAAATGTTGATAGATCTGATCAGTTACGGAGCTGAAGTAAACATCTTATCTTACTACTACTAAAGGTTGTTGAGGACGAATGGATGTCAGGATGAATGTATGCATGTTTGTTATTCTTTCATGTAAAAACTACAGAACGGATTTTGATGTAACTTTTTGCAGTAATAAAGCTTATACACTAGAATAGCACATGGGCTTGCCATGTTCCTTTTATCCCGATAACAGACCCCTACGTGGGCGTAGGCGCAGGCAAAACTAATGATGCTATAAGTTGCCATTTATCTTTTAGTTAACAATCTATACATACTACTCTGTCATGAAAGTACCGGGAAAAGATCATATCATCAGATACACAAACTGTTTGTTATTTATCAATTTTTTTTTATCACCTTCAAAGTATGCTCCTTCAGAAACGATACACTTACTCCAACGAATAATCCAATCATAAAAACAGTTTTTAAACGCTGTTTCCGGATTTGAATTCAGTTCTCGCCGCAAATTATTCTCCTTTATGTCTTCTACCGATTGAAAATGGGTGCCACGAAGTGGGGATTTGAGTTTAGGAACAAGAAATAAGTCGGCTGGAGCCATATCAGGTGAATATGGTGGTTGCTCGATGGTATTAATTTGTTGCCTGTTTGGTTGAAAATTCGTTCACAATTATTGTGGCCTTGTGCGAAGGCGTATTATCGTGGCGCAAAGTCGAAGAATTATATTTCCACAAATCTTGCCGTTTTCGTCGAATTTGCTCTCTTAAACGCCGCATAACGCTCAAATAATATTCCTTATTTACAGTTTGACCCTCCGGCAAGAATTCCGAGTGCACAACACCGCGATAGCAAAGAAAACATTCAGCATGACTTTGACTTTTGAACGTGTTTGGCGTGGTTTTTTCGGTTTCGGTTCAGTTGGAAGGCGCCACTCCGAAGCTTGTTGACTAGTTTGAATGTCAAACTCGTACACCCACGTCTCGCCACCAGTAATAATGCGTTTCATGAATGTTGGGTCGGAATTGACTCGTTCTAGCATGTCCTCAGCGACTCTCATGCGATTGAGTTTTTAGAGAAAATTCAGATCTTTTGGGACTAGCTAAGCGGCAACATGTTTCATACTCAAATGATTAGTTAAAATGGTACGGATTGACTCGAGAGATACAAAAAATTCGACCAGAAAGTTCGGCGGCTACCTCTATCAAAGATGAATGGGGATTTAACAGTCACTGTTTCCTTCACTTCTGCGATGTTAACTTCCGTTGCAGACGTTGATGGCCTACCAGAGTGAGGCAAATGTTCCAAGCGTCGATTCACCTTACGGTGAATCGATTTCTGTAACGTTTTCAGTGATTCCGAACACGAAATTCCTTTTGCGGTGCAAAATTTAAGACAAACTTTTTGTTCGAAGTTTTTGTCCATTATGAAATTCGCAATACACACTTGATATGATATAACTAAAAACAGTACAATTTAAGAGATGCAACTCAAACTCCGCGCAAAAATGGAAAACAGTTGTGCCAATTGAACAACAACAAAAAAAAAAATTGAACTTGGAACCATAAACAAATAATGCATTCCCGATACCTTATGTATCAATAAAATGGAAGTGTCTGTCTGTGATTTCAAAATAACTATGTTTTTTAAGTGAATATATTTATTTTTTAAATTGTCTTTCGTTATTTATACCATGTACCTTTGTTTAGAGTAACCAATATTTCGGCACTGTTGGAAGCGCCATGTTCACGGTTTTGAGTTCATTTCGTTTGAACGACATGTACGGAATTATTAATATTCCGTACATGTCGTTCAGTTCATCCATGAACATGGCGCTTGCAACAGTGCCGAAATATCGGTTACTCCAAACAAAGGTAGGTACGTGGTATAAATCCCGAAAGACAATTTAAAATAAATTTAAATGAACACGTAAGTTTAAATTCTTATATTGAATATATTTAGTTACACGATTCTAAGTCCTAAACAAACCTTTTTTAAATTTTTGTCTATCTGTTCCTGTCTATTCCTACTACTGTGTGGCCTGTGTAACCAAGTTCGGTAGCAGCGATCTTTGAAGATCAAGTTTTGTTACTCACAAAGTCCAGAGTAAAGCTAAACAGAACTGTATTGTAATCTGCAAGGAATTTAATCAGAAGTATATTGGTAGCGACTGATTATCATCTCTGCGTTACCTTAGGCCTACCTTACATTGGAGGCCTAAGGCGTGTGCACAGAATACAAACTGAACGCACATTCCGAATGTGAGAGGACGCTGCCGTTAAATAATTTAATTTAAATTTAGTTGGCCAGTGTACATTATTTATTACAGAAAGTAAAATAAATAAGTTAATATTGAAGGAGTTTGAAAATACATAACTCATATCTAAATATTCATAATATGAAATCTTAAATACTAAAACTGTTGCACTACTCTCTTGATTTGAACAATTGAAATAGCTGTTTTAGTTCAAGCAACATAACTTTGTTTCATAAATGTTCCATAGAGACATTCAGCTAGATATTACAAGTTTACTAAGGGCCATTTTCAATATACGAACTAAAGATAGATCTGTAGATTTTATATTCGTGTTTGACATATTTTATATGGAGTTAATGTCAAAAACAAATCTAAAATCTACAGATCTATCTATAATTCGAATATTGAATTCCGGAGTAAGTCTCTCTGAATTGTTCAAATGTAAAGATTAAAACAGCTTAAACTATCATGCGTTATTGCTTTGAAACATCGTCGTTGAAAGCTTTGTTCGCTACAATAATTTGTTATTATATCCCATGTAACGTAAAAAGGACCTTCAGGTGTCCACCGTTACGTTATCCCTACTAGGGTGTGTTTAAATGAGAAACGTGGTTAAATGTTACAATAAAAATTGATTTAATTGCCAATTAATTTTTGACATCATTTAGCAAGCGTTACCTTAATGAAAAAACTACTAGAAAAGTACGACACAGAGTTGATAAATAGTAAAATGCTGTATGATCAACATACTAGGGATCTCAAAGGTCAAATTACCTCTTTACAGTCTCAAATAGATAGGATGAACACCCAATATCAAAATGAGGTTCAGGATTATATTAGGAAATAGGATGAGATAGCTCAGGTAGGTAGGCAAAATCTTGAGTATGTGAAAGCTTTGACAAACACCAATACTTGCCTAAATAGCATAAAATCAACCACACCCACTTGTGAGTCTCAGAATATTTTTGATATTGACAAAAGTTATTATTTAGCAAATAATACAACAGATAGGTCTTCCTTAGGTAGGAATGGCACAAATAAAGTTTATATGTTCTCTGATAGGTTAGGTTTAGGCTTAGGTAGTTTAGTAAATTGTGAATTGAAACAACACAATATTATTAATTATTGCTATCCAGAGTCTTCTTTTTCACATCTAATTGATAAATTAAATACAACAATATTTGATAGGGAGTCCACAATAATTATCTCATACGGTGATAGTCAAATGGTGACTAAAAAAGATATAATTAATTTAACAGAAGTTATGTTATCGCTTCACAGAACATATGATTGCAAATTTATTAGTATGACTTTGCCTTATGCTTATAGTTTAAATGCTATGATGAATAGACATATTCATGAACATAACTTGATGTTATACAATTTGACATGGCAATATAAGGATTTTATTTTATTTTTTGACATCAATAATTTTATTAATAATTTTACATTGACTAAAGATACTATGTATCTGCCACTATTTTATAAAAGACAAGTTGCTAAATTATTAGCATATAATATACAAAATGACACAGGTACATGTAGGGTATCCAAGAATTTAGTTTCTGTAAATAGTTCCTATCCTTATAATTCTTCTATTGAGAATACTGACACAAGTTCTTTAAACTTAAGAACAGGACAAAGGGTAGACATATTGAACTGACTGTAGCACATCAAAACATACAAGGTCTATCTGGCAAGGATTTAGAATTAGGTTTATATTTAGAAAATCATAGTATTAAAGTTATGTGCATTACGGAACACTGGCTTAAAGAATACCACATTAAATTCATAAATAACACACAATACACAGTACACAGTGCCTTCTCTAGGAAACAAGCTATTCATGGTGGATCATTGATTATTGTTTCAAACAGTTTAACATGTAAAGAACGGAAAGACATAGCTAGCTTGTCTATAGAACGCACGGTGGAACTGATATGCATTGAGCTTGAGCAGAATATTATTATATGTGTATATCGTCCTCCATTAAGTGACTTTAATTTGTTTGAATCTGTTATGGAAGATGCAATTAGTAAAATTAGGAGCAATAAGAAAGGGATTATAGTTTGTGGTGACTTTAATGTTAACATTCTTGAAAATTCAATAATGACTTGTAGATTTTTAAACCTTTTTAGATCATTTAATTTGAAAAATTTATTTCTTGAACCAACTAGAATCACAGCAACATCTTTCACCTGTCTTGATAACATATTTAGTAATTGTATTGTTTCAGATAGAGTAGTGACTTCTGATTTAACTTCGGATCACTGTGGTCAATTAGCTAGGTTTCCATATTACAATGATAGCATGGTACAGAGAGTGTTGGTTAGGCCATTACCTAGGCATAAGTTTAATGAATTCCGGAATAAAGTATTGATTGGAATGAATACTATGAATCCTGACTTAATAGAAATAGATTCGCCAAATAAGAATTTTAACAATTTATTTAATATAGTTAATAACACGTTTCAGAATACTTTTAAGACTAAGGAGAAAGTAATTAAGGAATCTCGAGCTTTTAATGAGTGGGCTACTGCGGGTATTTACAAAAGCAGAGCAAAAATGTATGAGTTGTATGGTATGAAAAAATACAATTCTGATTTAAACTTCACTGAGTATGTTAGGAATTATTCTAAAATATTTAAAAGAGTGTGCAATACAGCTAAAGCTATATTCGTTAGGAATAAAATTAAACAATCTTCGAATAAAGTTAAGGCAACCTGGCGAGCTATTAATGAAACAACAGGTAAGACAACATTAAGAAGTAATAAATTTAGTCTTCTTGATAATGATAAATTAATTCATAATGACGAAGAAGTCGCACACACATTTAATAACTTTTTTGCTAGCATACCACTTACTACTACTAGAGAATTAAAATCATCAGCTATAGTCGCAGAAAACCTATTAGAGTCTAGTGTAGGAAAATGTGAAGTAATATTTAAATTTCATAGTATTAGTTCTACCGATATTATAAATACTTTTAAGTCTTTAGAGTCTAAAAATACAGGTGATCTCTGGGGCATTTCTGTTAAGGTTTTGACAAGTATAATTGATGTAGTGGCTCCTTATTTAAGCAACTTATTCAATAAGTGTATTAAATCTGGCAGTTTTCCAGATCTTATGAAACATAGTAGAATAATACCTCTGTTCAAATCCGGCAATAAGACTGATCCTAGTAATTATAGGCCAATATCGATACTACCTGCTTTTAGTAAGATTTTTGAAAAGATCATACTCAAGCAACTACTAAGACATTTTAATCAAAACAGCCTCCTTCATGGTGAGCAATATGGTTTTACCAAGGGTCTTTCGACAACAGATGCAGGAGTAGCGTTACTCAAACATATCTACAGTGCTTGGGAGAATTCCCAAAATGCTGTTGGTGTGTTTTGCGACCTTTCGAAAGCATTCGATTGTGTCTGCCATGAGACGCTCTTGTGCAAGCTTAGACATTACGGCGTCCAGACTAAAGCATTGGATGTCATTAAGTCGTACTTAAGTGACAGGATCCAATGTGTTGAAATAAATGGCTCAAAATCCAGTGGCTTACCTGTTGATTTAGGAGTGCCACAGGGCAGCATCCTAGGGCCTTTCTTGTTTCTTGTTTACATAAACGATTTACCTTTTTACTTGAGAAACATTTGTGACGTTGTACTGTTTGCTGACGATACTTCTTTGATATTTAAAGAAGATAGAAATAAGGAACACTTTAACGAAATAAACAGTGCAATCATTCAAGTGACTAAATGGTTTAATGTAAACAATCTAGTACTGAACGCCAAAAAAACAAAATGTGTTAAGTTTGCTCTGCCTAATGTCAGAAACCTTGGTCCTAACATAGTTTTAAATGACGATGTACTCGAAACAACTGAATCCACATTATTTCTAGAATTAACACTTGATTCAAAGTTACAATGGGGTGCGCATGTTACATATCTCTCAGGGAAACTTAGCTCAGCTGCTTATGCCGTTAAGAAGGTTCGTAGGTTGACCGATGTCGATACGGCGAGATTGGTTTATTTTAGTTATTTTCATAGTGTTATGTCATATGGCATATTGTTATGGGGTAGAGCTGCTGATATCCAAAATATTTTTATATTGCAGAAACGGGCAGTTAGGGCCATTTACCAGTTAAAGACAAGAGTCTCACTCAAAGAAAAATTTAAAACTATTGGTATTCTTACTGTAGCGTCACAATATATTTATGCCAGTGTTATGCATGTAAGACTAAACATAAATTCTTATAAAATGAATAGTGACAGACACAATATCAATACTAGAAATAGACATAAATTATGTGTTCCGTATTTTCGTTTGCACAAAACGCATAGCTCTTTTATTGAGATCAGTATTCGCATATACAATAAATTACCAACTTATATTTTAGACTTGCTATTAAGTTCGTTTCAGGCAGAAGTTAAAAAGAATCTTATAAATAAGGCATATTACAGTTTGAAGGATTATTTTGATGACAGGAGCGCTTGGAAGTAGTTGTTCGCTTTTGACTAGGTCAATAATTAGTAGTTTTATTTTATAGTGTAGTTAATTACGATATTCTCATTTCATACTTTGCATTCATGTTCCACACTTTCATTATAACTTTGCGGATTTGTAAAATGTGGGTAACTCGTGGTCATGGGCTAACTAATAGGTTGTCGATTGCTTTGGTTTCATAATACCGTTACTTTCTGCTTCATTCACTTCTACCATAGTTCTGACCATGTTCGCGAGTTGCCTACATTAAAAAGACGTAAGTGGATGCTCCTGTTTCACCATATTTACTTTGGGAGGCTTACCATATGAACATCATTTACTGCTTGAGTATGATATCAATAGCTACTAAAAATTTTACTATTAGATGTCTACAGTGTGAAACAGTTGCAGTTCCTTACAAAAATAAAATGTACCACCATTATATTTGTTTGAAAAGAGTGGCCATGAGTTTTATTGCCCGTTCTTTCTCGTGGTTCTACCTATTGCATTGCGAACGTGGCAGTAAATGTAAATGTAGAATCATTAAGTAATTAACTTAAATTTTGACGTTCATAAGCGTCACTTTGTGGCCTAGATGAATAAATGATTTTGATTTTGATTTTGATTTTACTATTTATATGATATTAAGAAAAGTTTACACAGGGTCGCGTGGTTCGGCGAGGGGTGGGTTGATGTGGAGAATCCTGCTGCCGGTTGTCCAGGAGATGTTGGTGACTTAACTCGTCTGTAGCCGCCGCAAGAGGGCCCGCGAAACCAACGCGTCCGCTTTTATAGGAGCTCGCGGTGCGGTGGGGGCGGAACATGCAGGCAGCCGGGAGGCGGTGTCGTCTCGACGTCACAGCGACGTCACACACTCCCTCCATTAGGCCAGAATTTTCCCAGAGGGAAAATTCTGTGGCTGGTATGCGGCAACTGCATTCGGAGACCCTGAAACAGATGAGTGGTAGTGGTGTCAGTAGGTTAAATACAAGGCAACTATTAACCCTGAAAGAGGAAAAAAAAACCAAGTATAACCCTCGGCCATTCATACGTCACCAAGCATTGAACGTTCCTATAACCTGACATTCATCACATTCGAAAAGGCCTACACACAATCATACGCATGAACAAGCCAACATTCATTCACGATGCGAGTCGCATTCATTATAATACACGACGCGCGAAGAGGTATTATACGTGAGTTTTATAGCAAATAGTCACCCAGTCTATGTTGGTAGGCACCACCTGACCACCCATATTCGATAAGTGAAATTAATTGAAAGAGTATAAGTCGTAAACCAATATTACGATCTTACTATATTACGATACTAACAATCATACGATTAGTTGGCAGTATCACAAACAAATTGCTCATTAACAAGGTAGATGCAATATTGCAAGGACAATTTGTATTCATTTAAAATGGAATAACAATGAAGGTTTGAACCAGTGAACACGTGAGTCATCACTGCGCGCTTGGCGCCGGCCGCATTCCATTCTCGCGGACAAATAACTGGTTTCTGATTATGATACAAAATTGACAACGGCAAATACACAATTCGGAATAGGTTGCAATGTATAGTACATCACCGCAGGAGACAATCGATGACATAGTATACACAACCATAGCCAAAAACACAAAAAAAATATTCGCGGCAAGATGTAATGTATATATGTGTAAATGTATATTAGTACATCGTCGAAGGAGACTGTCGACGACATAGTACACACTACCATATTTAAAAACACAAAAAGAAACATAATCGAGAATCGAACCACAGACCGATCCGACAACAACTTTTTAACCACTGAGCCATAAGGGATTTTTTTTTTTATTATATTACGATCAGTCATTACCAAAGCTATAAGTAACAAGATATATGGGTACACGATTTAGCTGTAATTAGGAGTAAAAGATTTTTATATTATATGTAACGAAGTGTTAAGTTATTTTAGTGATTTGTTCATTAGTGATGAGCATTTATCATTACATTCCTAAACTTGGTAGTGAGTCAATTTAAGATCCTTTATATGGATATCACCAAGAGAAACATATCTGATATTTATATAGTTATGTGAATTTAGATAGTTATCAGATAGTTGGATAATTAGTTAGATAAATAACAGATTCTTTGTAACAATATTACATTTAATAAACTTTATTACAATTTATAACTGAAATATTTATTCATTTTATGTTAGCATGTTTACATAAATCATTAACTCAACACAATTCATTATCTTGTGAGCTTCGACTCGGAAACAAAAGAACCATTGTTGGCCTTCACAAATAATTATGTAGGTAATTATAACTTCGCATACCTATGCGTCTTACATTGTTGTAAATGACACTGTACCCAATCTTTTATAAACACATTTATGCTATAATAGAATAAGATTTAATTATTTTATTTAGCTTTTAGGTTTAAAATAGTTGATTGTAAAATACGAAAGGGTATTCTTAAACTTGTACATCAATTAATTCGCTTTAGTTATTAAAGTATATAAATTATTGATTTATGTATAAGTACCCACATTAGTTATTTAAGTATTGAAATTATTTATTAATTTGTGTGTAAACAGCCACTTTAGTTATTTAATGAGGTATAAATATTATTATTTGTCTCATATGTAAATAGGCACTTAGTTATTCAAGAAAAGAAGTTATTGATTCAATTTATGTGCAAATACCCACTTTAGTTAAAGTTAGTTTCAATTCAATTAAGTTTGATAAATTCAGTTTGATATAATAACATTAGCGTAAACACAAGAACAGATTATAACCACCACTTAAACTGGTCTAGTAAAACCAGATGCATAGCATTTAGTAAAAAGGAAACAAGTTACATATTGACAATTAAGTAGTTTTCCGGCCGTCAGCGGCTTAATTTTACCTTTTATTTATCATTATATGCTTTATATATTTCAATAGAAACCAGACATTGAAAGAACAATCCTAGCGACACAAAACATTACAAAAAGAACATAATTCAATAATTGCGACGCAGGAATTTTATGATTGAGTTCACAATGAACAGTAAATGCATAAATAGATGCATTCTCAAATAACATACCGATAGGCAGTAACAAGAAGATAAAATCGAAGACCAAAAACAACGATTGTAGCATAATAAACATTTGACAAAACGAACAACTAATAATTCTACGATGATATTCGTATTTCTATACCAAATAGACAATAATTACATTCGTTCATTATTGTTAGTGAGCAACCTGCATGTGACACGTGTACATTTTATTAATAAATGAACGCGGAATTCTAGCTAGATACCTAGTATATAATACGCTAGCATCTTAGGTACGTTCATTCTCAGCCAGTCCAACTATGTTAGGTACACGTGGTATAATAAAGATGCAACTTTCTTAGTAAGAAAGAAAAGAATAGTTAATTTTAAAAGATAATCGCCGTACTAGGCGGTAAAAGTATTTAATAATACCGACTTTATAGAAATATATCGCCGTACAAAATCACTAGCAGAAGGTTATAGCAGAAAATAGAAAGAAATGAATAAGAGAAGGGTGTGAATTCGTTCCATAAGTCAGCCAAAGCAGATTATTAGCAATAATTACCAGTAGCACTTAATTACCTTAGTGGCATTTAAAAAAGCTAATCGCGAAGCAGTACGATCAAGGTGACCTTAGCACGTCGTTAGTGGACGTGAGGTCATAAATCGCAAAATACAAAGAATGCGATCGACGAATGTGACCTTAGCGCATCTTTAGAGGACACGTGGCCGCAGTCGAACGATTATAACTCGTTACTTATGCGGTTGATACACAATAATTATCACACGCGGTAACAGAAAAAGTTATAATATAAAAATGCTTACCATGCGTAGTAAGACAAAATTTGTCTGTTGTGACCGGCTCAACACAATACCGACCTTCCGAGCACAACAGAACAAAAAGAAAAAATGTATATTGTGGCCGGCACAACACCACCGACCTTCCGTCCACAATAAAACAAGCAAAAAGAAACAATAAATGCCACTAAAATAATTACACACTGCTTTGGAACGATTTCACACATACACAAAAAATAAAATAAAGAAAGACTCACCGGCAGCGGATTCTCAACAAAACCCTACCTATAATATTCCCGTGGGCGCCACTGTAACGTAAAAAGGACCTTCAGGTGTCCACCGTTAGGTTATCCCTACTAGGGTGTGTTTAAATGAGAAACGTGGTTAAATGTTACAATAAAAATTGATTTAATTGCCAATTAATTTTAGGCATCATTTAGCAAGCGTTACCTTAATGAAAAAAATTACTATTTATATGATATTAAGAAAAGTTTACACAGGGTCGCGTGGTTCGGCGAGGGGTGGGTTGATGTGGAGAATCCTGCTGCCGGTTGTCCAGGAGATGTTGGTGACTTAACTCGTCTGTAGCCGCCGCAAGAGGGCCCGCGAAACCAACGCGTCCGCTTTTATAGGAGCTCGCGGTGCGGTGGGGGCGGAACATGCAGGCAGCCGGGAGGCGGTGTCGTCTCGACGTCACAGCGACGTCACAACCATGTTCTGTAAAATATTACAAAACTCAAAATTAAGGAATAGCTCAATGGATTTTATCTGCTCGAGTGGAGGTCTTAATAGCTGATGTATAAGTTATATATCTGTATCTTCTTCATAGTCGTATTCCTCATATCTGAGGGTCGTGACCACCTTCTCCCATTACTTTACTTCGAATGATGTTACGCCATCTTCCTCTGTTACCGGCAGCCTGCATTGCATCATAAACGGACGTGTCAAGAGTATTGCAGACCTGATCGGACCAACGCATTGGGCTTCGACCGCGAGATCTTTTGCCGTCTACTTTACCATATATATCTGTATAGCACATACATAATACTACTTTTTGATAAGATAACCGACCAACCTACAGCTAAAATGTTTCATCAAAATCTCTGAAAGGGTACCAAACATCCATTCTCACAAATGCTGTACTAGCTAGCAGAAAGCGTAGGATTAGTCAGTGAACCTTTCGACCGGCAGTCCGTAGGTTGAAATCATTCTCGTTGCATTTATTTTTACGTCGACTTACAGCGCTAAAATTTTAGGCATAGCTGGAGGGCCGTCATGTGCTAGTATGAATCTGAATTCTTTGTTAACTTATGTGCTATGTTGAGAATTATTTGGCATGTGTTTGTTTAGCACATTTAGCCGTTATCACCTTATTTTTTTAAATTCGTTTTAAATAATTCCTATGGCTAAATTATTGCCTCCAGTGTAGACAATAGATGTTTCAAAATATGCCTACATGATACAATTTACAAACCACATATTATTATCGTATGATTCTGTACATGAATTCAAACAAAAATGGATTGCTGAAGTACAAAGTAGACAAAATTCATTTTTATAAATAGAAAATGTTTAATTAAATGTAACTGAGCAATACTTTCACTGAGCAATCCTTTGAAAATGTTTAATGTTACCAACGAAATCGAATTATAAGCGTTAATTACTCGAGTGAAAAAACATTTTTAATATTAATTAAAGGAACTCTGCGGATGTCGGACCAAGAGAGTTTAATCAAAGGCTCACCGATAAATACCTTCTAATTAATTTTATTTCTTTTCTCTAATTAAAAATTCCCTTACCGATCCTAAGAAATTTTTATTTGGTTTGAATCCCTCCGTAAAAGCAAATAAAGCAGAAATAATATTTAGAGTCAACTTATAATTTGCCGTTTCCACTTCATTGAAAACAATTGAATTGTCGCTTGTTATTTGTAGAAGCATCGTATTTTCGCAGCCGAGAAGGTTTTTTTTAATTCTACATTTATATATCGACTCATCCGCAGAACAAAGTCCGATGTGCATGGATCGCAATTTTCAGTAGAGGCTGTCGAAGTTCTTGAGTTGAATAATTCCTTATAACTCTTATAACGAGAGAATTAAAATTATGATTTTTTGGTATGTTATTATTACAGCCCTGCCTAATTAAATGCCCTAAAGTGTATATTTCTAGTCCTTTACTGTACGAGATAGTGAGTTACATATCAACTTAGGACGTTTTATGACGGCAGAGCGAGGGTCCGTGGTAAACATCGTGCGTTGTTTTGCGGAAACGTTCGATTTAAAAGACGTTCTATGTTAACAAAGGTTGTTTTTTGTTGGAATTTTTCATCCTTTAAGAGTCCTTTGTGAATAATATAAAATAGAAAATTAAATACAATGTCATTCTTTTTTCATTAAAATGTCTTAAAATAGTTGACAGAACCTTAGACGGCAACGATTAGACTTCTGGCATTAATGAGTAATTATAATTTTACTAACTAATCATGTCGTATAATAGGCGGAATAATTATATTTACTTATTTAAATAAATAATCTGTGTAAGTATGTACTTATATTTATTTAACTTTACGTATAATGGTATATACTTATTTACAAGTAAATTGTACGTATATATAGAACAATTAATAGTCATTAATGACAAATTTTATCACAAAATTGCAACTACGTACCTTTCTACACTGGGGCTCAGGCTTCACGAACAGTCACAAACTTATTTTGTAAGGATCTACTTAATATAAAATAAAGTTATGACTACAAACATCTTTATCATCACCTAAGTCTAAAGACATCCACTGGTGGACATGGCCTCCCCAAAAGCTGGCAACTTCAATGATGAGCCACCTGAATTCCACCGCTTCCTGCGATCTTAACCAAATATCTTCTTCTTTATAATATTATACACGGTGTAAAAAGACCCGTCACCAAGCCGAAGTCAACTCGTTCTACACATCATGCTAAGTCATACTTAGCAAAACAATACCTGGGAAACGATTTTTTTTGTAGACACATTTTATAAGCCGCTATGTAAAGTATGCGCGTGCAATTCTCGAGATACTTAACTATCCAAGGGTGCATAGGACATAATTACATTATATAGAACAAATTGGTAAATAAAATCCATAGTTTCTGAACCTAATTAAAAAGAAATATGGTAACTTTGAGCCTCAATATCTCCTGAAGCAGTAATTTCTCAGGTATAGTGCAAGTAAAGAATGTTCGTAATGATAAAATGGGATTTAAACTTTCATTAAGGGTCTTTGTATACCCCGTATAAGAATAACAACAATCTTACATCGTTTTCGGTGCACAATATTTACTAAATAATAGTAAAATAGATCTAAACATTAACAAAATTTAAAATCGAGTACTCCTACTCATATCAGTACCTAACTAGGCTGTCCTGTCAAATCTTATTAGACTACTAAGCAGAGTCTGGGTTCTAAGACAAAAAGTTGTGGCTGCAACCCTGGTAACGTTAAGATCATTATAATAATACATCATCATTATAAAAATATCTAATGGACTTGTGCTGCTCACAAGTTATTCAGAGTAAGTACTGAATACTTACTCTGAATAACTTGTGAGCAGCACAAGTCCATTAGATATTTTTTTTTGAAACACAGTTTTCATTGCATCATCGATAACGATCTTGTGCCTTTCAAGCCGGGTCCACCTGCCCTTCCTTTAAAATGACACTTTTATCTTCTTTCATCCATGCATACATACATATCTCATCCATGCAGTCTATCAACGACATAATAATGTAATAATATGTATCTCAAAAGGAGTTAAAACAGCAAGAGTGTTAATAAATAGTTTAGCATACTTCAATTTTCTCGCAGTGCCTGTCTCTGGGAGCTTGTAATAAATGGCAGACTACTTAAAATTATGACTTAGTTTTCTATTATCACAGCTTAATATAATATCGCATGTCGAATACACATGTATGTGTTTACAAAAAAGAGTAAATTTCTAGTAACCATAATACACATTCGGCTTATTTCGTAACTAGATGATGTTGTGTGCATGTTGTAGAGTATTTTTATCATTATTTATTAGTAGGAAACAGCATGGGAGTTAGTATTGAAACTAACTGGGTAACCTGTAACCTGTGTTTACACTTCTAACTGTTTGAGCTGTATTAACGATGAATTTGCAAAACTTAATGGATTTTCAAAGAAAATGAACTAGGTTGATTACTGTAGACACCTTCGGTAGACTAAACAGACATGATATTCGGTTTTGAGCTTTTACAGATTCCTTTATTTTCTTTTTCCCGTCATGTTTGTATAGGATTTCTTCCCATATATCAAATTCACGACTGATTCCTTTGTACTAGGAAGCAAAAACGATTCATGCCAGTTTATCCTTCATTCGTAACTAAAATATAATATTTTTAATAAACTATTTTTAAGCGTTCTTTGAAACAATAAATTTTGCGATAAATTTAACAAATTTCTATTAAAAAATCTTTATAATTAGAGATTTTTTTAATTGAACAACGTCCTAAGTGATTCAACGTTTTGAGTAACATCGTCCCATCTTAACATTGAACCCACAAATTATTTCACAGACTCCGGCGAAAACCGTCCTTTTTTAACCTCAGACGCTAAAAAATTCAATAATGTTCGTAAAAAAACGTCTTAATATTCCATAAGGCCTCTACTTTTTGTTGCTCAATATTGCATAAAAATCGATTACTCTGTGAATATTGATTACGGTAATTGTCTTTTTGCGCCAGAGTTGCGTTTCTGAACAACTCCATCGAAAAACGTTCTAAATAATCATCGATCGCTGTTAACTATGAACTGAGTAAAAAGTAATAAATATAATAATCTGTGTAAATTTAGGAACTTAAAGTTGTACATAGTGAAGTGATACTTGTAAAACATCGTCACTTACCAGAATTGAAATCTTGATTTGGAAACGCGGTATGTAAGTTTGAAAACGCCGAACTAAGATCAGGCTCTTCTACATCTACTTAAATCATATTTAGTATTTTGCGTCATCCTGATATCTTTAAAAGTATCCCTTTTTATTTAAAATACTGAATAAATTGAATTTTCTAACATATAATGTAAATTAAGTACAGAACACGAAAACGCCCCAATTTTCTTCTTCTTCCAAAGAACATCGGCCGAACTGCTGATCGATCGCGGCGCTCGCGCCACCCGTACTCCCTGAGTCCCGTCCCATGTATACGTCGTGCGTTGTTGCGCGGAACAAATATCAGATGAAACGTTATTCGATTCTATATCTCCGAAAGTAAATAAGATACGAAAATTCTAAAAACACAGTTTTGTAGAGTTTGTATTCCTTATCCCATTTAGCTATTTAACACGATTTTGGTCTATGGTCACATGGAACTCTATTCTACGGATAGGTCGATATATATATAGTCCTTCTTATCGATTTAGACAACGGCGACTGAAGGCAATTCCTTTTAATTTCGAGCATGTGCTCTTATATGGCTCGCTAGCCCAAACTTAGTCTCAAAACTCCGATTACAGGAATGGTAGAATAACTGGCCTGCGGTGGCTTGTAGGTATACACGTAGGAGATTTTAGGTCTATCCTTACGTATTTGCTGTTTTATATCAAGGTCTTGGAGACGTTGCTCAAAGGATTTTATCTTATTAAAGATGGTAGAGCGCCATGTCGATCTGTGTGAGGCGATTTCTTCCCAGTTTGCAGGGTTGATGCCACAAGAGTTCAGGTGCTTTTTGAACACGTCTATATATGGCAGATATTGTCCACCCCATTTGCTTTTGCCGTCAGCTAATTCAGAATAGAATACAGCTTTGGGCAGGCGATGGTCTTCCATGTGAAACATGTGTCTACACTATCGGAGCTGACGACGCAGGATTTCCGTGTTGGACACGCGATTTTGTCCTTAAGTTGGATCTAAGACATTTAAGGTGAAATGACTCCAGGTTTCTTATATCCGATGTATATAGACACCATGTCTCTGTGCCATATAAGAGGACCGGAAGGATTAGCGCTTTATAGACACTAATCTTTGTCTCAATTTTCAGGTCTTTTTTTTATGGTAATAGGCGGCAAACGAGCAAACGGATTGCCTGATGGTAAGCAATTACCGCCGCCCATGGACACAAACAACACCACAGGAATCACAAGTGCGTTGCCGTGCCTTGGGGTTGGGAAAAGGGATGGGATGAGGAGTGGGATCAGGTAAAAGGGATAGGGTATAGGGCCTCCGGCACTCTCACTCACGGAACGAAACGCAACAGCTTAGGTACTGTTACTTCACGTCGATTTTCTGTGAGAGGGTAGTACTTCCCCGGTCGAGCCGGCCCATTCATGCTGAAATCAGCAAGGCTCTACTACCTTAAAAATGGTCATGGGACTTCGAGAGTCGATCATTGAGTCGTCCAAAGTTAGCAGCGGCGCTGGCTATGCGCGGTGGTATCTCCTTACCCAGGGTGTTATGTGATGATGATGATGTTACTGATGTGACTTCCTAAATATTTGAAGCGTGTCTTCTTCTAGCGGTTTTCCATCTAGAGTCAGTGTTGCCTTATCAGCTTCGCATCTCCGTGGTGGTTGTTTGAGGAGCTGAGTTTTGGAAGCATTGATAACCAACCCAAATCGTAGACAAGATTGGTATAATGAGTCAAGGTATCTTTGGAGCTAAGTCATATCATTGGACATGATGTACACTTCATCAGCATATAAAATCTCCAATAATAAGAGATTTTGGATTTTTGATTTAGCTCTGAAATTTGATATGTCGAATACTCCTTTCTCAGACCGGACATTAAGTTGGATTTGGCAGTTGGTGTTGCAGTGTGTCTCTTATGACTACATAAAAATAAATTGCGAAAATCGTGGGTGCCATTACGCAGCCCTGCTTTACTCCACTCGTAACTTGGATCTCTTCGGAAAGTTCGTTTTCATGTTGAACCCCTGCCAGATTCACGATGGCATGAAGCCATCGTGAATCTGGCGAATGAGGTTAACAAACTTCTTTGGATATCCAAATTTCTCGAGTAAAAACCAAAGCGCCTCCCATGGAACTCTATCAAATGCTTTCTCCACGTCAACAAAACATATGAATAGAGGCTGTTGATGTTCTACGCTTTTTCCTGGAGGTGCTTCACCACGGCTATGGCATCGACAGTGCCTCGACTGGAACGAAAGCCACACTGACTCTCTGGTAAGTGTTTCTCAGCTGCTTGGCTAAGACGGGCATTGATAATGTGCCAAAGGCCGCACTTGTTTGTTTTGTTTTTTTTTTGTTTTTTATGTTTTTCGTGTGAGTGTGTGGCCAACTCTGGTGTCGGAGTTTTCAGACCGCCCTAAGGCCTCCGACATGGCCTAAAGATCCGTATCCTTAGACAAGAACCGGGACTGACAGCTTTACGTGCCATCGCTAGCGCTCAGATGTAAAATGCCACACACGGTCACCCATTCAAGTGGCGACCTGTGCAAGCGTTGCTTAACTTTGCCGATCTATTACGAATGGCAAGTCAAGTCTCGCTATGAGTGCTAACCGCACTAGAAAGAAGCGATATACCTCGGTAAGAGCTGCAGTCAGAGACCTTTCCCTTTCCCTTATACAGCTTGCAAATCACCGCATCCTTCCAGTGTTGAAGCATCTGCTTTTGTTCCCATACTTCTTTGACGAGATGGTAGAGTCTGTTCATTATGTTTCATCCGCTATATTTATATGCTTCTGAAGGTAGTTGGTCAAAACCGGGAGTCTTTCCATTTTTGAGACGCTTTAATGTGTTCGCAAACTCTTCAAAAGTGGGTGGGTCATCCAGGTTGTCATTTGACAATTGACACTGAGCCGCTTTTACGCGTTGTGGATTCGTCTGCTTTGAGTTTAGCACCATTTGGTACGTGTCCACTAAGTTTCTAATCTGTGGGTCTGCGGCGTCAAACCAATCATGCTTCCGCTTTTGCTTCGTACCGATAATGCAAAAAGTACATATTTGCAGACGTTTAGCTAAAGATGTGCATGCATGAATTGGAGATGGCAAGATCAAACTCTGCACAAATTGTTAGTAGCCTAAGTCCATTACCATTGTATTTGCTGACCCCATCCGTGCCCAGTAGACCTTTCCAAATGTCATTTTCCTTTCCAACGCGAGCATTAAAATCTCCCAACAAGATGATTTTATCATGTTTTGGTATGACTTCAAGGGTCTGACGAAGTTGTTGATAGAATGCCTCTTTATCCTCATCCGGTGAAGGCAACCTTAGGGCTTAATCGCTTATAAGATGTACAAAGGAGACCGACCACAATGTATGGGACTTTGGCCTGGGCGTGAACAATTAAAATTGGAATTACAATATTAATTTTCAATAGCCTAAACTAAGTAGTAAACATTATTCTTTGAAGTTTAGTACCAAGTCAGTTGAATAATAAAATAAAACACATTGTTAAAAATAAATATTTATTTTCATTATTCACTCAGTTGGCATATTTTTTTCACACACTCCATACTTCTTATTTCTTATCGGCTAATAGCTATGACTAATAGGATTGGAGTAGCACAAAGTCGCTTACAAAAGCTAGTTAATCATATGATAACTTACTTCATGTGGGTTAATCCATTGTATAATAACACTTTTGATATGTCGCTCACGTTCTGTATCTACAGCAGACACATATTTGTCTGTGACGACCTGAATCAGAACTTGCAGCTTCTTGTTATGGGTTTGCGATTTGTGGCATACGGGATATGTTTAATGCCACAGTCCAACAAGAATGACATATGCATTGGGTATGAGCCTCGATCTGTTGACAAAACAAAATAAACAATTGTAATGCATGTACTTATAATACCAATTTAATATTTGGATTAATAAACATAATTATGTGAGTAAGTTGTTGAAATGCGAAATACATACCAATTGCGGTGCAGTCCATTGAAGTATTACTTGTCGTACTTCCACGAGATTGAGAGTATGTCTTCTCAGCTGTGTACTATGTAATATTGGTACCACAATTGATGCAATGCATTGATTCGTGATCATGAAGTGCGATTGGGTAATCCATTTTCAAGCGCAAGTTATCGTTCGAAGCGGGTACTGGGTCCGTAGGCAAGCCATGGTCGTCATGAGGAGAATATTCATACATACATACATACATAGACTCACGCCTGTTTCCCCGAAGGGGTAGGCAGAGGCATATTAAACGTCCACTTTTCGCCAGTGTTTTGATCCCACGTAATAGGTGGCGAGCCTATTGCCGCTTATCGGGATATTTTGTTTGCAAGAGCCTCATCCGTTGATCGGCAGGTGCACCACTTGCAGGTGAGGTTGGCTTGGGACCCTAAGTTCTTGGTGGGAACCCTATGCACCCTACGAACCTATATGGAGAATATTCGGAGTCCATTTTAAGAAAGCACAAGAAGAAAAAGAACAGCTAACACAAAATCAAATCCACAATACGATCAAACGAAACGAACGCAAAGCGAATGATGGTATCACGGTAATAGAATTGAGAAGTTAGTCAAGTGTTGCTGGAGTATGAAAATAAATACCCAACATACATTACCATTTTGATATTATTAAAAATAATATCATTATTTTACGTTATTTATGACTGTCGTCTAAAAATATATAAACTAAAAAAAATATATAAAAAAATATCTACGTACTTTCAGGTTTCGGCAATTGCTTTAAAAATGTGATTTTGTTAAACACTTTTCAACAATATTTTCGACCGATTATTTACAAGGCAACACAAACCAACCATTCAAATAGTCCATTGAAGTACACACACGTTTATAATCAAATGAAAGTATTTTAAAATTCATTATTATGTGTTTATTTCATACTACTGGATAGCGATCAATATTCTTAAAACAAAAACTTTGAGAAATTTACTTTTTTATAAGACGATTGTTCACGTTCAAGCCAATTTTGGCCGGTCTCCTTTGGTGTCAGTGATTGGTAGAAGTAGAGTCATGAGGCGGTCATTTATGCTCTTAGGGAGTTCACTCAGATCTATCTAGTCAAACCGTTACACGAATAGCAAAGCCTACGCCACTGTTCGCCCTCTCACCAGAGGGACGTCCGCACAAGTAATATGTGTAGCCGCCTAGTTGTTCACATAGCACTCCGCTGCCATTCAGATGGGTTTCTCTGACTGCAGCTATATCTGTCTTATAGCGACTGAGCTCTCTTGCTATAAGAGCAGTTTTCCTTTCCGGGCATAAGTTATGGTCGCTATCAAGTAAAGACGAACTTTAAGAGAGCTTACATTCCATGTAGCTACGCTGAGTTATGAATTTACCATATTCGAATTTAATTGTTTCTTTGGACCGCATTTTGACGATGTCCAGATGCCCGCGACCCGGCACCTGGGAGACGAACTATTTTTGTGCAGAGGAAAGCAGAGCGATCCTAAATAGGGCTGCTTTGTCGCCAATGGTGCTGCCGAACCTTAAATTTCGCCTCAGTTGGCTCAAGGAGCGACCATTCTCCACTGACCGCCCACGTGCAGGATGTTAACTAAAGCCTTAGAACATCGTAACCGCGGCGCCATCGCCAACATCCCATCGCCGCAGGGTTTTGAAAACTCCAATTCGGAAAGAACTTTCGAGGTCAACTGCGCGTCAATTTATTTAAAGTGGACAAGCGGTTGCGCAGGTGCAAGGCCACTTTCTCGTTCCCTCCTCCTTTGCCCTATGGACCGGGAAACCGATACGACTGGCGGAGGTCGGAATGCAGTGAAAGACCGTAAGCCTATATGTTGTTTTCCACATTACCTGGCGGTTTTTCACATTACCTGGCTGTGTCGTCAGAATAGTTGTAAAAAAGGTTCACATTTATGATATCGACGCACATTGTGTACATTGCCATCACCCAAAATACTTTGTCTGTTCATAATCCCCTTCACTAGGTTTAGCCCACAGATGGACGTGGTTTCCCGGAGTTTGGCCGCCGCTTACACTACGGCTTCTTGGTGCCACTAGTGAAGAGTTTGTCGGGCGTCATTAGATGGTATTAGTATTAACAGTATGGACCCACTACAATACAGTAGCAGCGATAGGCAACAAAATGAATATGCAGACGATACACTAGTTCAAATCCGACGCAAAGACTACTGAATTAACGCTGTTAACCGTGTATTATATAAATAATTATTGATTATCTCGTGCTAAAGACACAAAACGCACAGCCTTTTGCTTGGCAGTCAGAATCCCAAACGCTAGATCAGTGGACCAGTAGAAATGCATAAGAATTCTGTTAAATAATTAAGAATTTTACTTTGGACACAACCCTATAGGTACACGCGACAGCAATCTATTACATACATACATCATGACAAATAGCTATCCATATTCGTGTAACGACGTTCGGTACTTATGGGGTGATATCTGAGAGCCTTATATATATACCTAGCTATCTATTTTTTATGATATCCTTCCTGAATGATGATGTGGGTATACACGAAAATAATAGTGTCGATCCGTAAAGTGTTACTTTATACAGATATTAACGCAGACCATTTAACGTTTTAATATATATATATATATTAATGAAAACACTCAACAACGTAATAACTTAGAGCCATCCATTCAGCACTTAAAAAAGGGGACTATCCCATATTACTTTTCAAAGGTAATCAAGAATTGTACCTTTTTTCGAGACTAACGATTCACCGTCTCTTGGCCAGAACATATTTAGAGTACTACATCAAAACATCGCTAGCATATTGTCAAAACAAGAAATCATAGAAATAACTTTACAGGAGCTCAGGGAAGCAGATAACTGTCCTAATGTATTATGTTTCACTGAAACGTTTATAAAACGTGGTTATGAACACTACGTGAAAATAACGAATTACGATATGGCCGCAAACTTTTGTAGAAACAAACAAAGAGGCGGCACTTGCATCCTGGTGAAAAAAGTTTTAATATTTAAGCAATTACTACATTTAGAAAAATATGCAATGCAGAATACGTTTGAAATTTGTGGCATAGAGTTAGTATCTTATAACATAGTAATAATTTGTCTTTATCCTACACCTCAATCAGATCCCACACAATTTTTAACTAAATTAGATAACCTTTTGCATGATCTATTTAAAAAGTACAAATCTAGAACACAGATTATCATTACAGGTGACTTTAATATAAATATTTTGAAAAAAGGTAACATTACAAACGAGCTACGAGAAATTTCCTACAATCACAATATGAAAATGCATATCAATGTACCCACTAGAAACATGTCTTGCATTGACCATATTCTGAGTAACATCCCACATGCAGTCGGCACTGTCTTACCTCTATATCTGTCTGACCATGAAACTGCACAAATGCTGAGTTTCCATATAAAGCCTAGATGTCAAAAACCCTTAATTTACCACATGTATAGGAGAGACCATAGCTTGGATAATATTCGCAAATTTAAAGAAGGTTTACTACAATTATCGTGGGCAGATATATACATGGAAAGCAATCCAAATACAGCATTCAATAAATTTCATGACTTTTTTTGTCTAATATATAATCTTTGTTTCCCCAAAATTAGAACAAAAGTAAATTTAAACAGACAGAAACAAACTTGGATAAGCAAAGGTCTTATAAAAGTTGTAAGACTAAGAGATCCTTAAGATACAAATTTTATAAACATAAAACCGAACACAATAAAAACATTTATATTGAATATTCCAAGTTACTAAGAAAATGTATTTATAACTCTAAAAAATTTGCAAACATCAATTTTAATAATAAAAACGATAATAAGTGCAGAGCTACCTGGTCGGTCATCAAATAGGAAATCCAGATTACTAATCCCAAACATCATATTGATCATATTAAAATTAATGGCATCTCTCTCACAAACCCAGTTGACATTGCATCGGCTTTCAATTACCACTTCATAATTCCTACACATCAACCGACACATTGTGAAAATGAAAGTAAAAATACCTTAAAAACTTCAGTTAACTCTATGTTTCTTACGCCAGTATCAGCAAGTGATGTTAAACGAGAAATAAATCTGCTTAAAACCACCAACTCGGAAGGACACGATGAAATTAATACAAAGGTTATTAAAGCATGCGCTGATGAACTTAGTAATATTTTGGCATATTTAATCAATCAATCTTTTTCACATGGTGTGTTTCCAGAGACTCTAAAGATGTCTATTGTCAAGCCATTATTTAAAAAAGGAGAAAAATGTGACATCAGTAATTATCGTCCAATAACATTAGTGCCTATATTGTCAAAAATATATGAAAAATGTATGTATGCGCGTTTACTTAGTTTTTGCAATAAGTTTCAAATAATATGTAAACATCAATTTGGTTTCCAAAAACATAAATCTACTTCCTTAGCTGTATTCTCACTTATGCAGAATATCCTGACAAGCATTAATACATTAATAATAATTATTTTGCAACGGGGCTATTTTTTGACATCTCTAAAGCCTTTGATCTAGTATCACACGAAATCTTATTGGCAAAATTACAGAAAATGGGCATTAGAGGAACAGCACAGCAATGGTTAACATCGTATTTAAGTAATAGACAGCAAAGTGTTATGGTAACAAAACTGGACGAAAATAATATAATGACTCAATACATGTCACAATATAGATATGTAAACTGCGGCGTCCCTCAGGGGAGTATATTGGGACCTATTCTGTTTCTATTATATGTCAATGACATAACCCATATTACCCATCATAAATGTATTCTATTTGCAGATGACATTTCCATTCTAGTAGCTTCAAATAAGAAAAATAGCACACATAATGACCACGAAACTGACATAAATACTACCATTGACAACCTAATTGATTGGCTAAATAAAAATAAATTAAATATTAACCTTAATAAATCAGTATATATCCAATTCAATAAACCGTATAATAAAAAGTTCAATTTCAATTTAAACATACCAAAAATTAAGAAAGTAGCTCATAATACATTTTTAGGAATAGTAATTGGCAATAATTTGAACTGGAAAGAACATATAGAAACAACATCTAATAAAATTAATAAATTTGTATATGCACTAAGACAAGTTAGATACGTTACTAACATAAAAACTGCTATTGTTTCCTACCATGCTTACGTAGAATCTGTACTGCGTTACGGATTACATTTATGGGGCAATAGCACTGACCTCAACAGATTATTTGTTGCCCAAAAGAAATGTATACGAGCAATATGTGGACTGACCCGATGAATCATGTCAATCTATGTTTAAAAATCTCAAATTATTAGACGGCTGGATCAAGTCCTCTATACAGAAGGCAGTATTTCTGGACACGACACGCATCGTTCGGAGGTTCCTCTCTCTGGAGCCCTTACCACCGGTGGCTTGGTCCCTGTGCCCGATGCCGGTGGGTCTCCGTGGTCCTGTTTTATATGGTTAAATATTTTTTTTTGTTAAGTGATTTAATTATATAAAATAAGATTAATAAGAATGAAAATAAATAAAGAGGAATAATAATAATATTATAACACCCATCAAAATAGCCCACATTAATTAGTTTCCATTGTCGCGCGGGTGATTGGTTTTTAGGTGATGAACCAGACTCAATCACTCGCCGATCAAAAAGAAAGAAAAAAAGGTTTTACTTACAAAAGAAACTAATAAAAAACTAATAAAAAAATAAAGAATAGTACACTTCACGATAAATTTCCTAGATCGTTACAATGCAGCTACTTTAAAACTAAGAAAACGAATATTTGAGAACATGAGAAATTTAGGGCGTGGTCCGACAAGTATAGTTGATATTCACTGGAGTTCCGAAGGCCAGGGTCTTGATAGGAAGAAGACTTAACTGATGGCCGTGAGCTGGAGCAGAGGGCAGATTGAACTGCGTCGCACGCTTATACACCACTATTTTTTAATTAGTACAAAAACTTTAAGGACAGATTAGCGAAGATATTATTATCATATATGTGACGTAAGAATGTCATAATATCAATAAAGAGCAAAGTTATTATCATTTGTTTATTGTAGAAAATCTCACTTAAATCATAGTCATATTTTACAAGCCATTCACTAATTCATTGATAATATTCCATCCTGCTCATTCGCATTCTCTATGTCGCACTTATGATGTAGGTAGCCATGGAAAATAAAATGAAGAAAAATAATAAATGTAGGTACTTATTTTTTAATTTTGTTAATTCTACCCTCTCCTTCATACTTCATTCGGGCTAAGGACCGGTAAAATTTATCGTTTAACAAGTAATTTAATGCGGAGGTATGTAATTAGAAAGCAAACAAATATCAAAATAAATGAAGGTGTTCAGGACTAAAAGAAACGAGTAATTTTGGCGTATTTATGAAGTTAGAATCATCTGCTATTTACAAATATTATTTTATCATCTTCATGTCAGCCTAGAGACGTCCACTGCTGGACATAGGCCTTCCTCAAGGTGTGCGGGTGGCTCAAAATCAGGCTGTGTTCTCCACACAGACTGATTTTGAGCCACCCGCATCAAATTATTATTTACTTAAGTACGTATTACTTACTAAACTTACAAGTATTTCCATTGTCTTTCGAAATGTCCACCACCGTTGTCAAAAGCATCCAATATGCACTGTTTTAATTGTTTGACACTGACCGGCTCACTTTTGTACACTTACAATAAGATGTCCACATGTACACAGCTGCACTCGCGATTTTTCCTCTCAAAAAGTACGCACGAAGCATAACTACGTACTCCCGTGATATGAACTGATATGATAGGCCATCGCGTCGGGCAAACGTAGACAAACAATTAATTTTTACAACGAAATTAGATACGCTCACTTTCGCTAGTAATCTAGCACTGTTTGTCGCAGGCCTATGAAACTTCCCTACAATCCCGTAATTACAAATTATACATACAACTAATGCCATCTAGCGCCGGGGGAATGTCATTTTAGCTTTTATACCTAGAAATATCTGTAGCGATAACTGAATGGTTATTTCTCCAATGTTGTTAAGAGCTGCGTGGCGCAGTGGAAGCGTGCGGCTAGCCCTGTAACTTAGACGTGGTCCGTAGATCGAATCCACGCTTTGCAAGAAAAACTACTTTTTGTGATTTTTATATTTTTTTACTAACATTTAAATTGTATATTTTACGTATTAGTTGTCATTTACTTATTTATTAACACTGAAATTAAACATTTATTTTATTTCGAAAATGAATCTACTACTAACGCCATCGATACGACCGGAATAAAAATAAAATTGATTTTACGCCATCTAGTGGTCGAGGATGCCTATTGAACTTCAATTTCGAACTGTGAGTGGCTTATCTATACCAGTATAAGTGTATAATCTATGGTTTGTTGCATCGTCGGGGCGTGGCGCAGGCGCAGAGGGGGGGGGGGGGTGGTTTAATCTATCAATGGGTCATTTTACTATGATAGAATATCGGTCGGTCATAGTATTAGTTATGCATTTACCAATTATCACGTATTTTTATACGATACTAGAGGACGCCAGCAGCTACGCCTGCATTTTTTGAAATTTACCCGTTTTGGCCGATCCCGTGGGAATTTCGGGAAGTCCTTCCTTAGAGCACCCCTACGCTCCCGAAGGAACATACATGCCAAATTTCAGCTTCCTGCGCCCAATAGTCTTGGCTGTAGCGTGTCTGTCAGTCAGTCAGTAACGCAAGGATTTTATATATTAAGATGATCGGTTAAAGATACTAAGTGCTCTGTTTAATTTTTTGTACTAATAAAGAAATAGCGGTGTATATGGCGTGCGGGGCGCGCGGGCAGCGGCGCTCCCTCCTTCGTTCGACGTCACAATCCAGACGGAGGTGCACGACGTCACAACAAATTAACAAGTAGCCATAGTCTTGCACCTGCTGTGGCTAATCCGTGACTGCACTTAATAGTGCAGTTATGGAGGCTCCTCAGTAGGTGTACCATCACATTCTAGATTAAAACTCTCAAAGGGCTTCTGCGCGTTGGACCTATGTCTCCGTGTACGCCTGCCAAAGGACCGGTTCTTCTTCTTACATCACAAGTTTGAAGAATAACCGTGAAAGAGAAACAAATAATATTAATTCTACCACATTCACACAACACCATCTAGTCCCAAACTAAGCAGAGCTTGTACTATGGGCACTAGGTAATGGATAAACATACATAAATACTTTTTTTGTTGTAAATACATACATATTATACATAGAAACATCCAGACCAAGACAAACATCCATGTTCATGCACACAAATGTTTGACTTGAGCGGGAATCGAACCCGCGACCTTCGGCGTAGCAGTCGCTTACACTCCCGCTGCGCCAAACGGTCGTCTAAATATGTCCACACTATAGACACGTTTGCTCAGTAGTAGCTTTTGACGTTCGTACATAAATACATACATATCGCCATGCCTTTTATCCCCGAAGGGGTAGGCAGAGGTGTATTTCTACACCCACTTTTCACCAGATATACTTTAGTCACACGTAATAAGGGGCGAGCCTATTGCCGTACCGGGCACATTTCCAGACTCCGTGCTGCTACTGAGAATTTTGTGACAGAAAAACCCAATAACACAGCCCGACCCAGGAATCGAACCCGGGACCTCCCGATCCCACGCGCACATTTATGCCGCGAGACCAACGAGGTAGTCGTATAGGGTTTGATGTCGAGTTTTCCGTCTCTACGCAAAGATGGTATTTGCATCGTGTTATCCCTTAGTCGCCTCTTACGACACCCACGGGAAGATAGGGGTGGTGACACTTGTATTCTATGCCGTTAACCACACGGCTGAAACTTTGACGTTCGTATTAAGACAATATAAGGACCAAAGCACAATAAAAATACCTAAGGTATTGTATAGCCTACAAGTGAAGATGATCCTGATATGAGAGCCTTCGAAACGATAGCAAATGGAATTATTTCCTTTATAGTATAACAGAAGACTTTGTATTTAATGTGAGAATTGAGTAATATATCCTTCATGTTATAGCACAAATGTTCCTCGACTTATATTACCGCTTTTAAGGTGCCGTAAGGTAGAACGATAAAATATATTTTAGAATATTGTTATTGTTTATGCGAAAGTTATATCTTAACATCGAACTAGCTTTTTAAGTTAAAGATGAACATAAATATTATTTTGATTTTAGAGGGCGTTATTTGTTATTTTATTAAATGCAGTTATAGCATGATCATGATACCATATTAAGCGTCCGTGTGGAGACGGATTAAGAATACGGAATGTCACCACCCCATATCATCCCATGGGTGTCGTAAGAGCCGACAGAGGGAGCATATTATGCAGAGAACAACGCTGTAAGAGAAGGAAAACTTGATACAAACACCAACTCGTTTGGCCAGCGTGGTAAAGTAGGCCGATTCCTCCTTTCAAAGGAGAGGTCTAGTCCAGCAGTGGACTGTTAAAGGCTGATGATGATGATATTAAACGTATGAGGAGTACCAGCAATACTTATAATAAACCATGATAAGGTCTATTGAATTGTGTTCTTAAAACCTTATATATTGCGAAAAGCTATTCTTTGCAATTTGATAAAATAATCTTAATCACCATACTACTTTGAATGCTGGGGGGTATCGACCCAATGAAGTTGGTAGAAATACTAACTACGAACTAGACGAACAGGTCAGTTACAAAAGTAAAGATTTAGAACAAATATAATGCTGTGATTCGCAATCAATACGTCCCTGAAAATTCGGCTGTAAAATTTATTTCACGGGAATATGAAATAGCTACGATGATTGTCGTCTTGATAGCCAATATCGTAATGATACACCATCGTGATAGGGCCCGTTTTCAAGATCACATTTATTGTATATCTTAAAATAATATATGGTAAGAAATCTATAGCTTCCAAAGTTTGAGTTTGAATACTATCGGAAAATTCAGATAAACCGGAATTAAAATCTTTGAAAACTAATTTAGGGTGTTTTATGTAAGAATCAACGAGGTAGATGCAGTCACATAAAGGATCAATCGTGAGCTCAGTGCTATGCCTCTTTCGTTTTTTATACTCTACAAGTCATAAGCTGCACAGACAAGAACCTTATTATTTTGCCATAAAAAGATGATTGGACATTTAAGTATATTGTAGCTTGCAACTACTAAAGGATATTTGTTTTTCAATCAGTACTTTCACAGAGACAGGGTATCTCACTATCAAAACTTTCTTTGTCTGCTTTAGGAACCTGCCGTAAATATTTATAAACATAACAATTTTAATAACAATTACCAATGACACAATGTTTCTGTTTTAAATGAGTCTACGTCCGGCGCCTTTTATGTTTTTGTAAAGCCGGGCAATTACGTGACTGATTTTCGCTTCCAAAAATCAAGGCTTGGTCAACAATTATGCACTGCTCATTACCGATTAACACAACACATGCTCAGTTTAAAAATAATACCTTCTCATTACCGAATGAAACATAAATTTGTAAAACGAAAATGTAGAAAATCCTACTGCTTTTTTGTTGAGTGATAATTAAGCAGTTAACAGTTAAGTTGATTCATACATTGCATATCTCTTGAGATATATAAACATGAGCTGGCTTTATACTTATAATACTGCTGCAAACATTAATAAAACCGTTTATATAGCCTAAGAAGTATAAAAAATGCTGTGCAACTAGTGACGCTATAGTATTATCTACTTAAAAAAGTGCGCTATAAAACGTTGGTGGTACCGTGATTTTTAGAAATACTTATCACAAAACAATATTTTATATGTCTTGTATATAAAACTAAATAAGTTCAACACGATAAACAAAAACTGGAGTCATACATTACATCTCATTAACCTAATAGGTACTGGTGGTTATTGGCGTTTGGTTTGCTTTTTAGCTTATTAAGGTATATTTATTTTTATTTATTTATTCACACAAAACAATCTTAACAGTATACACGCAATGCGATTGAAATTGTTACAAACATAAAAATATACAAATAAGCAAAAAAATTAAAACACACAAACAATAAAAAGCAAAGTAATAACAACAAATATAAAAAAGAAACAAAACAATCAAATGAGCTACAATTTTGTTACTATGTCGATGGCTACCTTTACGCATTATGGTTATGGTTCAACCGCTATAGGTACACATTTCGTTGAATACTTTCAACTCGATTAATACATTTATAGCATTTATTTCATCTTTAAACCGACCGGACCACATAAATTACTTCTTGATGTCATAACCATTTGCATCAAAACCAAGTGTGCGTTATAAAATCACATAACTGAAACAGAATGAGCTTTAATATCCCAAACGATACGTAACGTTGAGTTTTAATTTATTCTGTCGATAAAACCACTCAGCTTTTTAATAAACACGCATGAATTACTCTCCTTCGCGAGATGCTGAATAAATAAATGGAGGGCCATCCCACACCGTTCCTTCATTCCCTTTGTGCTCTCATACTTCCTAGCATGCGTAATGGGATACCCTACCAAAATGGCGGGATAGAAATCTTTTGTGCTAAATAAAAATCAGAAGAATGAAGGTCTAAATAACTTTAGTTGTGTTCCTGCCACGTCGCGTCGCCACACAAAACCACTAGCTTTTATAAGTTATTCAAGTTTAAAAGTTTTTGACAGTTAAGGACGAAATTATTTGTTTAGTTAATACGAATAGGCTTAATAGTCTCTCTAAAGTGTATTGAGACATAAATGAAATACTAGGAACATTATTAGAACTTCCAAAATGTAGTATTTATGTACATTGATTGGAAATCGACTGTAGACTAACATAGAATATAATTAGTTGGAAAATACAATTAAACTTAAGCGATTTGTAAATAGCATAGACTATTATAAACAACAGCTTCCAATTATTTTGAATATTTGTGAGACGAATTAGCTTTTAAATGACCTAGTCGAGAGATTAATTATTTAGTATTACTAAGGTCTAAATCTACATTTATTCAATTAGGGCTGTGAGTGAATTTGTATTAAGTTCAAAAAGTTGACGCGTGTAATTTTATCCCCAGAGAACAGATTAGTAAGTGTGTTCGTTTTATGTAATTTTATTTGTATTGGTAAATAATTGGCATATTTTTCTGTGTTTGAGGTACAGAATCCTATGAAATGAAATGAAATGAAAATGAAATTTGTTTTTATTTGCAACTCTAATGTAACATTAATAATATAGTGAGAAAAGGAAACATGAAAGACAGTTTTTGGATCGCAAATAAGGTACCTGCGTCGGTATAAGTTGCAGAATCAGGTGAGACTGCAACACTGATATTCCCGCATTACCTACTTACATACCTACATACAATATCTTACAACTATAAGTTATTAATTCATTGTGTATGTACTATTTTTAAGTATAAGTAATTAAAAATAGTACATACACAATTAATTAATATATAAATATACATACATAGATTTAACAATCCAAATAAAACAAATACAGAATATAAATTTCTTAAAAATAATGCTCTGATATCACAATAATGCTCGCAAGCATAGATAATAATTTTTTATGCGTTTCCGAACGCTTTACAATCACGTCTTGTTACACTTGACATTGATCGACCGAGACTAATTAATACCACGTAAAACAAGCACTCCAATTAACGTTCACAATTTGTGCCAGAAGTTAAGCGATCAATAAACTTTACTCCCCATCCGGCACTTAACGGATGAATTTTATCAGCGTTTATACTTTTATGGGTAACAGTTTTGCTGGATAGGAATACAAGGGGTATGAACGTGTAGATGTTGTGAGCGCAGTGTGGGATATTAGTCATCGCGACGCGGAAGCGCAGACCGGGACATCCGCGATTGCAGCGCAGTCGTGTTTGTCAATGTTCACGTGATTTACCGCCAGTGGCCGGTGCCAAAACTGCACACAAGTTTACCTTTACGACAGTTTACGATTTACTTTTAACGGCACGCACTGGTGGTTACTCTGCGCCCGGTGTGTGCCGTGAACTATTGACGTTTACGGCCGCTGTAAAGCCACAGGCGTGCTCTATTTGTATTTTTTACTTCTTTCACATGTGTTAAAACAGGTACAAGTGTGCCATAATTTATAGTGAGCATAATTTATTTGTGACCAGAATGACGCCTGCTCTCTTTTAATGAATGTTCTAGATACGGGTTGTGTTTTACAAGCTTGTAGTTTTAGTATTCTGTCAAGGTTGTTTATTATTTTCTACTTAAATAGTTTTGTTCAACGCGAATGTTGTAAGTAGCTCTCACATAATATGAATATCATAATTTCTCCAATTTTAGACTTTCTTCAGTTATAATATCTACCTTATTTGTTTATAACTAGATATCATTGTTATATAAGACACCTGGCCCAAAAATAAAAATAATTAAGCAGAGAATGATTATTGTCTTTCTATTGACATACTTTTCATAATTTTAGTTGGCGAATATACTAGGCTTATGTGACATAATTTGGTTTTGATACCTTAATGTATCGTATTCAACAAAAAATATATGTATATATCAAGGCAGACTTACCCCACTCGCATATTTCAATCAAATTGTGACATATAATTCTCTAACATCACATTCATATAATGCATTCAAAGGTTCTGTTATGCATTAATATAATATAATGAACTTCTTGAAGAAGATACGCTTAAGAACACTGTTCACTAGATATCATATGTGACTAATATCGTCGAACTAAGTTATCATTGTAACACAGTAAAGTTCCTAAGTCAT
This sequence comes from Euclidia mi, assembly GCA_944739405.2. Taxonomy (NCBI): domain Eukaryota; kingdom Metazoa; phylum Arthropoda; class Insecta; order Lepidoptera; family Erebidae; genus Euclidia; species Euclidia mi. The sequence continues at coordinate 41,799,682 of OX123184.2, forward strand.
CGGACGACTTCCGAATTTCATTATTTTTAGGAGTCCCAGGGTGTGTACGGAAAACGATACAGCTACTCAGTAACCCGCCTCGAATAAACGCAATTATGCAGATACTCATTAAAATGTTTACCTTACTAGCTAACCCGGCGAACATTTTTGTGCCATAGAAACTATTTCCAGGATTATAATTATGTAGTTTGAAAGCCGAATGAAGAAGGAAATTGCGTCAAAAAGATAGAAAAATATTCTAGGTAGTGATCACCTCGGCTTGAAACATATTGTATGACCTATTCTCATACATACCAAATATACTAATAGGTAATGACATGAAAATCTGTCCAGTCGTTTCAAAGAAGTCTTATATGTAATAGGCGGCAAATGAGCAGATGGATCGCTTGATGGTAAGCGATTACCCCCATAGACGCAAGCAACAGCAGCTCCTCTGGTGTTGCTTGTGTCTATAAGCTCTACTACCATAGGTGCGTTACAACCCTTTGGGCTGTGAAAAGGAATAAAAAGACGATGAAAAGAAAGAAGAAAGGAATAGGAAATGGCCGCCGTCACTCTCACTCACTGGACGTAACACAACAGTATAGGTATTGTTACTTTTTTTGAGAGAGTAGTACTTCCCCGGTCGAGATAGACCATTCCTGCTGAAATCAGCAAGGCTCTACAACACATTCTAGTACTATACTTTCATGATGCATTCATAAATTATACTGGCATGCTGTCCCTTTACCCAAGTCCGGCTTTTGAATAATGGAACTAAGTACCTACGGAAAAAAACGTTTTAGTGCATATTAGGCCAGTTGGTGCTTTTAAAAATATTATAGTTTCTTTTAAGTGTGTTATTTTTGCGGCTTAAGTATTTTTAATATCGTGGATATTAAAAATACTTTACTGTAATGTTATAATATATGTACATTTCAACCCGAAGCTTTGATATTTTTAAGACGCCTGTGTTTTAAAATATGTGGCACATATATTGTAATAAAATTTAAAAGAGTTGTTATTCATTAGGATGGTTGGATTTGTCGACTTGTTCTAAATTTAATAAACACTTATAATTATGAGTTTCTTCTATAATTGAAAATTACTATTACATAAAACCCGATACTTTTATACATATTATAAAAGTCCCAGCTGCGCTCTGTCTGTTTTGAACGCAATAAACTCAAAAACTACCGAACAGATTTCAGTACGATTGACACCAATGGATAGGTAATTCCTGAGGAGAGTTGCGGTATGCTACGGGTGGAGACATGAAATTTTTAGATTTCTGACAGCAATACATACACCTTATCGTTACCATACTTGTAATAATTTAGCATTCGCCGAGCTTGGAAATGTCGTTATTTATTACTGAACTAAAATAAATATTACTTTATTATTAATAACATCAGCGTTCAACGGCCTTTTATAATAAAAACTGCACGCATAACATAATAAATAATCAGCTTCATCACAATGGAGGTATAAATAACAAAGCGTCTACGGAACAATCAGTGCGCTTTCACCTCGAGCTGCCGGCTTTTTCTGAATAAATTCTATTTAAAGGCGTTCAGGCGTCTTCGATTCAATGATCGAACTGAGCTCATATTTCTTCCCTACGCAATTCAAGTTTGTTAATGAAAGACCCTTGTAACTTTAATCCTTGTAAAGTAAGAATTTCATTCTGAAACAATTTTACAGCGTGCGAGACGTTTTACTTAGACATTCAATAAGATGTTATTATTTCTTATATGCTTATTATTTCTTAAATAAGACATTTATTTTGTTATTTTTCATGCTTTGAATGTTCATTACTAGGTTGAGAACATGTGTGGTCTCGTCTTTGAGGTTTATTTTCTATAGGCGTATCAAGCGCTAAAGAACTTGTCGCATGGATTTTATGAAAGTTCAAAAAGAAATCATCCACGCGTTCAAAACATACGATAGTGTGAATACTAATATGTACCTGTAAGCAATATTGATCTATAAGGAAATAATACGTGATTAGTAGCCATGAGATTATTAATCCTGACAGATATTAAATCAATACAATACAAGTACAATCAATACAATTTATATATTATAAATCAAATAGACTTATGGCTCATTTAAAAGATACATCTGTATTAGTAACAGTGGCAAGGTGCAGATCTGCAATGAATTTGATAGCCGACGACTCGCTGGTGATAATACATTTTTAGGAGCAACATTATACATAGCGTCACTGTCATCATATAAAGGTCCAAACAGGAATTTTGACATCATCAGGAAGTCGCGCATAAGTACCAAGGATAGTATGGTGATATAATCAGGGGAACACAATTAACATGACATTTATCCCAGTTCGATCGTTTATATACCGGCACGTGCATCTCCACGTCGTGTGGGGTGTCCGATCATATGACAAAACACAAATGAAAAATTTTCATTTGACAAATAACATTTGACAAAATTATACTTGATAAATTTATTATTTTACAAACTATTTTTTAATAAACTACTCATTAGACAATCTGTTTACTATAAAAAAGTTATTATGCTAAAACATTAATTTACAAATTGATTATTTTTTAAACATGTTATTTGGCAAAACAACGTAAAGCATAAATAACATTTGACAAAATGCATTGCTTGGTAAATATTTTACAAACCAAAATCTACGTTAATACAAGAATCTTTGTGTAGGGTCAACTGAAACAATGGCTGGTTAGGTTAGGTTAGAACTGCGACCACAGATATGCCAGAACCGAATTCTACTTATTTCGCTTAATTCAGCAGTATGTATTTTTTTTAAAAGACTTAAGTTTCTATGGAATTAGTATTAATACAAAATTATTACTTGCCTATATAATAAATAATAATCTGTCCAAGATGAAAATTGCAACCATGCAATTAAATATGGTTAGAAATTAGTTATTTTTAAAAACTAATAATTTATCTTCTATCTTTTTGTACAATCACCAATTTGGCAAACGAATTATTTAATCAAAATCTTTTTGTACAATCACCAATATGGCAAACGAATTATTTAGTCAAATGATTATTTTTAAAATAATTATTTAACATTTTAATTATTTTCTAAGTAAAACATTTGCGAAACCTGTACTATGTCAAATAATTGTTTTTAAAGTAATATGTTTACGAAATGAAAGTTTGTCAAATGATTAGTTTTTCAAACGTTGTTTGTAAAATGATCTTTTGTCATACGTTTTTTGTTAAATAATAGTAAACCGTCGTGTGGCTAATAAAACACATTATCAGTACTTAATTCACTCAGTAATAAAACTACAGCTGACAAATTCAGCCCACAGCTGTGAATTATGAACCAATACCTATCCAATTAAGTTGATTTGTAAACGCAGAACCAATCTATTATTCAACTTAAATACTCATTATGTCTTGAACATGTTTATCTTTCCAATACGTAGGCTTTATAATCACTTGGGAACGAGGTCATTATAACCATAAGGTGCGGAGTAGTTTACTTAAAAAACATCGTTAGGCTACCCTCGTAATATACATAAAATCGATTATAGATTATACAGTGTGATTTATAGTGCAGTGTGATTTATAGTGCAGTGTGTGATATGAAATCAGTCCACTCAACTTTTTAGAACTGCTATTGACAATATACATGAAAAATACATTGTTGGAGTGGTACCTATAACACCGTAATTTAGAACATCCGACGTGTTTTTAATTTGGTAAAAATCATGGGCATTTTTATGACCCTATACAATTTTATTACTTTCGATTAAACATGAGTGACTTTCCAAAAGGGCTTATTTCTCATTCTTTTAATTTTTTTTATGCAATTATTTTAAATCCAAAAAACTTTCATGCGTAAGTTCGTGAACAACGAAGGGTGTTCCTTTCTTCTTTGCAGTTTTAATAAGGGTTATATACTGCCGCCCATGCGATAATCACAGTAAGTCACATTTTTGTCGATATTGAGTTAAGTACATATTCAGAAAGTAGAGATCGAGATCTACAAATCTGTATATTCAGAATTTGAAAATGTGGCTTACATCAAGAAATAAGATTAAGCATAATTACAGTAAGACACGATAGGCGCCAAGGTGCACTTATTATGAATGCAGTATGGGCACATACGGTTGATTTTTGCATAAAGTTAAATCAATTTACCTAGGTTTTACTACTGTAAGCAATCTTACTATAAATATTATAAAGTTACGATTTCATTACACCAAGTACGACTTAAACATATTAACAGTAAGTGGCACTTGTCGTTACTATATTAAGTAATTGGAATAAAACATACCACTAACGTAATGCTTAATTGCATTACCTTAGCATAACAACAGCAAGTGGAACTTACTGTGATTATGTTTAAAAATACCTCATATTATGTGTAGACTTGTCTAGAACAAATAAGGTAAGTGCATTACTTACTGTATATATTTTAAGATTTTTAAGGCGTTTAGTTCGTCGCGTCGTTGTCCGTGTGGTGACGGATTAAGAATACGAATTGTCACCACCCCATATCATCCCATGGGTGTCGTAAGAGCCGACAGAGGGAGTATATCATACAGAGAACAGCACTGTTAGAGAAGGAAAACTTGATACAATCCCTATACCAACCCACTTGGCCAGCGTGGTATAGTAGGCCTAATGGCCGGCGCGCACTGACGTCGCGGCATGGCACGGCATTTTATTACTGATCAAGTCATTTTTATTCTTATTTCTAGGAGTTTAGAGTTCATATTACTTTATTTCGATACAATCGTTCCGCGGCCCGCCTTGGCATGCCGCGGCATGCCGCGGCACGTCGCGGTGCGTCGCGGCATGCCGCGGCATACTTCGGGACGCCGCGGTATGCCACGGCGTCCTGCAGTGTGCCACGACGTAATCAGTAGGTAAATAAGTTCCTGAATTCACCGTTAGTAAATCTTGTTCTCCATAAATAATGTATCCAGAATTGTTTTCTCTTCGACATATCAGTTCAGTTTGTATTTGTCGTTCTACATCTTCAGCAAGAAGTGCTATTGATACTAAATTCCAGTCAATTGGACGCCGCGGCATGTTACGACGCGTCGCGGCATGCCGAAGCGTCCTTCGGGCTGCCGATACATGCCGTGCCATGCCGTGCCGTGCCGCAACGTCAGTGCGCGCCGGCCTTATTCCTCCTTTCAAAAGAGAGGCCTAGTCCAGCAGTGGACTATTAAAGACTGATGATGATGAGTTCGTCGCACCTAACCCCAGGCACTAGCTGTTGATAATAATATCTAATTTATTTTTCGGGATTTAAAATTTCGTGATTTTAAACTTTCGACCAAACAACCATTCGGCGTTTCAATTACGGGGATTTCATCCATCGGTATTTTAAAATTCGGTCTTTTAAAATTTGGGATTTTGATACGTACCCATTTAAATATTATGTCTCATAATCATTATGGCGTTTAAATATTATGTCTAATTATTATTATGAACATTAAAAATATGAAAAACATTACGTATGGCACTCGTATCTTTTGATATCTAAGTTTCGGGCAATAAAAAGTATGTCATATGGCTTTTAGGGCAAACAAAACTTTCGGGCAAATAACATTTGGGTACCTAAATGAAATTCGGGAATATGAGATTATGGTATACAATCTTCGGGTAAACAATAGACAACTCTTAAACTTTCTTATTGTAACTTTGGAAAATATACCTATTTGTAAGTCTACATTTTACTAGTCATTTAAAACACTTTTAAGGTATTTTTAAACTTCTACAAATAGGTTATAACCATAAAACTAATTGAATGAATGATAGGACTGATGAAGAATAATTTGTAAGACTGATTTGTTTTAGTTAGTGTAACTAAGATCTCATAATTTATATGAAGATTTTTTTTCCTCGTTCTGAAAGGTAAACACTTCAGCCTTATCAGAAATTAAGGTGTCTTTGTCTTTTTATGTTTTTTGTTGTGTACAAAGAAGTACAACTAATAGTTTAATAAGAGTTTTATGGAAAAACTATAAACGTGTTATGTTTTAGAGATAGTGCTTAGTTTGTTTAATATTGTTTCATGCACGAAGAAGTTTTGTACAAATACGAATGATTAACTTTGGTTACGTTAAGCCATTTTTAATGCTATACATAATTAAATAATAGAACTGATTTTAAAATATTCTAGTTTCACAAAGTTATTTGTACTTGTTTTATTAAACTGTGATTTCATAACATCAGTTATGTTTCATTTTCTTACAAATAATTAAGAAAAATGTAATTAAAGTTGGTGTCGGTGCTTTATGAGGGATGCTGTAATTTTACATATTTCTTCTAGCTATAATTACAGTAAGTGCCTAAGTTACTGTATGCAAAAAATATCATATTTGTTATTCTATTTAAACATTTATCTTATTTCATAATCATTGTTACAGTATGTGCCTACAACTAAAGATAGTTACAGCACGGTAATAATATCCAACAGTATTGTAACTCCATACAAACGCACGAAACTCGAGTTATACCTACGCGCCTCGAGTAGAGTACCCATTAGACTGGGCGGACTGTGCCTACAGTACCCACAGCCGCTATCGTGCCGCAGCTCGCATGCGGCGCGTCTGGTAGGTATATAACTCACGAAGACGGCCGAGTTACAATACTGTTAGATTATATTACCGTGGTTACAGTAAGTCACACACTTACTGTAGTAATAATAAGAAAATGTTTTTATTTATTTTCTTCATTACTTAACATAAATATTTTTTTAAGATTTATAACACATTTATTACATGTAATTAAAAAATAAAATAGAACAACTATAAAAAATGCCTATATTTACGTTACACGTTTGTAAGAACTTAGATTTTATCTATAAAGAAAAAACTTTAGGCGCGTTTTTCTCTAAACTGTCTTCAAGGCACTTACTGTGTTTATCACAAGCACAGCAGGATTTTCCATCATAAAGTTCCAGTTCATTCAAAGTTCATTACAAGACTTTTCTAAGAAATCCAAAACAGCTATGGTACGATTTTCCATCATAAAGTTCCAAGTCATGTCTTCCAGCTACATCATCAGATCAGTTTGACAGTACCATATTATTGTATTGTCATCTGAACTACATACAACTGCCAATTTCCATTACGCTACGACCCTTGGAAGATGGTTAAATTAGTTAGCTTAGATTCCTTTACATAGTTACATACACGACGACCTAATAAAAGCGTGTAAATATGTCATTAATATGCTAGTCGTGTCTCGTATTATTTATACAACGCATGAGTATCAAAGCAGTCTCTTTACTTAGTTTTTGTAACTAATATATTAACGGACTGTGGAGATTTTTATGATAGTATTCAAGAAATATGACTAGGGAATATCACTAGGAAATTAAATTGAGAAGAAATATTCTAATTTATGAAGAAGAACACAAGTTACGTTAAATTTGTAACTTCTATACGTTTGGGTACGACTGTACAGAGCTATACATACAGGTATCTATGAGAGTAATTTTATTATCATCAGACTCTGTATTGTATGGTATGTTAGGAAATATAACAATAGAGTTTTATACCTTTTTGTTGCGACTACAAACGACATTTCTAATCCAATTTATGGGGACAGGATGAAAAGAAAATTTAATAAATTAGATACACTTTACCTTGACTGGAACTTTTTCAATAAATAATTTATTTACTTTTTGACTTTCTCCATAAAATAAAGCAATTAAATTACAAACAGAAATAATACACTGTAATTTTCCTTGGATAATTTTATTTTTTCTAGAAAGATTTTTAATTTTGATAGTGCTAGCGAACCTTTCATTTGTATCGAAGTTAATCTGTAATTATAATATATAATAATAATACTGCAGGGCAGCTTTGTGGCGAGCTGAATGTGTATAGCGACGGTGTGTGTGATGCGGTCAGGGCCTCGTCTCCGGCTTGCCTTTATTGGGTGGTCGGAGTGGATTTCCAAGACTGCAGGACTCTCAACTCTGGCTTACCTTGGTCGTCCGGCCAGAGGGAAGCTGCAAGAGCTATTAGCTTGGGGGGTGGAAGTGTCATTCTCAAGGGCGTAACTACGGGGAAACCCACCGCTCCGGGTCTCCGTTGTCACGAGACCCGCGGTGGCGAAACCGGTGCCGCACCGCTCGACACCCCTAGCGACTCGCACCGGTGTTGCCCTTTGGCTGCCTTTATGGCAGACTTTGTTTGTTTTGGGCGGCTGTTTGCAGAGGGCCCATCTAGTGAGTTGGCGAGTCACCATCTGCCAAGCAGACGGATGCTATAGGAGTATCACTGGCAGGTGCCGTTTGTTATCCATAGTATTATTATTTTCAGTCCATTTAACACCCATCCTCATAACCCAGTGAAAGTAGGCTCCACTTCATGTAAAATGTGCTGCGGCTAGTCCATAGCTGTACTCAGTAGTGCAGTTATGGAGGCTCCGCGGCATGTGTCCCATCCCATTTTAGATTAAAACTCTCTTTGGGCCTCTGCACGTTGGATCCATATCCCCGTGTCGGTGCGGTTATTCTTTAAACACCGCATGTTAGAAGAATAACCGTGTAAAAGAGAAACATAATAATATTATTCTACCACATTCACGCAACACCATCTAGTCCCAAACTAAGCAGAGCTTGTACTATGGGTACTAGACAATGGATAAACATACATATATATTTTTTTTGTAAATACATATGTATATATTATGCATAGAAACACCCACAACAAAACACTCACACAAATTTACATACATACATACATATACTCACGCCTTTTTCCTGTCGGGGTAGGCAGAGACAACGGAACGCCACTTGCATCTAACGCGCTTCCTCTACATTCATTACTCTGTTCATACATGCTCGCCGGTTCCGGGTGCTTCGGACCTTTCCATTTTTCAGAGCGTCACCAATTTGGTCGACGAATGTCCTACGAGGTCGGCCGCGACCGGCTTGCCCATACACTTTAGCCTCATATATTTGGTGTGTTATTCTTTCTTCACTCATTCGCTCCACGTGCCCAAACCATTTCAGCATTCCTTTCTCAATCCTTGTCACGACATCTTCTTTCAGGTCACATCACTCTCATATTACTTTACGTGGAAATATTAAAATATTTCATCTAAAAGCAGATATGGAAAAGTGAGGATTATTTGTGGTTTTAAATTCGCAATGCAATACAAAATAAAAATACTGTTGTACGTGGAAAATGCTTCATTACTTTTGAATGAAATCAGGACTTTGTATCGATGACAGTGCGGTGTTTTATTCTCGAATGGAATACACATTGAGCTTTTAACACGTAATACCATTTTATTTTATCGTAATGATGTAGCTACTCTCATCAATTTGTATTTTAAATAGCAATGTAAGCTCTACAGTATTTTTATTTTGTGAATTTTTTACAGAGTTCCCTGTTAGAAAATTGTCGCAAAATAGGACTAGAGGACGTCAATAACTTCATCCTACTTTAAACATTGTATTGATAATACAAATAATATTTAAATAACATAACATAAATGTGCTAATGTTTGAATTTCTTCATTCATTTTAAAGTGTCACATAAATTAGACAAACATTTTAGAAAATTCAAACACAAACAGCCTGTCTTTCGAAGACAAACAATGCGTAGGCGTCCAATATAAATATCCCATTTTGTCTTTTATTTAATACCTTTCGAAGCGAAAGCTCAGTAAAGTAATTTACATTTTTCACTAGATAGGTACTCTATTCTATTTTCAGTTGAGTATTCAGTAAATAATACAGTAAAAATATGATCATAATAAACATTTTACCGAGAGATTATACATATATTTTAATTCCATAGCCCATCTACGAAATTAGGGCCTTCTTAAACGCTCACTCTGAAAAAACCTATTACAATATTTGGCATAATTAACCGCCCACTAAGTAATTTTGAAAGTTTGCCGAAATAGTTATATCTAAGGAAATTTTGATTAAATAAATTTTCTAAAACCTTGCTAGAACATAATATTTTTCTTGCTACCAACGCAATGATTTGAAGTTTAATTAAAATAAGTTTATCTACACTAATATTATAATGAGGAAAAAATTGTATTTTTGTTTGTTTGTTTGTTTGTAATGGATAAACTCAAAAACTACTGGACCGATTTTAAAAATTCTTTCACCATTAGAAAGCTACATTATCTGCGAGTAACATAGGCTATATTTTATTTTAGAAAAAATTGGTGTCCGTAAGATATTTGGGTTTTTCGGGTACGCGAAGTAGTTTCCTCAGGACGCGGGTGATATCGCGGGAAACGGCTAGCTTACTATAAAGTTTGATAAAATGGACGTTAGAGTAAACCTGAGACTTCACGCAATCTATTTCTACCTAACATCATATCGGCATACAGATTAATATTATCTCTCTCTTTTTTTCATAGCGGTCTAGATCTTTTCTGGGTTAGAAGGTATTCTATCCTGCACACGTATTTTAAAGTTATCTTATTTAAATTAATCAATTAATTCTGATATATTAAGGTTATCTTGAATATACTTGATTAAAAATACTTTATGTAAGCCAATAGAAGGTAGTTCGAAATGTACGGAGTGTCCAAGCAATCATCATTCCCACCGACTCCTTCGGGGCCGACGAAGTCAGCTACACTCAGCATCGGTTGAAGCGGCACTCATGTTTGAGCTGCGTTCAGATAGTGATCTGAAAATTATTTAGTCAGTGGACTAAATAACTTTTAAACAATAGGTCCAAAGAGAACAATGTCCTGGACAATGGTCCATTCCGAATCAGAATTCCCATTCTAAGTATAAGAAACAGCATAGTAAGAAACATAAGTGTGTGGTTAATTGTGCCGATGAATATAGAATTCACACCTAACACAGCTATATCGATAAATAAAGTAGCTTACACCTCAAATACCCCAAACTTCGCCATCACATAGAGCGTCAATGAAGCATTCGACAGAAAATCGTTTCTCTATTCCGGTTCTTTTCATTCAAATTATATGATATGAGAAGATAAAATGTAAATATATCATACACCTCAGTGAATCAAATACTCGACGATAAAAATCAGAAGGCGTGAATACTTGCACGCACCAACAAGATTTACATAAGTGAGTCGAATGTTACGAACGTACGGCTCCATGGGTTTGCGTCTACGTGGTTGTATTTTGTATGAATATGTTGCTAGTTTCCGTACATATTGCCGGCTATATTTGAATGTCATTGAATTGCCTTTCTAGTTTTGATTTGAGAACGATCGTTCATTGGCATAAATTTGCTTCCATAAAAACAGACCTACATGTTATGAATAGTTATTGAATTAGCTTTAGATTGCTAGATCATCCTAAATTTAATGTAGGTAGTTTAAAACGTTTTAGTTGCCTAAAATACAGGTCTAATCATAAACCAATAAGGTTTAGATTAGTTTTTGCTAAACTATTTATTGTAATGTTTTTCTGTAGTACGTTCATGCTTTATCGGCAATGCCAGCACACAGTCACAGTGGCGTGAAATTCAATTTGATTGATACAACAATCAGGGTTATATAAGTCACTATACCAATTTCTGCTTTTAATAATTATTTCTTAAGAGGATATTTTGTTAGAGAAAGCCTTGCGGACTATCTGTTGAGATAGAATTGACTTGATTACTAAAGACTCAAAACAGAACAATATTCAGTCTATGTATACATGTAAACCTGTCAGTTTTCGATAAATTCATGTATTTTACATTCTTCCCTTCCGATTTCAAGGACCACCAAATTTAAATTTAAATGTTCGAGTAATACTAACAAAACTCACTTCGGAATTTATAATAACGGATTGAAAACTATGTAAATTGAGCTTGTCACATAGGAGTGATTACAATAGTTATTTAAAACAGACCCTAGTTTTGGTAGAACAATAAAGTAAATATGGTTTTGTATTAGAAATCGATGGTATATTGGAATTTTTGCATCTGACGAGGCTAGTCTCTGCAAAAAATGTTTTAAAGACAACGGTTATATAAGAGAACAATACTTATAGATTCTTACGTAGCAAAGGAGATGTACCATTTGGCCATACATTATGGGCCTGGTACGGCCAAACACAACACCATGTGTGTTTTGAAGATAAATGACTACTCTATTAACCTGTATAATTTCTTTTTAAATAACTTTTGGTGGAAATAAGATACGAGATATTTGAAATGGAAATTATTCCGCAACTAAATATACCTCAAAATTGAATTTTAACATAAATATAACACCTAGATGTAAATAAAAGTATGTCTTTGCGTCTTAAAGAACAAAAACTACATAAAGAGTGGCCAATAATAATGAATAATCGCCTGTATACTAGGGAACCTCGTACTATGTATACTCGTCCAAAAAAGCTAACCACAATCACAAACACTGCTGCATATTCTTAGCATGGGTAGAAGGTACTGATCATTATTTTTGAATTTATATTCAATTACATTACATTAAAACCGTACGAAAACACCAATAAATCAGAGCAAAATATTTACGATACACAGTAGCAACACGAATGACATAACAGATAAAAAATGTGTTGCAAATGGTTTGAAAAAATATTTCTACTATCGATTAAAAAACAAAACGATTTTTACCGATTAATAATTATGGAATGTATAATAAATTATATATTTCTTGATTCTTTTTACAAATATACTTATAAAGTAAATAAAATATATTGTATTCTAATATAGTAATAAAAATATTATTTCCTTAAAACGATTTCTGCCTACCATACTTCATTTTATTTTTAATGCTGGCAACATAAGACATTCATCCGCTATTACCATAGCTTATTCAAAATAATTAATCTTTAAAAACTAAATTCTTTCACCGATACTCTATCAAGAAACGAAAACGATGTAAAATTTTAAGAAATTATATGTTTAATTTCAACGATTCACAACTTTCTGGCCGCTACAGGCCGTATTTGGTCTTTCTCCTTTAACTTAAAATTGTAGAAAATAGAAATTGTAATTCACATGAAAGCACACTTTTTTCGCCTTGCTCCCCGCAGCGTCCAAAGCACAAACCCTTTGACGTCGTGTGGGGTGTCCGATCATATGACAAAACACAAATGAAAAATTTTCATTTGACAAATAACATTTGACAAAATTATACTTGATAAATTTATTATTTTACAAACTATTTTTTAATAAACTACTCATTAGACAATCTGTTTACTATAAAAAAGTTATTATGCTAAAACATTAATTTACAAATTGATTATTTTTTAAACATGTTATTTGGCAAAACAACGTAAAGCATAAATAACATTTGACAAAATGCATTGCTTGGTAAATATTTTACAAACCAAAATCTACGTTAATACAAGAATCTTTGTGTAGGGTCAACTGAAACAATGGCTGGTTAGGTTAGGTTAGAACTGCGACCACAGATATGCCAGAACCGAATTCTACTTATTTCGCTTAATTCAGCAGTATGTATTTTTTTTAAAAGACTTAAGTTTCTATGGAATTAGTATTAATACAAAATTATTACTTGCCTATATAATAATCTGTCCAAGATGAAAATTGCAACCATGCAATTAAATATGGTTAGAAATTAGTTATTTTTAAAAACTAATAATTTATCTTCTATCTTTTTGTACAATCACCAATTTGGCAAACGAATTATTTAATCAAAATCTTTTTGTACAATCACCAATATGGCAAACGAATTATTTAGTCAAATGATTATTTTTAAAATAATTATTTAACATTTTAATTATTTTCTAAGTAAAACATTTGCGAAACCTGTACTATGTCAAATAATTGTTTTTAAAGTAATATGTTTACGAAATGAAAGTTTGTCAAATGATTAGTTTTTCAAACGTTGTTTGTAAAATGATCTTTTGTCATACGTTTTTTGTTAAATAATAGTAAACCGTCGTGTGGCTAATAAAACACATTATCAGTACTTAATTCACTCAGTAATAAAACTACAGCTGACAAATTCAGCCCACAGCTGTGAATTATGAACCAATACCTATCCAATTAAGTTGATTTGTAAACGCAGAACCAATCTATTATTCAACTTAAATACTCATTATGTCTTGAACATGTTTATCTTTCCAATACGTAGGCTTTATAATCACTTGGGAACGAGGTCATTATAACCATAAGGTGCGGAGTAGTTTACTTAAAAAACATCGTTAGGCTACCCTCGTAATATACATAAAATCGATTATAGATTATACAGTGTGATTTATAGTGCAGTGTGATTTATAGTGCAGTGTGTGATATGAAATCAGTCCACTCAACTTTTTAGAACTGCTATTGACAATATACATGAAAAATACATTGTTGGAGTGGTACCTATAACACCGTAATTTAGAACATCCGACGTGTTTTTAATTTGGTAAAAATCATGGGCATTTTTATGACCCTATACAATTTTATTACTTTCGATTAAACATGAGTGACTTTCCAAAAGGGCTTATTTCTCATTCTTTTAATTTTTTTTATGCAATTATTTTAAATCCAAAAAACTTTCATGCGTAAGTTCGTGAACAACGAAGGGTGTTCCTTTCTTCTTTGCAGTTTTAATAAGGGTTATATACTGCCGCCCATGCGATAATCACAGTAAGTCACATTTTTGTCGATATTGAGTTAAGTACATATTCAGAAAGTAGAGATCGAGATCTACAAATCTGTATATTCAGAATTTGAAAATGTGGCTTACATCAAGAAATAAGATTAAGCATAATTACAGTAAGACACGATAGGCGCCAAGGTGCACTTATTATGAATGCAGTATGGGCACATACGGTTGATTTTTGCATAAAGTTAAATCAATTTACCTAGGTTTTACTACTGTAAGCAATCTTACTATAAATATTATAAAGTTACGATTTCATTACACCAAGTACGACTTAAACATATTAACAGTAAGTGGCACTTGTCGTTACTATATTAAGTAATTGGAATAAAACATACCACTAACGTAATGCTTAATTGCATTACCTTAGCATAACAACAGCAAGTGGAACTTACTGTGATTATGTTTAAAAATACCTCATATTATGTGTAGACTTGTCTAGAACAAATAAGGTAAGTGCATTACTTACTGTATATATTTTAAGATTTTTAAGGCGTTTAGTTCGTCGCGTCGTTGTCCGTGTGGTGACGGATTAAGAATACGAATTGTCACCACCCCATATCATCCCATGGGTGTCGTAAGAGCCGACAGAGGGAGTATATCATACAGAGAACAGCACTGTTAGAGAAGGAAAACTTGATACAATCCCTATACCAACCCACTTGGCCAGCGTGGTATAGTAGGCCTAATGGCCGGCGCGCACTGACGTCGCGGCATGGCACGGCATTTTATTACTGATCAAGTCATTTTTATTCTTATTTCTAGGAGTTTAGAGTTCATATTACTTTATTTCGATACAATCGTTCCGCGGCCCGCCTTGGCATGCCGCGGCATGCCGCGGCACGTCGCGGTGCGTCGCGGCATGCCGCGGCATACTTCGGGACGCCGCGGTATGCCACGGCGTCCTGCAGTGTGCCACGACGTAATCAGTAGGTAAATAAGTTCCTGAATTCACCGTTAGTAAATCTTGTTCTCCATAAATAATGTATCCAGAATTGTTTTCTCTTCGACATATCAGTTCAGTTTGTATTTGTCGTTCTACATCTTCAGCAAGAAGTGCTATTGATACTAAATTCCAGTCAATTGGACGCCGCGGCATGTTACGACGCGTCGCGGCATGCCGAAGCGTCCTTCGGGCTGCCGATACATGCCGTGCCATGCCGTGCCGTGCCGCAACGTCAGTGCGCGCCGGCCTTATTCCTCCTTTCAAAAGAGAGGCCTAGTCCAGCAGTGGACTATTAAAGACTGATGATGATGAGTTCGTCGCACCTAACCCCAGGCACTAGCTGTTGATAATAATATCTAATTTATTTTTCGGGATTTAAAATTTCGTGATTTTAAACTTTCGACCAAACAACCATTCGGCGTTTCAATTACGGGGATTTCATCCATCGGTATTTTAAAATTCGGTCTTTTAAAATTTGGGATTTTGATACGTACCCATTTAAATATTATGTCTCATAATCATTATGGCGTTTAAATATTATGTCTAATTATTATTATGAACATTAAAAATATGAAAAACATTACGTATGGCACTCGTATCTTTTGATATCTAAGTTTCGGGCAATAAAAAGTATGTCATATGGCTTTTAGGGCAAACAAAACTTTCGGGCAAATAACATTTGGGTACCTAAATGAAATTCGGGAATATGAGATTATGGTATACAATCTTCGGGTAAACAATAGACAACTCTTAAACTTTCTTATTGTAACTTTGGAAAATATACCTATTTGTAAGTCTACATTTTACTAGTCATTTAAAACACTTTTAAGGTATTTTTAAACTTCTACAAATAGGTTATAACCATAAAACTAATTGAATGAATGATAGGACTGATGAAGAATAATTTGTAAGACTGATTTGTTTTAGTTAGTGTAACTAAGATCTCATAATTTATATGAAGATTTTTTTTCCTCGTTCTGAAAGGTAAACACTTCAGCCTTATCAGAAATTAAGGTGTCTTTGTCTTTTTATGTTTTTTGTTGTGTACAAAGAAGTACAACTAATAGTTTAATAAGAGTTTTATGGAAAAACTATAAACGTGTTATGTTTTAGAGATAGTGCTTAGTTTGTTTAATATTGTTTCATGCACGAAGAAGTTTTGTACAAATACGAATGATTAACTTTGGTTACGTTAAGCCATTTTTAATGCTATACATAATTAAATAATAGAACTGATTTTAAAATATTCTAGTTTCACAAAGTTATTTGTACTTGTTTTATTAAACTGTGATTTCATAACATCAGTTATGTTTCATTTTCTTACAAATAATTAAGAAAAATGTAATTAAAGTTGGTGTCGGTGCTTTATGAGGGATGCTGTAATTTTACATATTTCTTCTAGCTATAATTACAGTAAGTGCCTAAGTTACTGTATGCAAAAAATATCATATTTGTTATTCTATTTAAACATTTATCTTATTTCATAATCATTGTTACAGTATGTGCCTACAACTAAAGATAGTTACAGCACGGTAATAATATCCAACAGTATTGTAACTCCATACAAACGCACGAAACTCGAGTTATACCTACGCGCCTCGAGTAGAGTACCCATTAGACTGGGCGGACTGTGCCTACAGTACCCACAGCCGCTATCGTGCCGCAGCTCGCATGCGGCGCGTCTGGTAGGTATATAACTCACGAAGACGGCCGAGTTACAATACTGTTAGATTATATTACCGTGGTTACAGTAAGTCACACACTTACTGTAGTAATAATAAGAAAATGTTTTTATTTATTTTCTTCATTACTTAACATAAATATTTTTTTAAGATTTATAACACATTTATTACATGTAATTAAAAAATAAAATAGAACAACTATAAAAAATGCCTATATTTACGTTACACGTTTGTAAGAACTTAGATTTTATCTATAAAGAAAAAACTTTAGGCGCGTTTTTCTCTAAACTGTCTTCAAGGCACTTACTGTGTTTATCACAAGCACAGCAGGATTTTCCATCATAAAGTTCCAGTTCATTCAAAGTTCATTACAAGACTTTTCTAAGAAATCCAAAACAGCTATGGTACGATTTTCCATCATAAAGTTCCAAGTCATGTCTTCCAGCTACATCATCAGATCAGTTTGACAGTACCATATTATTGTATTGTCATCTGAACTACATACAACTGCCAATTTCCATTACGCTACGACCCTTGGAAGATGGTTAAATTAGTTAGCTTAGATTCCTTTACATAGTTACATACACGACGACCTAATAAAAGCGTGTAAATATGTCATTAATATGCTAGTCGTGTCTCGTATTATTTATACAACGCATGAGTATCAAAGCAGTCTCTTTACTTAGTTTTTGTAACTAATATATTAACGGACTGTGGAGATTTTTATGATAGTATTCAAGAAATATGACTAGGGAATATCACTAGGAAATTAAATTGAGAAGAAATATTCTAATTTATGAAGAAGAACACAAGTTACGTTAAATTTGTTACTTCTATACGTTTGGGTACGACTGTACAGAGCTATACATACAGGTATCTATGAGAGTAATTTTATTATCATCAGACTCTGTATTGTATGGTATGTTAGGAAATATAACAATAGAGTTTTATACCTTTTTGTTGCGACTACAAACGACATTTCTAATCCAATTTATGGGGACAGGATGAAAAGAAAATTTAATAAATTAGATACACTTTACCTTGACTGGAACTTTTTCAATAAATAATTTATTTACTTTTTGACTTTCTCCATAAAATAAAGCAATTAAATTACAAACAGAAATAATACACTGTAATTTTCCTTGGATAATTTTATTTTTTCTAGAAAGATTTTTAATTTTGATAGTGCTAGCGAACCTTTCATTTGTATCGAAGTTAATCTGTAATTATAATATATAATAATAATACTGCAGGGCAGCTTTGTGGCGAGCTGAATGTGTATAGCGACGGTGTGTGTGATGCGGTCAGGGCCTCGTCTCCGGCTTGCCTTTATTGGGTGGTCGGAGTGGATTTCCAAGACTGCAGGACTCTCAACTCTGGCTTACCTTGGTCGTCCGGCCAGAGGGAAGCTGCAAGAGCTATTAGCTTGGGGGGTGGAAGTGTCATTCTCAAGGGCGTAACTACGGGGAAACCCACCGCTCCGGGTCTCCGTTGTCACGAGACCCGCGGTGGCGAAACCGGTGCCGCACCGCTCGACACCCCTAGCGACTCGCACCGGTGTTGCCCTTTGGCTGCCTTTATGGCAGACTTTGTTTGTTTTGGGCGGCTGTTTGCAGAGGGCCCATCTAGTGAGTTGGCGAGTCACCATCTGCCAAGCAGACGGATGCTATAGGAGTATCACTGGCAGGTGCCGTTTGTTATCCATAGTATTATTATTTTCAGTCCATTTAACACCCATCCTCATAACCCAGTGAAAGTAGGCTCCACTTCATGTAAAATGTGCTGCGGCTAGTCCATAGCTGTACTCAGTAGTGCAGTTATGGAGGCTCCGCGGCATGTGTCCCATCCCATTTTAGATTAAAACTCTCTTTGGGCCTCTGCACGTTGGATCCATATCCCCGTGTCGGTGCGGTTATTCTTTAAACACCGCATGTTAGAAGAATAACCGTGTAAAAGAGAAACATAATAATATTATTCTACCACATTCACGCAACACCATCTAGTCCCAAACTAAGCAGAGCTTGTACTATGGGTACTAGACAATGGATAAAATACATATATATTTTTTTTGTAAATACATATGTATATATTATGCATAGAAACACCCACAACAAAACACTCACACAAATTTACATACATACATACATATACTCACGCCTTTTTCCTGTCGGGGTAGGCAGAGACAACGGAACGCCACTTGCATCTAACGCGCTTCCTCTACATTCATTACTCTGTTCATACATGCTCGCCGGTTCCGGGTGCTTCGGACCTTTCCATTTTTCAGAGCGTCACCAATTTGGTCGACGAATGTCCTACGAGGTCGGCCGCGACCGGCTTGCCCATACACTTTAGCCTCATATATTTGGTGTGTTATTCTTTCATCACTCATTCGCTCCACGTGCCCAAACCATTTCAGCATTCCTTTCTCAATCCTTGTCACGACATCTTCGTTCAGGTCACATCACTCTCATATTACTTTACGTGGAAATATTAAAATATTTCATCTAAAAGCAGATATGGAAAAGTGAGGATTATTTGTGGTTTTAAATTCGCAATGCAATACAAAATAAAAATACTGTTGTACGTGGAAAATGCTTCATTACTTTTGAATGAAATCAGGACTTTGTATCGATGACAGTGCGGTGTTTTATTCTCGAATGGAATACACATTGAGCTTTTAACACGTAATACCATTTTATTTTATCGTAATGATGTAGCTACTCTCATCAATTTGTATTTTAAATAGCAATGTAAGCTCTACAGTATTTTTATTTTGTGAATTTTTTACAGAGTTCCCTGTTAGAAAATTGTCGCAAAATAGGACTAGAGGACGTCAATAACTTCATCCTACTTTAAACATTGTATTGATAATACAAATAATATTTAAATAACATAACATAAATGTGCTAATGTTTGAATTTCTTCATTCATTTTAAAGTGTCACATAAATTAGACAAACATTTTAGAAAATTCAAACACAAACAGCCTGTCTTTCGAAGACAAACAATGCGTAGGCGTCCAATATAAATATCCCATTTTGTCTTTTATTTAATACCTTTCGAAGCGAAAGCTCAGTAAAGTAATTTACATTTTTCACTAGATAGGTACTCTATTCTATTTTCAGTTGAGTATTCAGTAAATAATACAGTAAAAATATGATCATAATAAACATTTTACCGAGAGATTATACATATATTTTAATTCCATAGCCCATCTACGAAATTAGGGCCTTCTTAAACGCTCACTCTGAAAAAACCTATTACAATATTTGGCATAATTAACCGCCCACTAAGTAATTTTGAAAGTTTGCCGAAATAGTTATATCTAAGGAAATTTTGATTAAATAAATTTTCTAAAACCTTGCTAGAACATAATATTTTTCTTGCTACCAACGCAATGATTTGAAGTTTAATTAAAATAAGTTTATCTACACTAATATTATAATGAGGAAAAAATTGTATTTTTGTTTGTTTGTTTGTTTGTAATGGATAAACTCAAAAACTACTGGACCGATTTTAAAAATTCTTTCACCATTAGAAAGCTACATTATCTGCGAGTAACATAGGCTATATTTTATTTTAGAAAAAATTGGTGTCCGTAAGATATTTGGGTTTTTCGGGTACGCGAAGTAGTTTCCTCAGGACGCGGGTGATATCGCGGGAAACGGCTAGCTTACTATAAAGTTTGATAAAATGGACGTTAGAGTAAACCTGAGACTTCACGCAATCTATTTCTACCTAACATCATATCGGCATACAGATTAATATTATCTCTCTCTTTTTTTCATAGCGGTCTAGATCTTTTCTGGGTTAGAAGGTATTCTATCCTGCACACGTATTTTAAAGTTATCTTATTTAAATTAATCAATTAATTCTGATATATTAAGGTTATCTTGAATATACTTGATTAAAAATACTTTATGTAAGCCAATAGAAGGTAGTTCGAAATGTACGGAGTGTCCAAGCAATCATCATTCCCACCGACTCCTTCGGGGCCGACGAAGTCAGCTACACTCAGCATCGGTTGAAGCGGCACTCATGTTTGAGCTGCGTTCAGATAGTGATCTGAAAATTATTTAGTCAGTGGACTAAATAACTTTTAAACAATAGGTCCAAAGAGAACAATGTCCTGGACAATGGTCCATTCCGAATCAGAATTCCCATTCTAAGTATAAGAAACAGCATAGTAAGAAACATAAGTGTGTGGTTAATTGTGCCGATGAATATAGAATTCACACCTAACACAGCTATATCGATAAATAAAGTAGCTTACACCTCAAATACCCCAAACTTCGCCATCACATAGAGCGTCAATGAAGCATTCGACAGAAAATCGTTTCTCTATTCCGGTTCTTTTCATTCAAATTATATGATATGAGAAGATAAAATGTAAATATATCATACACCTCAGTGAATCAAATACTCGACGATAAAAATCAGAAGGCGTGAATACTTGCACGCACCAACAAGATTTACATAAGTGAGTCGAATGTTACGAACGTACGGCTCCATGGGTTTGCGTCTACGTGGTTGTATTTTGTATGAATATGTTGCTAGTTTCCGTACATATTGCCGGCTATATTTGAATGTCATTGAATTGCCTTTCTAGTTTTGATTTGAGAACGATCGTTCATTGGCATAAATTTGCTTCCATAAAAACAGACCTACATGTTATGAATAGTTATTGAATTAGCTTTAGATTGCTAGATCATCCTAAATTTAATGTAGGTAGTTTAAAACGTTTTAGTTGCCTAAAATACAGGTCTAATCATAAACCAATAAGGTTTAGATTAGTTTTTGCTAAACTATTTATTGTAATGTTTTTCTGTAGTACGTTCATGCTTTATCGGCAATGCCAGCACACAGTCACAGTGGCGTGAAATTCAATTTGATTGATACAACAATCAGGGTTATATAAGTCACTATACCAATTTCTGCTTTTAATAATTATTTCTTAAGAGGATATTTTGTTAGAGAAAGCCTTGCGGACTATCTGTTGAGATAGAATTGACTTGATTACTAAAGACTCAAAACAGAACAATATTCAGTCTATGTATACATGTAAACCTGTCAGTTTTCGATAAATTCATGTATTTTACATTCTTCCCTTCCGATTTCAAGGACCACCAAATTTAAATTTAAATGTTCGAGTAATACTAACAAAACTCACTTCGGAATTTATAATAACGGATTGAAAACTATGTAAATTGAGCTTGTCACATAGGAGTGATTACAATAGTTATTTAAAACAGACCCTAGTTTTGGTAGAACAATAAAGTAAATATGGTTTTGTATTAGAAATCGATGGTATATTGGAATTTTTGCATCTGACGAGGCTAGTCTCTGCAAAAAATGTTTTAAAGACAACGGTTATATAAGAGAACAATACTTATAGATTCTTACGTAGCAAAGGAGATGTACCATTTGGCCATACATTATGGGCCTGGTACGGCCAAACACAACACCATGTGTGTTTTGAAGATAAATGACTACTCTATTAACCTGTATAATTTCTTTTTAAATAACTTTTGGTGGAAATAAGATACGAGATATTTGAAATGGAAATTATTCCGCAACTAAATATACCTCAAAATTGAATTTTAACATAAATATAACACCTAGATGTAAATAAAAGTATGTCTTTGCGTCTTAAAGAACAAAAACTACATAAAGAGTGGCCAATAATAATGAATAATCGCCTGTATACTAGGGAACCTCGTACTATGTATACTCGTCCAAAAAAGCTAACCACAATCACAAACACTGCTGCATATTCTTAGCATGGGTAGAAGGTACTGATCATTATTTTTGAATTTATATTCAATTACATTACATTAAAACCGTACGAAAACACCAATAAATCAGAGCAAAATATTTACGATACACAGTAGCAACACGAATGACATAACAGATAAAAAATGTGTTGCAAATGGTTTGAAAAAATATTTCTACTATCGATTAAAAAACAAAACGATTTTTACCGATTAATAATTATGGAATGTATAATAAATTATATATTTCTTGATTCTTTTTACAAATATACTTATAAAGTAAATAAAATATATTGTATTCTAATATAGTAATAAAAATATTATTTCCTTAAAACGATTTCTGCCTACCATACTTCATTTTATTTTTAATGCTGGCAACATAAGACATTCATCCGCTATTACCATAGCTTATTCAAAATAATTAATCTTTAAAAACTAAATTCTTTCACCGATACTCTATCAAGAAACGAAAACGATGTAAAATTTTAAGAAATTATATGTTTAATTTCAACGATTCACAACTTTCTGGCCGCTACAGGCCGTATTTGGTCTTTCTCCTTTAACTTAAAATTGTAGAAAATAGAAATTGTAATTCACATGAAAGCACACTTTTTTCGCCTTGCTCCCCGCAGCGTCCAAAGCACAAACCCTTTGACGTCGTGTGGGGTGTCCGATCATATGACAAAACACAAATGAAAAATTTTCATTTGACAAATAACATTTGACAAAATTATACTTGATAAATTTATTATTTTACAAACTATTTTTTAATAAACTACTCATTAGACAATCTGTTTACTATAAAAAAGTTATTATGCTAAAACATTAATTTACAAATTGATTATTTTTTAAACATGTTATTTGGCAAAACAACGTAAAGCATAAATAACATTTGACAAAATGCATTGCTTGGTAAATATTTTACAAACCAAAATCTACGTTAATACAAGAATCTTTGTGTAGGGTCAACTGAAACAATGGCTGGTTAGGTTAGGTTAGAACTGCGACCACAGATATGCCAGAACCGAATTCTACTTATTTCGCTTAATTCAGCAGTATGTATTTTTTTTAAAAGACTTAAGTTTCTATGGAATTAGTATTAATACAAAATTATTACTTGCCTATATAATAATCTGTCCAAGATGAAAATTGCAACCATGCAATTAAATATGGTTAGAAATTAGTTATTTTTAAAAACTAATAATTTATCTTCTATCTTTTTGTACAATCACCAATTTGGCAAACGAATTATTTAATCAAAATCTTTTTGTACAATCACCAATATGGCAAACGAATTATTTAGTCAAATGATTATTTTTAAAATAATTATTTAACATTTTAATTATTTTCTAAGTAAAACATTTGCGAAACCTGTACTATGTCAAATAATTGTTTTTAAAGTAATATGTTTACGAAATGAAAGTTTGTCAAATGATTAGTTTTTCAAACGTTGTTTGTAAAATGATCTTTTGTCATACGTTTTTTGTTAAATAATAGTAAACCGTCGTGTGGCTAATAAAACACATTATCAGTACTTAATTCACTCAGTAATAAAACTACAGCTGACAAATTCAGCCCACAGCTGTGAATTATGAACCAATACCTATCCAATTAAGTTGATTTGTAAACGCAGAACCAATCTATTATTCAACTTAAATACTCATTATGTCTTGAACATGTTTATCTTTCCAATACGTAGGCTTTATAATCACTTGGGAACGAGGTCATTATAACCATAAGGTGCGGAGTAGTTTACTTAAAAAACATCGTTAGGCTACCCTCGTAATATACATAAAATCGATTATAGATTATACAGTGTGATTTATAGTGCAGTGTGATTTATAGTGCAGTGTGTGATATGAAATCAGTCCACTCAACTTTTTAGAACTGCTATTGACAATATACATGAAAAATACATTGTTGGAGTGGTACCTATAACACCGTAATTTAGAACATCCGACGTGTTTTTAATTTGGTAAAAATCATGGGCATTTTTATGACCCTATACAATTTTATTACTTTCGATTAAACATGAGTGACTTTCCAAAAGGGCTTATTTCTCATTCTTTTAATTTTTTTTATGCAATTATTTTAAATCCAAAAAACTTTCATGCGTAAGTTCGTGAACAACGAAGGGTGTTCCTTTCTTCTTTGCAGTTTTAATAAGGGTTATATACTGCCGCCCATGCGATAATCACAGTAAGTCACATTTTTGTCGATATTGAGTTAAGTACATATTCAGAAAGTAGAGATCGAGATCTACAAATCTGTATATTCAGAATTTGAAAATGTGGCTTACATCAAGAAATAAGATTAAGCATAATTACAGTAAGACACGATAGGCGCCAAGGTGCACTTATTATGAATGCAGTATGGGCACATACGGTTGATTTTTGCATAAAGTTAAATCAATTTACCTAGGTTTTACTACTGTAAGCAATCTTACTATAAATATTATAAAGTTACGATTTCATTACACCAAGTACGACTTAAACATATTAACAGTAAGTGGCACTTGTCGTTACTATATTAAGTAATTGGAATAAAACATACCACTAACGTAATGCTTAATTGCATTACCTTAGCATAACAACAGCAAGTGGAACTTACTGTGATTATGTTTAAAAATACCTCATATTATGTGTAGACTTGTCTAGAACAAATAAGGTAAGTGCATTACTTACTGTATATATTTTAAGATTTTTAAGGCGTTTAGTTCGTCGCGTCGTTGTCCGTGTGGTGACGGATTAAGAATACGAATTGTCACCACCCCATATCATCCCATGGGTGTCGTAAGAGCCGACAGAGGGAGTATATCATACAGAGAACAGCACTGTTAGAGAAGGAAAACTTGATACAATCCCTATACCAACCCACTTGGCCAGCGTGGTATAGTAGGCCTAATGGCCGGCGCGCACTGACGTCGCGGCATGGCACGGCATTTTATTACTGATCAAGTCATTTTTATTCTTATTTCTAGGAGTTTAGAGTTCATATTACTTTATTTCGATACAATCGTTCCGCGGCCCGCCTTGGCATGCCGCGGCATGCCGCGGCACGTCGCGGTGCGTCGCGGCATGCCGCGGCATACTTCGGGACGCCGCGGTATGCCACGGCGTCCTGCAGTGTGCCACGACGTAATCAGTAGGTAAATAAGTTCCTGAATTCACCGTTAGTAAATCTTGTTCTCCATAAATAATGTATCCAGAATTGTTTTCTCTTCGACATATCAGTTCAGTTTGTATTTGTCGTTCTACATCTTCAGCAAGAAGTGCTATTGATACTAAATTCCAGTCAATTGGACGCCGCGGCATGTTACGATGCGTCGCGGCATGCCGAAGCGTCCTTCGGGCTGCCGATACATGCCGTGCCATGCCGTGCCGTGCCGCAACGTCAGTGCGCGCCGGCCTTATTCCTCCTTTCAAAAGAGAGGCCTAGTCCAGCAGTGGACTATTAAAGACTGATGATGATGAGTTCGTCGCACCTAACCCCAGGCACTAGCTGTTGATAATAATATCTAATTTATTTTTCGGGATTTAAAATTTCGTGATTTTAAACTTTCGACCAAACAACCATTCGGCGTTTCAATTACGGGGATTTCATCCATCGGTATTTTAAAATTCGGTCTTTTAAAATTTGGGATTTTGATACGTACCCATTTAAATATTATGTCTCATAATCATTATGGCGTTTAAATATTATGTCTAATTATTATTATGAACATTAAAAATATGAAAAACATTACGTATGGCACTCGTATCTTTTGATATCTAAGTTTCGGGCAATAAAAAGTATGTCATATGGCTTTTAGGGCAAACAAAACTTTCGGGCAAATAACATTTGGGTACCTAAATGAAATTCGGGAATATGAGATTATGGTATACAATCTTCGGGTAAACAATAGACAACTCTTAAACTTTCTTATTGTAACTTTGGAAAATATACCTATTTGTAAGTCTACATTTTACTAGTCATTTAAAACACTTTTAAGGTATTTTTAAACTTCTACAAATAGGTTATAACCATAAAACTAATTGAATGAATGATAGGACTGATGAAGAATAATTTGTAAGACTGATTTGTTTTAGTTAGTGTAACTAAGATCTCATAATTTATATGAAGATTTTTTTTCCTCGTTCTGAAAGGTAAACACTTCAGCCTTATCAGAAATTAAGGTGTCTTTGTCTTTTTATGTTTTTTGTTGTGTACAAAGAAGTACAACTAATAGTTTAATAAGAGTTTTATGGAAAAACTATAAACGTGTTATGTTTTAGAGATAGTGCTTAGTTTGTTTAATATTGTTTCATGCACGAAGAAGTTTTGTACAAATACGAATGATTAACTTTGGTTACGTTAAGCCATTTTTAATGCTATACATAATTAAATAATAGAACTGATTTTAAAATATTCTAGTTTCACAAAGTTATTTGTACTTGTTTTATTAAACTGTGATTTCATAACATCAGTTATGTTTCATTTTCTTACAAATAATTAAGAAAAATGTAATTAAAGTTGGTGTCGGTGCTTTATGAGGGATGCTGTAATTTTACATATTTCTTCTAGCTATAATTACAGTAAGTGCCTAAGTTACTGTATGCAAAAAATATCATATTTGTTATTCTATTTAAACATTTATCTTATTTCATAATCATTGTTACAGTATGTGCCTACAACTAAAGATAGTTACAGCACGGTAATAATATCCAACAGTATTGTAACTCCATACAAACGCACGAAACTCGAGTTATACCTACGCGCCTCGAGTAGAGTACCCATTAGACTGGGCGGACTGTGCCTACAGTACCCACAGCCGCTATCGTGCCGCAGCTCGCATGCGGCGCGTCTGGTAGGTATATAACTCACGAAGACGGCCGAGTTACAATACTGTTAGATTATATTACCGTGGTTACAGTAAGTCACACACTTACTGTAGTAATAATAAGAAAATGTTTTTATTTATTTTCTTCATTACTTAACATAAATATTTTTTTAAGATTTATAACACATTTATTACATGTAATTAAAAAATAAAATAGAACAACTATAAAAAATGCCTATATTTACGTTACACGTTTGTAAGAACTTAGATTTTATCTATAAAGAAAAAACTTTAGGCGCGTTTTTCTCTAAACTGTCTTCAAGGCACTTACTGTGTTTATCACAAGCACAGCAGGATTTTCCATCATAAAGTTCCAGTTCATTCAAAGTTCATTACAAGACTTTTCTAAGAAATCCAAAACAGCTATGGTACGATTTTCCATCATAAAGTTCCAAGTCATGTCTTCCAGCTACATCATCAGATCAGTTTGACAGTACCATATTATTGTATTGTCATCTGAACTACATACAACTGCCAATTTCCATTACGCTACGACCCTTGGAAGATGGTTAAATTAGTTAGCTTAGATTCCTTTACATAGTTACATACACGACGACCTAATAAAAGCGTGTAAATATGTCATTAATATGCTAGTCGTGTCTCGTATTATTTATACAACGCATGAGTATCAAAGCAGTCTCTTTACTTAGTTTTTGTAACTAATATATTAACGGACTGTGGAGATTTTTATGATAGTATTCAAGAAATATGACTAGGGAATATCACTAGGAAATTAAATTGAGAAGAAATATTCTAATTTATGAAGAAGAACACAAGTTACGTTAAATTTGTTACTTCTATACGTTTGGGTACGACTGTACAGAGCTATACATACAGGTATCTATGAGAGTAATTTTATTATCATCAGACTCTGTATTGTATGGTATGTTAGGAAATATAACAATAGAGTTTTATACCTTTTTGTTGCGACTACAAACGACATTTCTAATCCAATTTATGGGGACAGGATGAAAAGAAAATTTAATAAATTAGATACACTTTACCTTGACTGGAACTTTTTCAATAAATAATTTATTTACTTTTTGACTTTCTCCATAAAATAAAGCAATTAAATTACAAACAGAAATAATACACTGTAATTTTCCTTGGATAATTTTATTTTTTCTAGAAAGATTTTTAATTTTGATAGTGCTAGCGAACCTTTCATTTGTATCGAAGTTAATCTGTAATTATAATATATAATAATAATACTGCAGGGCAGCTTTGTGGCGAGCTGAATGTGTATAGCGACGGTGTGTGTGATGCGGTCAGGGCCTCGTCTCCGGCTTGCCTTTATTGGGTGGTCGGAGTGGATTTCCAAGACTGCAGGACTCTCAACTCTGGCTTACCTTGGTCGTCCGGCCAGAGGGAAGCTGCAAGACCTATTAGCTTGGGGGGTGGAAGTGTCATTCTCAAGGGCGTAACTACGGGGAAACCCACCGCTCCGGGTCTCCGTTGTCACGAGACCCGCGGTGGCGAAACCGGTGCCGCACCGCTCGACACCCCTAGCGACTCGCACCGGTGTTGCCCTTTGGCTGCCTTTATGGCAGACTTTGTTTGTTTTGGGCGGCTGTTTGCAGAGGGCCCATCTAGTGAGTTGGCGAGTCACCATCTGCCAAGCAGACGGATGCTATAGGAGTATCACTGGCAGGTGCCGTTTGTTATCCATAGTATTATTATTTTCAGTCCATTTAACACCCATCCTCATAACCCAGTGAAAGTAGGCTCCACTTCATGTAAAATGTGCTGCGGCTAGTCCATAGCTGTACTCAGTAGTGCAGTTATGGAGGCTCCGCGGCATGTGTCCCATCCCATTTTAGATTAAAACTCTCTTTGGGCCTCTGCACGTTGGATCCATATCCCCGTGTCGGTGCGGTTATTCTTTAAACACCGCATGTTAGAAGAATAACCGTGTAAAAGAGAAACATAATAATATTATTCTACCACATTCACGCAACACCATCTAGTCCCAAACTAAGCAGAGCTTGTACTATGGGTACTAGACAATGGATAAACATACATATATATTTTTTTTGTAAATACATATGTATATATTATGCATAGAAACACCCACAACAAAACACTCACACAAATTTACATACATACATACATATACTCACGCCTTTTTCCTGTCGGGGTAGGCAGAGACAACGGAACGCCACTTGCATCTAACGCGCTTCCTCTACATTCATTACTCTGTTCATACATGCTCGCCGGTTCCGGGTGCTTCGGACCTTTCCATTTTTCAGAGCGTCACCAATTTGGTCGACGAATGTCCTACGAGGTCGGCCGCGACCGGCTTGCCCATACACTTTAGCCTCATATATTTGGTGTGTTATTCTTTCTTCACTCATTCGCTCCACGTGCCCAAACCATTTCAGCATTCCTTTCTCAATCCTTGTCACGACATCTTCTTTCAGGTCACATCACTCTCATATTACTTTACGTGGAAATATTAAAATATTTCATCTAAAAGCAGATATGGAAAAGTGAGGATTATTTGTGGTTTTAAATTCGCAATGCAATACAAAATAAAAATACTGTTGTACGTGGAAAATGCTTCATTACTTTTGAATGAAATCAGGACTTTGTATCGATGACAGTGCGGTGTTTTATTCTCGAATGGAATACACATTGAGCTTTTAACACGTAATACCATTTTATTTTATCGTAATGATGTAGCTACTCTCATCAATTTGTATTTTAAATAGCAATGTAAGCTCTACAGTATTTTTATTTTGTGAATTTTTTACAGAGTTCCCTGTTAGAAAATTGTCGCAAAATAGGACTAGAGGACGTCAATAACTTCATCCTACTTTAAACATTGTATTGATAATACAAATAATATTTAAATAACATAACATAAATGTGCTAATGTTTGAATTTCTTCATTCATTTTAAAGTGTCACATAAATTAGACAAACATTTTAGAAAATTCAAACACAAACAGCCTGTCTTTCGAAGACAAACAATGCGTAGGCGTCCAATATAAATATCCCATTTTGTCTTTTATTTAATACCTTTCGAAGCGAAAGCTCAGTAAAGTAATTTACATTTTTCACTAGATAGGTACTCTATTCTATTTTCAGTTGAGTATTCAGTAAATAATACAGTAAAAATATGATCATAATAAACATTTTACCGAGAGATTATACATATATTTTAATTCCATAGCCCATCTACGAAATTAGGGCCTTCTTAAACGCTCACTCTGAAAAAACCTATTACAATATTTGGCATAATTAACCGCCCACTAAGTAATTTTGAAAGTTTGCCGAAATAGTTATATCTAAGGAAATTTTGATTAAATAAATTTTCTAAAACCTTGCTAGAACATAATATTTTTCTTGCTACCAACGCAATGATTTGAAGTTTAATTAAAATAAGTTTATCTACACTAATATTATAATGAGGAAAAAATTGTATTTTTGTTTGTTTGTTTGTTTGTAATGGATAAACTCAAAAACTACTGGACCGATTTTAAAAATTCTTTCACCATTAGAAAGCTACATTATCTGCGAGTAACATAGGCTATATTTTATTTTAGAAAAAATTGGTGTCCGTAAGATATTTGGGTTTTTCGGGTACGCGAAGTAGTTTCCTCAGGACGCGGGTGATATCGCGGGAAACGGCTAGCTTACTATAAAGTTTGATAAAATGGACGTTAGAGTAAACCTGAGACTTCACGCAATCTATTTCTACCTAACATCATATCGGCATACAGATTAATATTATCTCTCTCTTTTTTTCATAGCGGTCTAGATCTTTTCTGGGTTAGAAGGTATTCTATCCTGCACACGTATTTTAAAGTTATCTTATTTAAATTAATCAATTAATTCTGATATATTAAGGTTATCTTGAATATACTTGATTAAAAATACTTTATGTAAGCCAATAGAAGGTAGTTCGAAATGTACGGAGTGTCCAAGCAATCATCATTCCCACCGACTCCTTCGGGGCCGACGAAGTCAGCTACACTCAGCATCGGTTGAAGCGGCACTCATGTTTGAGCTGCGTTCAGATAGTGATCTGAAAATTATTTAGTCAGTGGACTAAATAACTTTTAAACAATAGGTCCAAAGAGAACAATGTCCTGGACAATGGTCCATTCCGAATCAGAATTCCCATTCTAAGTATAAGAAACAGCATAGTAAGAAACATAGGTGTGTGGTTAATTGTGCCGATGAATATAGAATTCACACCTAACACAGCTATATCGATAAATAAAGTAGCTTACACCTCAAATACCCCAAACTTCGCCATCACATAGAGCGTCAATGAAACATTCGACAGAAAATCGTTTCTCTATTCCGGTTCTTTTCATTCAAATTATATGATATGAGAAGATAAAATGTAAATATATCATACACCTCAGTGAATCAAATACTCGACGATAAAAATCAGAAGGCGTGAATACTTGCACGCACCAACAAGATTTACATAAGTGAGTCGAATGTTACGAACGTACGGCTCCATGGGTTTTGCGTCTACGTGGTTGTATTTTGTATGAATATGTTGCTAGTTTCCGTACATATTGCCGGCTATATTTGAATGTCATTGAATTGCCTTTCTAGTTTTGATTTGAGAACGATCGTTCATTGGCATAAATTTGCTTCCATAAAAACAGACCTACATGTTATGAATAGTTATTGAATTAGCTTTAGATTGCTAGATCATCCTAAATTTAATGTAGGTAGTTTAAAACGTTTTAGTTGCCTAAAATACAGGTCTAATCATAAACCAATAAGGTTTAGATTAGTTTTTGCTAAACTATTTATTGTAATGTTTTTCTGTAGTACGTTCATGCTTTATCGGCAATGCCAGCACACAGTCACAGTGGCGTGAAATTCAATTTGATTGATACAACAATCAGGGTTATATAAGTCACTATACCAATTTCTGCTTTTAATAATTATTTCTTAAGAGGATATTTTGTTAGAGAAAGCCTTGCGGACTATCTGTTGAGATAGAATTGACTTGATTACTAAAGACTCAAAACAGAACAATATTCAGTCTATGTATACATGTAAACCTGTCAGTTTTCGATAAATTCATGTATTTTACATTCTTCCCTTCCGATTTCAAGGACCACCAAATTTAAATTTAAATGTTCGAGTAATACTAACAAAACTCACTTCGGAATTTATAATAACGGATTGAAAACTATGTAAATTGAGCTTGTCACATAGGAGTGATTACAATAGTTATTTAAAACAGACCCTAGTTTTGGTAGAACAATAAAGTAAATATGGTTTTGTATTAGAAATCGATGGTATATTGGAATTTTTGCATCTGACGAGGCTAGTCTCTGCAAAAAATGTTTTAAAGACAACGGTTATATAAGAGAACAATACTTATAGATTCTTACGTAGCAAAGGAGATGTACCATTTGGCCATACATTATGGGCCTGGTACGGCCAAACACAACACCATGTGTGTTTTGAAGATAAATGACTACTCTATTAACCTGTATAATTTCTTTTTAAATAACTTTTGGTGGAAATAAGATACGAGATATTTGAAATGGAAATTATTCCGCAACTAAATATACCTCAAAATTGAATTTTAACATAAATATAACACCTAGATGTAAATAAAAGTATGTCTTTGCGTCTTAAAGAACAAAAACTACATAAAGAGTGGCCAATAATAATGAATAATCGCCTGTATACTAGGGAACCTCGTACTATGTATACTCGTCCAAAAAAGCTAACCACAATCACAAACACTGCTGCATATTCTTAGCATGGGTAGAAGGTACTGATCATTATTTTTGAATTTATATTCAATTACATTACATTAAAACCGTACGAAAACACCAATAAATCAGAGCAAAATATTTACGATACACAGTAGCAACACGAATGACATAACAGATAAAAAATGTGTTGCAAATGGTTTGAAAAAATATTTCTACTATCGATTAAAAAACAAAACGATTTTTACCGATTAATAATTATGGAATGTATAATAAATTATATATTTCTTGATTCTTTTTACAAATATACTTATAAAGTAAATAAAATATATTGTTTTCTAATATAGTAATAAAAATATTATTTCCTTAAAACGATTTCTGCCTACCATACTTCATTTTATTTTTAATGCTGGCAACATAAGACATTCATCCGCTATTACCATAGCTTATTCAAAATAATTAATCTTTAAAAACTAAATTCTTTCACCGATACTCTATCAAGAAACGAAAACGATGTAAAATTTTAAGAAATTATATGTTTAATTTCAACGATTCACAACTTTCTGGCCGCTACAGGCCGTATTTGGTCTTTCTCCTTTAACTTAAAATTGTAGAAAATAGAAATTGTAATTCACATGAAAGCACACTTTTTTCGCCTTGCTCCCCGCAGCGTCCAAAGCACAAACCCTTTGACCTTTGTAAATATAACGGAGGTATAATTTGTGTGTCCTTTTTGGGTATGATAATCCTTAATTAAGCCTTACCGAACCTGGCGGTCCATTAAATCGCGTTTGTCATTCCTAATTTACCGTGTTTAGAACAAGTTACAAAATGTGTTTTGAAGAGGCCACAGAACACTGTATGGTTTACAAAACAATATATTTTTACGAAATTATCTTTACCTTTTATTTTAAAAGGTTTCACATGGTTTGTGCGCACGCGTTTATCAACAAATATTATATCTGGCCTATTTTTAGTACTGGCTGGTTAATAAGCCCTTTTCGATGTTCTTGTAGAAATATCGAAATAAAATGCGAACTGTTGGCGGTGTAACAGCACAGCACTAGTAAATATAGGGCGGTAATCTGCCAAACACGTGTTTGGAAAGCTTCACCCTAGCTAACTTAAAAAAATAATGGCATTGTGGATTACATGCTGACGGGTACTTTTTTAAAGATATACTTAGTCGTAGGGCCAGCGGTCATTTTACTGTTTAATGTTGTATTCAAAAAAATATGTTGGCTGACGCTCAAAATTTGGACGATTTTGTCAGTTAGCAACGTAAAAAATAGCGACAAATAAAAAGATTTTATTTCAAGTAAAAGATACTTTATTTGCATCAATTGTAGGTATATACAGGTGATATGAATGGGTAGTATCCTTATACAATTTAAGGGTGTAGTTTAATGTTTTAACAACTAACTTATTGTATTCTTAAACTAATATCAATAATGTAGTTCATAGGTAGGCTGTGAAAGCTTTATCGTATCAATTGTCTTGCCTGATTTATGAATAGAGTCAGTATACATATATCTTATAAGACACAATGGTGCATTCAATTATTTAGAGTTGTGATCTAGAGTATAAATAAAATTCTGGTCTCTATGTTTGCCTTCCTGCCACTGAATATGGGAGCGTTATTGCTCTTAGGGGAGCAATGCCGGTTACATGGTCTAATTAAGAATTTTCTTTCAATTGAACTTTATTACTTAGAGACAAGCTCGCAGTATCGTAACGGTTCAGTTGACACGCCCTAATCTTACTGCCGACCCACTTATGTATACAGTTACTGTCATAAAAACAACTGGAAACTTTATAGGAGAGTAGATAAAGTTCTAAAACGACTAGGTATTAGGTATTTTAGCTAAGTATTGCCTAAGTTCACATAGGGCTTGCTTAAAAATTTTCGATTTTTCAATAACATTTTCAACTCCATTTTTTTTTGTTTTACGAGGTGGAAAATCCCTTCGGATCTCCGACTTTAGGGGAAATGAGAGCCGGAGTATGTGGTGTTACCACTAAAAATCACCTCGACTTTCTCATGTACCCGTGTGTCGGAGGGTAGGGTATCGCCGAAGCATTCGTCGCTACCCCCCGACGGGTATTGGCCCGCCAGATGATCAGGTGGGCCCCGAACAAAACCCCCTTGGCGGCGGATGAAGGTTTTGGGCTCCGCCGCCAAAACACCCAGCGGCTACAGAGAGTAGGGAGGACGGCAACGCAACACGGCATCTCCACTTCCTCTGCGGCCCTACCGCGACGCAACGATGGTGCGTCTCCATATGGTCGCGGGAGATAGGGCGCGCGGCAACGCAACACCGACACGCCTCTCCTCCAGCGACTGCGAGGGACAGACAGAACTGTCCCCCGCACCCGCACCTATGGACGCATCCTACGCAGGCTTCATCCAAGCCGACGTGGAGCGTCCACTCCAGGGATCCCTATTAGCTTCACCGCGGGGTTCCAAGCCACGGTTACTGAGCCCCCCCACCACGACAAGGTGGAAAAAATCCTTCCATGTGAGTTAAGCTTACGTTATAAAAGAATTGCAATGTATATTTTTCTCTCTTCAGTTGTTTAGGCTCTGCGATGATATTGAATGATGATGATGATTAATTGTGTTAGTTTGGACAAGTGATTTTTATAAATAAAAAGATGATATACAGGATGTTGATTTGCATTTGCAAAATATTTTAAGGCGTTAATGTACTACTATAACTGAATACAAATACATGAAAAAATAAGTCACTAAAAGGAAAAAAAAAATTTACGTCATCATACACTCTCAAGTTCACAGTTCGAATCATGGAATAAATAATCAAAGATAAATTATTTTATTCTAACATTATTGTTTTAGAGATCTTCCAAGTGTTACAACAATTTGGGGGTTACACAATTAGCGTTTTATACGCGCGTATAAGCTCGTTTTTAGAAGTGCGTGTAGGCGCTTATAGGCGCGCCTTTTGGCACACGCGCAACTCGTACTACCGTTGACGCGCTTCTAAGCTCGTATAAGCGCGAGCCGTCAGAATCCATGTTGACACTGACAAGATGTCACTACTATGTCGAGTGAACACGCTGAAATATGCCGGTTTACGCGAGTCCAGTTTTTTGAAGCGCGTAATGTAGTGAGCATGTAAGCGCGTATGCTGAAACCACCGTATACGCGCAGAAAAATATACTAATCTGAAGCTGCTTAGTTCATTGTTATGTTACGAGGTGACTACTTAAACCGCTACGTCATACGCACAGTCAGCTATTTCATTGATGGCATCGAAGACTTGCTTCGATTCTCACCAAGTAACTTACGAGACCAGCATAGCCCTTATAATCTGCTGCAATAAGTACATTGCATAGTTTTTAGGGTTCCGTACCTAAAAGGTAAAAACGGGACCCTATTACTAAGCCTCCGCTGTCTGTCTGTCAACAGGCTGTATCTCATAAACAGTGATAGCTAGAAAGCTGAAATTTTCATTTCATTTCAATTTTCAAATACAAAAATTAAAAAAGAAACAAAAATATTAAGGGGGGTCCCATACAACAAACATGTTTTTTTTTCTTGTTTTTTGCTCATTGTTACTAAGAGCATCAAGGAGACGCTTAAAATGTTCGCAGAATATAAAGTTGTATATTACCTTTCAAAATAAATAATTAAATAAAAATAATGTAAATATTAAAAGGGGGCTCCCATACAACAAACGCAATTTTTAAGCAATTTTTACTCGATCTTAATAAACAGGTAGAAACTTCAAAAATATTTAAGTATATGTACATACAACAAACGTGATTTTCTTTTATAGATGAAGGCACGGAACACTTCGAGCGCGCGTCCAACTTGCACTTGGCCAATTTTTAAGTATTAAACTTGATTTAAGTCACTGTGTTGTAAGTTGGGAGAATGTTTAAAATTTTACTACGATTTTCTATGCAGACAGTACCATGTCATTTGAACCGTTTCCATTAGTGACTACAGTAATAAAGGAATTTCATTAAAATTCGTTTATTATTATGGTGATATTGAATAACAAACATCCGTCGATACGAACCCCCAAACCGCACTGAATTGAAGTTAATAAACGATTTCTGTTAATATAAAGATTTAATACAAACTTTATTAAAAATGTTTTATTTGCTTTAAGTAATAATGTTTATTAATATTAATAATTGTTATTACGGTGTACTGACCCTGATTAGATCGACCTTGTATCTGACTGGTAGAGAAAAGTGTCAAATAGGTTTGACAATTTAAGTGAACTGTTTTCTGCACAGTTTAATAATGATTTATTTCTCTACCAGATAAAAATAGCTCAGTCCGACAACTTATTTTATCTCTAATAATAAACATCCAAGGGAGCTCAGAGATTACAAACGATGTTTGTATACTTTTCCCAAACATATTTCTGACATGATTGGCCTGTCTGCCAACATTTGCACATAGTGTAGATGTCTAAGCTACGCCTACGTAACCTAGTTGTAGCCATTATTCAAGTTTGTACCCTCAAGGACTCCTGTAGATTTTACATGACGACTGGGATCGACATCACACCGTGCGAAACGTGCATTGTAGACGCCATATTTTATTCTTCAGTATCTTGTTTTTCACGTAGAAATACAAAATACATAATCTTAAATACTTATTTATTCATCCTTTAATCCGAAGTTACACTTAAAATGAAATATTGTGTTATCTAGTGAATAAATTTAACTACACAAAACTTGTCTTATTTAACTAAGTAAATACATATTCCATCTATCTCTTAGCCGTAAATTCAAATGCTAAGTGTAATTAATTACCATTTAAATTAAAACCTACACTTAGTGCTTACATTCAACTTGTAACTTTAAACACGAAATAATAAAATAAAAGAGAAAGAAAGTTTATTTAGATAGTTATTTTAATCCCCGCTCGTCGCGACCTTTTATATAAAGATCCAGTATAAAGCCTTTACGTGAATAGAGTGAAGTCAGACTATGTCCAAATTGTCTAATACGCTCGGCCAGGCCAGCCCATTACGTTTCACAAATAGACCATTAGGTCCCAATCCCTTTGCTATTTCAAAAGGATTCAGGGTTAATTTACGGGCTCAAAAATTAAATCTACGACCAACTTGTTTAATAGTAACTTTCGGGGTTAATTTTGTTGTTAAACTCTATTATTATGAAGTACTCTTACACGTTTACTTGCGCCAGCATAACACGCTGTCAGTTTCAAGTTATAAATTGCCAGTACAAGGAAACTTTTCGGGCGTTTGCGAATGATTTGGAAGCTTTTAAGTTTATCGCTTTGTGTTCGAAGCGCTATAAACATGACGGGAACGGTTGCAATGTGAATAGAAGTAATATGTGAGGTAAGCTGTGCAAATATAAATCAATATACAACGTGGAGCTAAAAGCGTTAGGAAGTTCCATTTAACTAGAAACAACGAGGTCGATGGTTGGATCGGACGACTGGTGGAACTGCTCCCTCGCGTCAGTTGTCCTCAATTAATAATGGAGGTCTGCAAGTTGAATGCCACATGTTGTTGCATGGGCTCCTCTCGCCTTGCATGTTGAATACAGATGAGCTTATTTATGTTAATTTGCGTCG
The DNA here is from genome assembly GCA_944739405.2 of Euclidia mi. Taxonomy (NCBI): domain Eukaryota; kingdom Metazoa; phylum Arthropoda; class Insecta; order Lepidoptera; family Erebidae; genus Euclidia; species Euclidia mi. The sequence continues at coordinate 41,838,784 of OX123184.2, forward strand.
CCTCCGTGCCTTAGGATGACGCGCTGGTTTGAGTAATCCCCGCCATCTCGCAAGTGATTGATGCCGAAGCAGTTGACATTCTGCTTTGCTGGCGATCACGGCTGCCTTATGTAACACACTTTTTATTATGCCTACATGTTAGCAAACATATTTTATGATTCACTGTCATTTTTGGATTTTCTCAAATTTCATGCAAGGCTTTAACGTCATGTAGAGGCTCAATTTTTTACGAAATTTTTATCCACGTGATAAATTTGTTGGAATTATGGCCACATTTCTTCTTGAGACGAGGTTCAAATTGTTTCCAATTATGTTTCTATTCTCAAGTAAAGCGGCGTACAATTTAGTAGGTTAGCTTTCTTTACTTGGATGGCATAGAACGAAAGAGGTCTCTCTAAACGCCCGGGCTTCCAACACAATGAAAGTACCGGATACACTCAATAAGAAAACACAATTTAAAGGTTCTTTGTAAAACGAATACCTACATTAAATAAGGGCAGATCACTAGGCTATCTAATTCAAAGAACGAAAAGAGTTTTTAACCAGTCTAAGTGGCTTTAGTTGTTAAAACTTATTAGGCTTGGAAAAGTTACCGCTTACAGGTAAGAGAACGATTGGATTTACAAATGATGTTAAATATATTTGGTGAACATGGATAATCTGTAACATATTAGAAGGTAGCGATGCAAAAAGTCAGTTAAACATTTGGCGTAGGGCGAGTGCAAGACATTGCGTTGGCGACCAGTAGCACTGTAAATCTTGCAGCTATATCCTCCTATAACTCACGGGTGTTGAGGCTGAAATATTATACAGATCTGTACATTATGTACGACTTGTAAATTATCGAACATTTCAGTATTGCCAACGATGGGTTTTCAGTCAAAGTCAGTGTAATAAATGCTTCTATATTAAATTTGGATATCGTACTTACTTCGGAGCGTATTTATAAATCGTTTATATTCGTATTTGATGCTATAGATTATTTTGAAAAGTAGTTTTCTACCGATCATTCAAAGAAGTATTAAGAGAGCAATACTTATTTACATAATTACAATATTATAAACAGGGTTTATATGTCAGCTAAACGAGTGACGGTTTTAATAAAGCGGTATATGTGTCACGTGAGGATCGTTCAGTAAATAATAAAGTTTTAATCCCCTATCACAAGTCGGGATGAAACGAGCATTCCAATTAGTGCTGGATTCTCATTAAGATCCAGATTCTTGGCTCAGACTTTGATATCGGAGCTACGTGATCAAGATTTACTTCGTTTTATTTCAACTTCAATTGTTAGAGTCATAACGAAGGTATTACGTATGTTGTTTCAACATTCTCCTAAAATATTGATATTACACCGACTTTCAGATTTAATATTATATTCAGATATGTACGAAATAAGATATGTATATCAAACACACTACAGTGGAAGTGTTACAAATATGAAAGTATGTAGAGCTTCTATCGCTTGACGAAAATATCTATTGGCATTCGTTTATTGTCATTGAATTGAAGCATTCAGCCCAATCGAGTTCTTTATCCAATAAAAGATATATTGCACTCGGCGTAGCGCTGGTATCAAATATGAATTTCTAGATTCAAACGTAAGCAATGCTTAAAACAAAAAGAAAGTTGCGTTAAAGAGGCCGCAATTCTATTAAAGTTTCCTAAGAGTTTGTAAGTGTTGGAAATTTTTGTGGTGGAAATGGCCAACGTTAGTACCGGATAGGAGGCAAGGTGTGGGTCCAGCCTCATGAATGATGCAGGAGCGTCGAGCAACGCAATAACGGCAAATTATTTTTTTACACGTTTCTTGATTTGTGGATTGTGTAAGCCTAACCGTTTGTGCATAAATAACTTCGTATAATACTGTTGAGCACACTTTAGGTGGTCAATTCACACTTACGATCTACCTTTAGCGCAATAAACACACTCTTAGATAGTAATAAAAAACTTCCTATAAGAATTATTTTAAAATGTTTGTCGCACCTACACAATTAACGAAACACCTCTGAACAATCAACGAAAATGTATCCATAAAATACATAGCCAGTATTTATTTACAAAATAAATACCACCATTACAGTTAAAAATGTTGAACTACACTTAAGTAAAATGGAAAAAATTTTTGCTTCGAAACTGGATGCATGCCATCAGAACTTGTGCAAACTTTAATTTTAAGATTATGTAGATGTATTTACTCAAGACAGGGCGCATACTTATAAGCTGCTTTGTCATTCAACGTGGCTTGTGCAGTTTCATTTCAGTCAGAAGAAACTTTATGAAACAGCACTTCTGAAGTATTCATCACTAAAATATGAGCGAAAGAGCTAAAACATCGTTGCTTTTGCAAAGGTTCAAATTTGGCAAGAAGACGACAAATTTTCATTGCATCTCGGCAAAGGCAGGTGCGCGCACCGTGAATAAAGAAAAACTCGCCGCTTTTACTAAGAATATTTTTAAAAGGAAAAATGTATCGCAAACGCTACCCGTCGGCGAATCACTGCCATCGTTTCGAAGTATTGTACGTAACGTTTAATATATCCGATTATGCCATTTTCTGTCACGTACTGCTACAAATAGTAATATCGCAGAGACGAAAATCCAAGATCCATTAATTGAACATAATTGATATTTGACCTATATACCTACAGATGAATTGTTTTCGAGAAGTACCCAGCGAAATACGTAATTTTATCCAAGTCCAACGAATGACATTCAGAAGGAAAAAAGGGAAAGAAAGAATTGGAATCTTGTCAAACTATGGCATCACGTACCTGGAATAAGACTTTCTAAGTATATTTGATCGAAGCGATAACTTTTATTAACAATGCCTTGTTTTGAAATCAACAAGGTCCTCTTTTGAAGTTGATTTTAAACAGATATAAATACTTTGTAAATACAAGTTGTTTGTGTAAAATCGATGAATCTGCCCTTGCGGTTTTATTTTATTATGACAGTAGATTTACTCGCAACTTGGCACGGGTACAATTGTTTCTCGTGGCGACTGTACTTTTTGTTGGCATTTGAGAATAAAAGCTCAGCAGCTTTTGCCTTGACCTTTAGTTCTTAATAATTGAAAGCTTTTAGGCGTAAGTTTTTAAAAAAGTTAACTGTTGATGATAACCTATTATCTATTAGTGTCTATAAAAGGTATTAGAGTCTAAAAATACAGAAAATAAATTAATGTTAAGATGTGACTTGCTAAAGATAAGACTAATATCGTCAAATACGCCACAATTTGTACCCTTTTAGTATTAAAATAACAAATTTTCTTAACTATGAAAATGTGTTATACTTCACTACTTCATATACCTGCTGACCCTGTTGCAGCTAATTGCTTGCGTTTTATTAGAGTTCGTCTAATTCACGCTGAGAGAACGTCGAAACTTCAATAGATAGTCCATTGGCGTTTCCAATTTCTCTCAGCTCGTGTAATAATAGGCACACTTGCCATCTGGCCCTTCGGATATCGATTTTCAAAACACGACTTTAACATGGAAATAGTCTAGTAAGTAGAACGGGCGATATTCGTAAACATTTGAAGTCACGTGTCACTAATTGTGTAATTTTCAATCAGATCACGTAGGCTCAGCGGGAACAGTAAACGGGCGATATTTCGTGGACAAAGAAACTTTGTGCCGCTCTCGACGGCACACCCTCTGCGAACAGATTGTTGGTCGTTCTAGCTGGAAACAATTAAAGCCAAATGCTCACCAACACCAGTGCTACACTGTAAGCCGTTACAAAGGAGTACGGAGAGAATTCCGAGCAACAGATTTCACTGTTATTCTTTTTAATAACGTCGTTAACGTTTTTGTTTTAACTGATGCTTCTGTGTTGAGCTTATTGGATATTGGCAGTGTACTGAGCGGATGTTGTGGAAAACTATAGCTTTTTGTTTCGCTGCGCATTTTCGTATCGTATTCAATTCAATTCAATTTATTTTATTTGCGAAAATGGATATGTTCACACAAGATGTTATTTGTTACATTATAGTTACATTCAGCTTTTCGGCATGCAAATATTTCCTTTATGGTTATTAAAATTATTAAACTTACATTGCAATAATAGAAATCAAAATTGACAGATGATAATTAAAACCTCAAAAGGGTACGTCAACTAAAAACTTAACTAGGTTTACTACAGTTTATCTAGCAGATATTCGTTGACAGAATAATATGCCTTGGCCAATAATATTTTATTTACAGCACTTTTGAAAGTTAGGAAATTTTCTATTTTTAATATTTCATTAGGTAAATGCCAATGTTGTAATGGAGAGGTGCCATACAAAACACATTTTTGTTCTTCAATGTCGTTCTGTTTACAGTTATTCGGACTCTTAAATGATGTCTATGACTATTCAGGTGCTCAAATAGATTTTTATTTTTTCTAGTGAACAGAATTGCCTCTGAGATATATAAACATGGCAAAGTTAACAGGTGTAGTTTAATAAAAAAGGTCTTGCAACTATCAGTTTGTTTCAAACCACATATTGCTCTTACGCATCTCTTTTGTGCCACAAATACCGACTCTTTTTCTGTAGAATTTCCCCAGAATAATATTCCATATCTTAGGAGGGACATCACATGGCCATGATAAGACATCAAAACAGTTGAAATATGCGCTGTTTTAGCGCATAGGCAAATTTATGTAATTTAGAACACAGCTGATCTAGGTGCGATTTCCAATTTAGGTTAGAGTCAATAGTTAATCCCAAAAATTTTGTTTCATTAATTTGTGTGATTTTATGGTTTAAATAATGAATGTCAAATTTATTTAATTTATTTACTCTATTGAAAAATGTCATAAAATTAGTCTTGGATAGATTTATTTTTAAATTGTTTAAAGTCAGCCATTGAATCATATTATCTAATGTCATATTTACATCATTTTCTAATTGAATATTATTATTGTTGGTAAAAATAATGGAGCTATCGTCTGCAAATAGGACCGATTCATGTCTTGTTTGCCTAGGTAAATCATTCACATATATAATAAACAGAAGAGGTCCTAAAACACTTCCTTGTGGGACTCCTAAAACTGTCTGTTTAAATTTCAACAAAAAAATCTTGTCTTGCTCGTCGCAACCGAACGATGATAATAATAGTTGTGCTTAGAGATAGTCAGAAGGCTGGACAGCTGGTGTTCACCGCGACAAAAAATACGTCGCAGTAAACCACATGTTTAACATAAAAGAGAAATGGGTTAATGATCGGATGAGGTGTAACAGATAATGACAGAAGCGAAGGACATACTGTGCCGACGCTAAATAAATTAGGACTAGGGCTAGAAGATGATGATGATGATGAGTCAGAGTTTGAAGGTTTTAGTCAAATTTTGTGCTTTTTGTAGTTTTAATAAGATTAAAATCGCCCAAATTAAATTCTATAAGATATAAACATAATTTATGAATAGTTTTACAAGTGATAATCTTACAAGGATTTGGTTATATCTTTTTTTAAGCAATTAGGTATGATAAGATTTGCTGGCAAAAACTAGTTTGAATAGTAACCTCGACACTTTGCAACGGCAGAAAAGTTCGTGACATTCGCAGACATTTGTTCCAAGACTTTCTAGTACGAATATTCTTTGTATTCGATATTTAAAATTTTATGAAATCCCTTGTGTCATCGTCATCATTTTAATAGTCATAGCATAATGCATCTTGTATCCAAAGCATTCGCCTTGGAGCCTAGAGAGCTCTTTCTAGTGTAGATACACTAGAAAGAGCTCTCTGATGCTAGTTATCTAGATAAGTAGCATCAGATATTAAGTCAGTAAAACCTAAATTCTTTGCTTACCCTTATAAGTATTTTATTTATAAAAGAAATCGTTGACAATTGTAGTCACCCTTCAATAGAATATATAATAATAATAATATTCTACCACATTCACACAACACCGTCTAGTCCCAAACTAAGCAGAGCTTGTAGAGCTTGTACTATGGGTACTAGACAATGGATAAACATACATACACACACACACACACACACACACACACACACACACACACACACATATATATATATATATATTTGTAAATACATACATATTATACAAAACACCCAGACCAAGACAAACATCCATGTTCAAATCGAACCCGCGACCTTCGGCGTAGCAGTCGCTTACACTCCCACTGCGCCAACTGGTCGTATACAGCCATAGTGTTTATTGCAACACCAAAAACCCTATTAAATTTACCTAAACCCTATGCATTTGTTTTCTTCCATATTAAATGACTTATTCCGTTTAATGTCACCTCTTGCATTCCCAAATTGAGTGTCCCATTCTATTTGACCGCGATATGCATGCCTTCCATACGTCAGACACCGCTGCAAATGATTTCAATGACTCACATATATTACAAGAAAAATGTGTACAAAGTATTCTGCGTATCATTTTGAAGCAGAATAATGCTTTTATTCATATTTCTATTATAATAATTGCTAACAAGTTAAGGACTGTTCCTTAACGATAAGATACAATACAAAGTTTATAAAGCTTTCGTATTATTCATTGTCGCGTAAAACTTTAAGGCAAGTTTTTGTTGGTGGCTCCTTGGTATACAAGATGTAGATATACAATTCTAGACATGATCTACGTACCTACATATTAACCTACGTAAAGATCTTGATGAAGGCACTCAATGACACTCATTGTACCAAAGTGTAATAAGGCCATGCATCGTTTAGGGCTGTTTAATTGTAAACTTTGCGATAAGTTATTCACGGCACCTTTTATATACTACTAACGGAATGAAAAAACTATGAGTAGGCGTGGCTCACTTAGTTTGTCATAAATGAAGGGTAAAGTAATTAAAAATGCTTTACCTCGGTCGCCGTTCCGCTTATCACGTCGAATGTTTTGAGTCCGATCCCTATACGAGACAACACTAGTGTGATACACATATACCTACCGACCTTGCGTAAACTTAGTGTCCGTTGGTAGAATGTCGTTGGTTATTAAGTCTATCGCGTAATCAAATTATTCCTAGTGTGGGTCTTGTCTTCACAATAACCATTTATAGTAGGGGATCCTAAATTGGGATTTACTCGAGCGTCATGGAGACCTATTGGGTTGCAAAGCTTAGATGATAAAAAGATAAAAATTTATAATTTTTCATCGGTGGGGGGGGGCGGTTTAAAGCTGTTGTCACAATCCTTCCAGATAATCGCCAGATTATAAGAAGGCACGTCTAGGACGTTAGGATAAAGCATATATATTTTAATCTGACGCGCTTGAGTATTTCAAAACGGCGAATTCACTCATTCACATTCGCAACTTTCTGATAATGGCTACGAGTTTGCGTGACACCTAAACCGTCAGATTATTCAAAGAGAGCCTTTTTTAGGTTCATTTGACATCCCCTTAGACACCATCCCACCCCATCTGACACGTAAGATTAATTTTCTTTTTTTTTACTAAACTTGTACATCTACAACTACATAAACGTCAACAACATACATTACGTAGTATAAATAGCCAAAGCATAAACAACAGCACTCCACACGTTTATTCATGTCCATAAAACAAAAGGAACAAGATGGTCACTCCTTAAAATCGAGATTGAATGATGATTTGATGTATCGATTAGAAATAAAACATGTCGCCATCTGAACTAAACCATAGATCAGGAAAATCGAAATAACGCGATTTATTTTACTGCTACTAACGTTCTTAAAACACATTCTTCATTGCAGAACGCGATCAACTGCTCATAAAAGTTTATATGAAAACAAATTCAGTGGCAGCTCGTAAACGGGACACCATAAAAATGTAGGCGCGATCTGCCATCGATATGGCACAACTGATGAGAGCGATTACGTTTACGGTACACGAGTTCCCTCAGGACGATGTCTTGAGCCACTAAATCTCTAGCCCCACACTACACCAATATAACATTTTTATTGCTGTGGCCAAAGTGAATTTGCAGGCCGAGATATTTCGGTCGTGTTAGTCATTTACATCTAATGTGGCTAACCGTAATTTAGGAGTAACAACTTTCCCCAAAAATTTCACTTCGGCTGTGCAATTAATTTTATCCCTTATCGGCCTTTGATAATTGTTTTAGATAAGTCTTTTAATGGTTCTGTCGTTGCGCTAGATATCTACAATCTATGAAATATTTCACCAGTCAAAATTGCGTCTAATGTTCTTGAAAATGTTTACCAGCGATGACAATCTATATTTTATACAAGCTTTCTATATTATTAATGAATTTTATCTTTAGTGTAAACTAAAAAAAATTCTTTCTATTTTACGTAAGTAAAATAGAAAGGAAATTTTTGGTTTGTTGTTAATGTTTGTGTTAAAAAAAATATTTTCTTGCAAGTATAAAGTTTATACAGTTCAATTAGCAAATATAGCAATCAGTAACCGCATACCTCTTCTAAAGCATTTTTAATTTGTCGATAAACTGTTCGGGTACCTAGTTCCGCATTCTGTTGATTTTCATTTCAAGTTACTTACCTTGAATCTATTTGAATTGCAAAATTTGAACGGGAGCACGAATTTACTTGTAAATGTTCATTTACCAGTACAGGTTCATAGACAATTAAATTTGTGGAAGGTATAAATACAATTTCGGCATCGAAATAAACCTGAAAGTGAACTTGTTACACTGGTAACATTTTATTCAAGTGATGTTAGCTTTGTGTAAATATGTATTTATTCGTAAATAACATAGTAGGTAGTATATCTTACTTGCGGATTAACCCGTATCAAATTCTGTGTAAGATGGCAGCGCCAGCCATTAAAGAGCACAAATTAATTCAAACGATACAGAACATTTAAAGCAGTAACGTCTTACAAAGCGGGCCGATTTAATTATTGTTCTAATCCTCAATATAAAATACAAACATTGTGTACGCGAATAAGAATGTGAAGGGGCTGTACATACTCCGTGTATAGGTTTATGTAACATGATAAATTTCCTCCGGGCTGAAGTTTCAAATAACATCCACTTAATTAAAGTTAATCTGGAATGGTGTTGCGCCCCACGACACGATTCCATTAGCAGGCTACAGTGAACTGGCTTTGGCTGACTTTATCTAGGTCATGTTATTGAAGTCGCACTGTTTACATTACCTACGACCAGCGGCAATTAAATTTGAAACGTGCGTTAACGGCAATTGCATTTGTTAAGCGGCAGTTGCAGGTTTCGTTGCAAAAATGTTTAATGCACCTAACATTTAATTCCTCTACCAACACCTGGCGTTTACAAGGCCGACTGCAGTTATGGTTGTTGCTATATCGAACAGACCAAACGAACCATCGCTGAAAGGGTCAAGGAACATATTGCAGCTGTAAAACAGACAGACAGACAGACGGACAAGAAAGTGATCTTATAAGGGTTCCATTTTTAACTTGGGAGGTACGGAACCCTAAAAACCGGCAAATTAACAAGTCTGCCATAGCTGAGCATTTGCTGGAGTCTGGACCAAACCACTGGATCGAATTACATCAACCAAAGGTCTTATCTACCGATCGTCACTATTACTCCAGGATAGTACGTGAAGCGGTTGATATCAAAAAGCACAAAGATTTCAACCGGGAGGATGGATACAGACTGTCACAACTTGGAATCCAGTAATCAAAAAAATTAAACCCCGTCGAAGTAACACAGCTCATCAGTGTGTAGACGTCATAAGTGTTGTGTGTCGATGTACCGACAGTTCGGATAAAAATTAAAATAAAAAAAGGTGAGGGTAGCTGCCGCAACCCGAGCTTCACAAGGAAGACGCTGAGATGACATCAGTCCGGCCATGACCATGGCTGTTGTAAGATGGCCGAAACGTCGGTAAAATAGAGGTATTCATACCTTAAATTAATTAAATATCGCGAACAAGACCCGTTTTAATAAAATTGTATGATTCATGATTATATTTATTTGATTGAGTTGTTGTAATTACTAAAATATTTGCTGCTGTTATCATGGAATATCTCCGTTGGTATTGGCTGCCAAAAACAATGGACTGTAACGGACTGGTGATTGATTAACTTTCCGATCGTAAATTGTGTCAATTTTGTACCAGGCCAAAATTATAATTTTCTCTATTGACGTAACTATTATAGTAGTGACGCATCTAATCCCTTTTTGAGAATGTGTCATAATACGAATTTAGTATCGCCTTCTATTTTTTTCTGTACACAGAAGTAATGAATCTATATGTTATAATTGTTATGATAAAACTCTGATATGGCCATCGACCTTTACTCTAAAAATCACAGTTGCCTTCTGAGAAGTAATAGCTTATTTTATTAATCAAGCATTTCCAAGAAACAGCTTAGTAGAATCTACTAATAATTTGTTTGTTTTGTCAAATTCCAACAGGAAATTAGCAACATCTTAATTTCTTTTTTTTTAGCCTATACTTTCCCACTGCTGGGCAAAGGCCTCCCCCATATCCTTCCACAATCGCTTGTCATGCGCAACCTCATACCAGCTGTTGTGTTAGGCGTCCAATTCGTCTCGCCATCTTTTTCGGGGCCGGCCTCGGCGGCGCTGTCCATCTTCGGGCACCCATGTTGAGGAGATCTTTGCCCAACGGTCTTCGTGCATTCGGGTAACGTGTCCCGCCCAGTCCCATTTGAGGCTGGCTGCCTTTTTTCCCACGTCTGTTACCCCTGTTCTGGCGCGCAGTGTGGTGTTTCGGATCTTGTCCCTTAGTCTGACACCCAATATGCTGCGTTCCATTGCTCTTTGGCAGACTCCGAGGCGAGACCGTTGCGATTCAGTCAATGACCAGGTCTGGGCACCATAGGTAAGAATGGGCAGGATACATATATCGATGAGCTTTCGCTTTAGGGAGATCGAAAATTGATAATTTCCGTAACTGCTCAAAGATCGACAGATTTTATATCAAACAGATTCCGTTTATGGACTTGAAAATAAACATTGACTGAGTTACCTAAAATTGGTTTAAAATAGGTTAGTAGAATTATTGTGTTTTCGAATATCGATTAAAAATCAACCCAAACATTATATCAACAATCAGTAAAGTTTTATTACCTATGCCAGCATCGTCCCACGAGTACGATTCAACGTACAATCAATGGTCGGAAGACTGATGAATGTAATATGAGAGCTTCAGTTGATTGGTGGTCACCATCCACGGAGGGAATTATTTAATTGCCTCTGCCACTCCCGAGGGAAGAGGTTTGCGCCTCATCGCTTAATTATAACCAATTTATTTGTAAGTGTTCGGTGCCAAATGTTCCCGAAAGAGCCTGTGTGTAATTCTTATTGTATTTATATAGGACTGTTTAAAGCTAAACTTTGAAATCCTCTAAAAATATTATTATTTATCAGTCTTCGACCGCGTAGTATTAAAATAAATAATACTGCATTTTATTTAAAAAAGTATTTTACTTCACAATTGAATATTTTCAAATCAAGTAGAATGAATGGAAAAGTCTTTTATGTGTTAGACTTGCCTGCTCAAAACTAGATAAAGAACTATTTCGCTGATAAAGCGCTGGATGGTTTTTAAAACATAAGTATAATAAATACGCAACTGCTATATTACAATTAATTAACCGCTTGACCGCGCACAAGTGACTATTCTCCTTTTTTCGAAATTCCGTAGACCGCGCACAAGTGACTATTTTCCCCTTTTGGTTACAGCGCTATACTCGGTCTGAATTTACTGTTTCTTTCTATTACGTAATGTTTTAAATCCTTTTTCTCTGCTCTATTCAAATCATTGAACATTTCTTCATGCTAAAGATACGAAGCGAGTCTTAAATATCCGGATCCGTTAATCCGGAACGAAAAAATAATGTCAAATGCCACTCTTTGTTTCGCGCGCTCCGTGATCACGTGCTAATCGTATGCGTGTAATTAAATATTTTTATACTATGATACATGTTTTTTATTTATTTAATTCGGTGTAGATAGAATCCCTCTACAGTAAAAACTTATAAAATATGTATGTCATCGATTTACTTTTTAAAATAATCCTGTTTAAAATACACAAAGTGTTTTTTTCAACGGTAGTTAATGTTCGCTGCTAATTAGTATAATAAATTAGAAACTAAATATCAACAAAGAATTCATACGATTTGAAGGAGTCACTCATAAGGTTGAAGAAAAACATCACTTCAACTTACTCATGTTACCGACTTATCAACAATAAATGTTTATGTTAGCGCGCCTATCGGCGGCGCGACATTTTGTTTAGAACGTGAGCGGTCGACCGAATTCGGCGAATTGGCGCTAGCGGTCTAGCGGTTAACAAGCAAACGCATCATATGCTATAAACTTGTAAATGAACCCTTCTTAATAAATTCAAAAGACACACATTTTACAGCAGACTAACAGATTATCTACGACGATTCTTATTCAACTAATTTGCCTCAGAACAATTCTTAAACTACTTGATATTTTTTAACAAACTTCCAATTCGATTTTCTCTTTGGCAGATCGTTTACATTTGAGTAGAATCCACTGGAATAACAAATGAACTGTCTGACCTTTGCAATCAATATTTCGACTGTAGTAACGTTCAGTTCAGTCTGCAGAGAAAGTGAAATCGGATAGGGGCGATATTTTGAACTAAGTAATTCAAACAGTATATCGACGGTTTTGTGCTTCTATCGTGTACAATATTTTTTTACTTGATTAGTTAATGAGACTCATGCAAACATATTTATTATGTTACAAGACAGAGTAACGGAAACTCCTGCACTAGGAATAAAGGTCTTAGCCCACTTACACGACTCTGTTCTAAGACCGCTCCTACCCACCACTAGGCGACTGCTCGCAGTCCACGCGGCGACAGCTAGCGGGCACCCAGCAGTCGCCGCGGCGACAGCTAGCAGTCACCCAGCTGTCGCCGAGGCGACCGCTTTCGTGTAGGAAACGCGGGCACCGTCCACCGCGCGGCGACAGCGCGACGACTGCTAGCAGTCGCCGCGCTGTCGCCGTACATTTCATTACTAAACCAGATGGTTTGGTTATGGAATGATTTGAAATCAATCCATGAATACCAGATATGATAGCCTGTCGAAACGTGTGACGTGAAATTTGTATCGTCAATCCATGACTACAAGATATGATAGCTTGTCGAAACGTGGGAGAAATGTATCTGATGAAATTTATGTCGGCTAACCTCGTTGTGTATATATACGAGGTTGTATATGTAGGGGTGTAAACGATCGGTGCTATGTTGCACAAGTGACACAGGTGAGCACTGTTGCGCTCAAGCCTACGATAGATGGATCTTGTTTGTTGGTCGATACTGGCCATAGCAATGGACGTGCTATTTTGATTGGTGTCGTTAACAATGTCGACACAGTCTACGTGCGGTCACATAAAAGATTTGTGTGATTTTCTTAGCGAAACGTGAACCTTGATTATCAAAAATTGTGATGCTTCCATATTTTCTTTCTAGACAAAACAATCTGCATTACAAATTTATGCATACAACCAACTGGCGATATTACGAGATAGATAGAGAGAGATATATGTAGATAGATATACGGGATGCATTTATATGGTTATGAAAAGACAGAGCACAAATAATATTATACTTACAGTTTTTGGAAAATCTATTGTAATGATGGTCAGCAAAGAAAGTGGTCTACCAATTATGATCAAACTTTCAGTGTCATCAAAATAACGATATGATTGAGGTTAGAACTGTCAGCACATTATTTCAAAGGAAAATCAACCTTGTTAAAACGAGCAAATAAAGAAAAAGACCGTAGGGTGGAAGACCAAATTTTCGGCTGACCGTACCTATGGGAAATAAATAAAACACTATTCAACTTTATTAGTAAATAAATATTAAAGAAAATTTCGTAGTAGATATAATAACCACCATAAAATGATTTGATACCCTTATATCTTTAACCAAAAATATAATATACTTAACACCAGAAAAGTAATGTCTAAAATTACAATAGTACTAGCTATTTTTAGTCACGACTGCACTTCAAATTGTATTCGAACACCAAATGTAGTTAAGGATCACCAAATAAATAGCTTATGTTAGGTACTCTTGTGACCCTTAATTCAAAAATAGGAGACCTGAGAAGCAGGGCTCCGTCAACTTAGTTTAATACAGTAGGAGGTATAACCAAATCCAATTTATGTGTTGGTATTTCATACAACTAACAAAAAAACTTTGGTAATTATTTTACATTAAAATGCTGGTTTAATTCTGGTGATCATTTACTACTTTTGGTTTAACAAATATTTATTTGGAGTCATTTTGCTTAAATAATATATTTGCTTTAATAATATGACTTAAAACGACGGGTTCACAGTGCAATATTCAATGTCCTAATTAAACGCGACTAAAACCGCGTTTATATTTATGTAAAGCAGAAACTAATGATGGATATAGGTACTGCCGAAGTTACAACATGAGTTAAACCCACCGTGGCATGCAAGGTCACGAAATGAATGAAAACGAAAAAATATCAAAAGAAGATATATCACCTTTAACTTAAAATAATTACTCATGGAACCCGTTAATATATCAATATGCGATAGTGTATAAATCGCGAGAGTAAAAGAACCAGAAAAGGACGCATAGTATATCTTACAATTTTCTACGTTCTTCAAACTCTCTAGAAGTCTGCTTACTATATTACCTAAGACCAAGAAATACTATACGATTTCGCAGTAATAATAACATCATCATTAAATGTTGTTGCAAGGAAAAGTGGGACATAGTCTTCCACATTTTCTTAAACAAGGTCCTCAGGTAAGTATTCCTACTTCGAATACTCCTTCTGCTCGTTATATTGTGAGAATACGTCAGAACATTACTTGTCAAAATTTACCAAGATATCGACATGTAATAATTTTTATTTGTTGAAAATTTCCTCGCTAGCGTTTTTATTCAGAATATCCTTAAATTAAATGTCACTTTCACATGACGAGGGTTGTGAAGAAGGTAGGTAATCTGAAACGATAATAATATCGGAATTTGCCAGGTGGATACATTAACACCTGATATTTGCTTGAATATTTTAATAATATAACACGCAACTTTCTACTGATTCCTGTGTTGATAGATAGGCAAAATTAGATGTTACGTTCAATAACTAATATTAGAGAAAGTAGTGTCTCGTTTAGTCTACATATCTGCATTTACGAAAATCTATAATGAGATGCAATTCTTCACCTTGCCATAGAGAGACTCACCAAAACACATACTGACACACGCCGACAAAACGTTTTAAGTTTCTACCTGTTTAAGAGGATCTTTTTGCGACCAATTCGCAGTTCTGCTGTTTATAGGCGGGACGCTCCATCAAGGTGTTACACGTCGTGTCTTTAACAACGTCACTCAAGGCAGTCACTGTAATGATGATAGCCGGGCTTTAGCCCCTGTGTAAGAGGCGGCTAAAACAACCGTTGCCAGTCAACACTTAAGATATTTGGCAGGCGTGATCGTCGCTCCGTGTTATCTCTTTAGCCACTCATCCAGAGTTGGACCTATCGACACGTTAGTGCCCTTTCTTTTATTACACATCCTTTCTAGCTTATTTTATGCTAGTAAGTAAATCATCATCATCCTAGCGCTGTCCCGGTTGCGCTCCAAAACCCACGCCTTGGAGCCCGGGATGCGCTTTCCGGCTATGTCTCCTCCACTTCGCACGGTCCTCAGCATCCCTGGTGGTTAGTTGGTTGGGTTTCAGACCGCAGTTCTCAAGCGACTCTTTCCACGCATTCACACGCCGTACCAAGCGTCCCCTGTCCGCATCCACCAGTGCGATATCATCAGCATACATGAGCAGCCACGGGGGCTGCTCATGTGAGTCTCTGATGCTGCCTGACAGTACATCTAATATCACACTGAATAGGTACGGACTGGGGACGGAACCCTGGTGGACCCCGACGGTGATGGGAAAGGTTCTTGTGTCGCCATGTCTCGGATGATGTCAATATGTGCTTCTGGTACACCTTTTGATCTTAGCGCCCACCAGATCGTCTGTCGCGGCACACAGTCGAAGGCCTTCTGCATGTCTAGAAACAGAAGATGCAAAGGCGTGTTCTTCGACCTATACCGCTCCATGACGATCCTGAGGGCGAAACTTGGGTCCATGGTGCCGTGACCAGGGTGAAACCCATATTGACATTCCGAGACTGTGGTCTCCTGTCGGATCCGGGAGTCGATGATCCGCTCAAAGAGCTTTAGGGTATGGGACATCACCTTAATACCGCGGTAGCTACTGCACTCCTGTACCGATCCCTTGCCTTTGAAGACTGGAGTGATGATACTCAGTCTCCATGGGTTGGGGATTTTTCCGGCAAGGAGAATGCGGTTAAATAGATTAGTAAGTGTGCCCACACCCGCAGGCCCATTGCCTTCCAGGCCTCAATGGGGACTCCATCAGTTCCGACAGCTTACCGATTCTTCATGTGGCGAAAGGCCCTCTGGACTTCTTCAGGCATTACCAGCGGCACTAGCCCTTGGTTCGGAGGGATTACCGGGGTCTGTACCTCTTTATGCTGCTTGTTAAGCAGCTCGTGGAAGTACGAGCGCCATCTCTCCTTCACCGCGCTTGACGCGCATAATAGGTTGCCCTCAGGGTCTTTAACACAGCGACTCTTAGTAATGTCCTGTGCCACTTTGACCCTGGAGCGTGCCAACTTGTATAAGAGCTTCTGCCCCTCAGACGATTCCAGCTTGGTATAAAGCGGTTCCAAGTGGTCTCGTCTGGCTCTGGCTACAGCCCTCTTAGTGGCACGATTGGCAGCCCTGTATGCGTCGCGGTCTTCAGGAGATTTGGACGCTTGCCACGCTTTAAAGAGGGCTTTCTTCACCCTTGTCTCCCTCTGGACTGTGTCATTCTACCACCAAGTGTCCTTGTCACACTTGCGTCCGCCTTTAGACATGCCCAGCACGGCCTTCGCCGCTCCAGTGATGACCGCCTGGATTCTATCCCACTGGCTCTGAGTTGGTTCGCCTTCAGTAGCAGCGCACTTGTCGCCGAAAGCTGAGGCTAACTCCAGGGATTTGGCATCCTTGAGCAGCCACCACCAAAATTGACGTTGACAGCGTCGGCGTGCTTGCCTGTGGGATACACGCGGAGGTCCATGACAAGGAGGCGGTGTTGTGCCGTGAGACTCTCACCGGGTATGACCTTGCAGTTGGCTACTTTGCTGATATTTTTCTTTTTGAAGTTCATGTTCACAATGGCAAGGTCGGCAGCCGCACAAGTTCGGAGGATATACTCCCCTCCCTCGTTACGGCCACCGTAGCCAAAGCCACCGTGAACGCGCTCAAATTCCTCACACCCCTCACCCATATGATCGTTCAGATTCTCCCAGAATGATTCCCTGTGAGAGCGGGATTTCACGAAGAACTTCGCCGAGTTGATCCCAGAACGACAACTTGACGGCGTCGCTGCAACCTGCCTGTGGTGCATAGGCGCTTATCAAATGGGTCACAACCCCTTCAATAAGCACCCCTACAGCCATAAGCCGGTCGCTGTAACGCTTCACCTCCAAGATCCCGTCCTGAAACTCCTCGGCGAGCACAACCGCTACCCCGCTCTCCCCACCAGTTCCACCCGTGTAGATCAGCTTGTAGCCACTCCCAATGGACCGGGATCTGCTGCCTTTCCACCGAGTCTCCTGGAGGAACGCTACGGCCACCCTCCGCCTGGAGAGTACATCGGCCAGCTCTCTCACGCGTCCGGTTAGCGTGCCAATGTTCCAAGATGCGAAGCGGATCTTCCGGGTTGGGGCTAACTTCTTTGGCCGTGTCCACCCCCGACTCGTTAGCCCTTGCCGACTTGCCACAAGAGTCGGGCGAGGCTCCTGCGCACCGTTTTGCGGCGGTGCGGTACCCTACCCGAAACACTGTTTCCAATTCTGCTGCTTTCCATTTGATTGGACTGTTTTGCCTTTACGGGAGCGACTGCCGTCTGTACTCCCAACCCCTAGGCTTGCGTCAGAGCCTCGTCCGTCATTCAGCAGGTGCACCAGACTCGCAGGGGAGGTTGACTTGGGCCCCGAAGAACTTGGTAGGGCCCCGTGCACCCTGGTAGGGCCCCGTGCACCAATGCTAGTAAGTAAATATAACACAAATATTTTTTTATATATTCTAATTATAACAGTTAATTGTCGTTAATATTTGGCCCATTTTACTAAAATGATTTTTGTTTAAAAATAATTAATAATGTCTGTGCCGCACAGTATTAAGTGGATGCCGACATTTGAGTTGTGTTGATAAATCATTAGTCGTGTCTTTCTTTTAAATTTGGTGGCACCAGTTATAGCTTCAAAAGTAATTTATCTTCACAGATTTGTCACTTGCACACTACTGGAGTCGACAAATAGAGCGCATAGATAGCCTCTGAATTGTTTCAATACTCTCATATGACGACAGCGGGATTCGGGTATTGACAAGCGTCCATCATTTCAAAGTGCATACGGTCTCAGTTCAAATAACCCTATTTCCTTTGCTATTGTATCCATGTAGAGTGTAGACCAATAGCAAAATAGTCGTTCTAAATGTTGATAGATCTGATTAGGTACGGAGCTGAAGTAAACATTTTATCTTACTACTACTAAAGATTGTTGAGAATAATTGGATGTCAGGATGAATGTATGCATGTTTGTTATTCTTTCATGTAAAAACTACAAAACAGATTTTGATGTAACTTTTTGCAGTAATAAAGCTTATACACTAGAATAGCACATGGGCTTTCCATGCTCCTTTTATCTCCATAACAGACTAATGATGCTATAAGTTGTCATTTATCTTTAAGTTAACAATCCATACATCTATACGTACTACTCTGTCAAAAAAGTACCGGGAAAATATCAATTATACACAAACTGTTTGTTTTTCATCCAATTTTTTTTTTATCACCTTCAAAGTATGCTCCATCAGAAACGATACACTTACGCGCCACGAAGTGGTAATTTGAGTTTAGGAACAAGAAAGAAGTCGGCTGCAGCCATAACTGGTGAATATGGTGGTTGCTCGATGGTATTAATTTGTTGCCTGTTTGGTCGAAAATTCGTTCACAATTATTGCCTTGTGTGAAGGCGCATTATCGTGATGCAAAAGCCCAGATTTTTTTCCACAAACCTGGCCTTTTCCTCGAATTTGCTCTCTTAAACGCCACATAACTCACAAATAATATTCCATATTTACCGTTGACCCTCCGGCAAGAATTCCGAGTGCACAACTCCGCGATAGTCAAAGAAAACTTTCAACATGACTTTGACTTTTGAACGAGTTTGGCGTGGTTTTTTCGGTTTCGGTTCAGTTGGAAGGTGCCCTCTGAAACTTGTTGACTACTTTGCATATCAAACTCGTAAACCCACGTCTTGCCACCAGTAACAATGCGTTTCATGAATGTTGGGTCGGAATTGACTCGTTCTAGCATGTTCTTAGCGACTCTTATGCGATTGAGTTTTTGGAGAAAATTCAGGTCTTTTGGGCCTAGTGAATGAGGATTTTCAGTCACTGTTTCCTTCACTTTTGCGATGTTAACTTCAGTTGCAGACGTTGATGGCCTACCAGAGCGAGGCACATCTTCCATCACATCTCGACCGCTTTTGAACGCTTTGTACCATTCATAAGCACAAGTTTTTGATTAAGTCGATTCACCTTACGGTGAATTGATTTCTGTAACGTTTTCATTGACTCGGTACACGAAATTCCATTTGCGGTGCAAAAACAAAAGTGAAAATTTGGAACTATAAACAAATCATCCATTCCCGATACTTTTTTTGACTGAATGTATAGATAAAATTAGAATGTCTGTCTGTGATTTCAAAATAACTATGTTTTTTCAAGTGCATATAGTTAGTTACACAATTCTAAGTCCTAAACAACCCTTTTTAACATTTTTGTCTGTTTGTCAGTCTGTCCTTCTGTTTGTCCGGGGTAATCTCTGGAATGGCTGAACCGATTCAAAAGACTTTCACTGGAAGGAAGAGAACTTTAAAGCAAAGGGTCAGTCATCATGAAATCTGGAAAGTCACCGACCGTATAAAGATTAGACTTGGCAGAGAAAATTATAAAATGTAACTTTTATCTGCGTGCGAAGCCGCGGGGTACCAGCTAGTTTCAAATAAATCTTGACTGATGATGCCAGCTTATCAGTATCTGTACGGCAAGCGGCAAGACCAACACAGTATAGTTTTAGGACATCAAAGTTTAACAAAACCTGATAATAAATATGGATCTAAATCACTGAGATTTAGTTAACCCATTACTTCCCAAGCATCGAAAACTTTGTATTTTTTTATCAAATCTTGAAAATAAGTTCATAATACGCTAAGAAAACATAATACGAAAATTTAAAAATAATTGTACCTTTAATGCTGAGTCAGCCTGTCCTATAAATATGACAGTGGGGACATGTGATCAGAAATTATAAAAGTTAACAATTATAAGAAAATTAGTTGTATTTGAAAATTTGACCATAAACAGTTTTAAACATAAAGTTTTAGATACTTATTTTGTATGATAAGGTATAAAACAATAACTGCAGAGTGTATTTTCAAATTTGGCGCAAAAGAAAGAGGTTTTTTTTACAACCTTGTCCCTGGCAACGCCTCTGTTTGTCCCTCTTCGTCATATAGTGACCAATATTGTCAAACCTGACAGGTTGTAAAAGGCGTTCTGATGTACCTGGTGTGGGTTTGCTTGCCTTGCCTGCCGATTTTTTCATCCAAGAAAAGCAATCCCTACGCCTGAAATCTAGCTGAGGGATGGTTTCATCTTTATTTACCTCGCTGTAAATAATAATAATAATAATATTTATTTGCATATAAAGCAGTTGACATATACATTGACATTCTGGTTTACATTGTATAATGCGAGTTACAATAAAATTACACATAAAAGATATCAATAAATCGAACTAACACTTTTGCTAAGTTGCTGTGGCAACTTGTATTACAAGTGTTAGTGCCAGACCCTAGGAACCGTTTAAATCTTACGATATATAGGTTACATCATTGTGGTAGTGTCTGATAACGTCTTGCTATAATATCAATAAAATAAAATAAAAAAATAAAATTATTGGAAACAAAACTTAAATTATAATTATTGTTTGGAATACAGGTACTAGAACCATAATGTGAGAGTAGTTGTGTGTGTGTGGGTGTGTGTATGTTTGTGTGTGTATGTGTAAATGCGAATTTAGTGATCTGATAGAATAAGAGCCTTAGTATCTAGATAGTTATACTTCTTTAACCATTCTGTTAACATGGTTTTAACAGCGCCTTGAGATTTTGGATAAATGTCCAATATTTTGTTCAATTTATTGTGTAGGTGAGGACCCTGGTAACAAAAGAATCTTTTAGTCCATGAGAAACTGCACCTACGTGGGTGGCATGCTATGTCCTTGCGCCTTTTAGTGAGTTCTAAAAATGGTGTGCGTTGATGTTGAAGGACGACTGTATTTAGAATGAAAAGTTGTCTGACAGTGAGAACACCGCAACATTTGTACAATTCCTCAGTGGAGACGAGAATTGGCTGGAAGGTGCTCACCTTGAGTATAGCTCTCTGAGCTCTTTCTAGTTTAATTATGTGTGATTTAGGAGCGCCACCCCAAACGCAAATGCAGTATGACAAGAGTGACTGGCAGAGTGCAAGGTAGACTCTCTTTACCAATCGAGGCTCGGCAACATGTCGTAGAGACTTAAAGACAAAGATTAGTTTCCTAATTCTAGATGTCAATGTCTCAATGTGCATCTCAAAGTTCAGACCATCATCGAGAATCACTCCAAGATATTTAATAGAACTTGTTCGTTCGAGTTTGGGACATGAACAAAATTTGTCATCCAGTGAAGAACATGAGTGAACAACTAGAGAAAAGGAGTCTGGAGGACGGGAGGAGTCACGTAAAGAAAAGGCAAGCACTTTGGTCTTCTGTGTATTTAAGGTAAGAAGGTGCTCCTTTAACCACGAAACAACTTTATTTAGTCCCTCCTGCGCCGCAAGGAACGCATCATGCCAGGAATCACCTGAGAAGGTAAGTACGGTGTCGACAGCAAATGTCGTGATTTTGCCATTACGTAGTGGTAGTTCACAGAGTTGGTTGACATAGATTAAGAAGAGTGTAGGCCCAATCACGCTCCCTTGAGGGACGGCAAAAGTGACAGGAAGTTTGGTCCTAATGTGGTTTTCTATTTTAACGCACTGAGTTCTATTTTGTAGGTAATCTGTAAGTAAATTCAAAGGAAAACCACGTAGGCCCAGCTCTTCAAGTTTTACGAAAAGGTTTGGAATAGAAACCGTATCGAAAACTTTCATTAAGTCTAAGAAAACAGAAAGTACTTTCTTACCATTATCCATATTTTCTACAATAAAGTTTGTTAGTTCTAGTACTGCACTGTTTGTAGACATATTACGCCTAAAGCTGTATTGATTTGTAGATAAAAGCATCTTAGATTCTAGGTATGTAATGAGTCTTTTATTAATAATGCGTTCTAAGATCTTTGACGCTGATGGCAGGACAGCAATAAGACGGTAATTATCTATACAATTTTTATCTCCATTCTTGTGTATGGGGTGTACAATGGCCTTCTTTAAATACACTGGGAATGTACCTGTTCTGAAGCATGTATTAAAAATGTAACTGAGGGGTGGGACAAGCAAGTGAGAGTAGCGTTTTAGTATCTTTGTAGAAATATTGTCCCAGCCGACAGCAGAGTTCGATTTTAATGCCATAAGAACAGACCCAACCTCCACCTCATAAGTGTCCAGCAAAACAAAAGACTGCAATGTCGAGGACGTAGATCGACGACCAGAAGATGGTTTCTGTTGACCAAGGTAGTGTGAAAATTTACCTGTGAGATTTTCTCCTATTTTAGTAAAAGAGTCATTTACTAAGTTTACAGAATGTTGGGGGGAGATAGATGTTGACAGCAGTTTGTTATTCGACGTTTTAGGCTTTTCCGTGTGTGTGACTCGTTTTATTACCTGCCAGATCTTTCGGCTATCGCTGCCGGCCTCCCTTAATTCAGCTCTCTCATACTCTCTTTTTAACTTCTTAAGAATTTTCGTACAGAAATTCCGGTATCTCTTGTACGTAGTTCTCAAGATGAAATTATCCGGGGATTCATGTAGTCTTTTATGCATAGCATCCCTATTGCGTATGCAACGTAGCATACCAATTGTCATCCATGGTTTGAGTAGACGTATGCGACTAGGGACTTTAAGGATCACCGTGTGTGCGTTTATGGCTCTGACAAGAGAGTCTATAAGAAAATTCGTAGCTACATTTGTGTCGGTGCTTTCGTATATAGGCAAAAAGTTAAGTCTACTTATTTCGACATCCAGTGCTTCGTAATAAATTTTTGATACAATTTTTACTGGTAATTTATTATATTTTTTCGTTTCTAGACAAAGCAGTACAGAGTTATGATCTGTCACAGAAGAATCCAGTACCATTGTAAGGGCCGATAAGTTTGACTTGAGCATGACATGATCTAAACAGGCAAGTTCGCGAGTGGGTGTTGTATACGCTGGAAGAAAGCCGTGAAAAGCCATAAGGTCCAGATACTCAGCCGCGTGGTTGGAGCCAGTGGAACCGTTTATATTGATATTTACGACCCCAATAATAGCAACGTTCCTGTACGAAGATAGATTTATTAAAAGATTGTTCAGGGATTGTAGAAAGTTGTTTATATCAAAGAAGGAAGGTGACCGGTATACACATACAAATGCTTTATCTAAGCCGACTTTTAATACAAAACAACTTGCATCTTTAAAATCTGGTTCATAAACCGAATAATTGTCAATGTTTTTAACATATAATACAACTCCATCATTTTGGTTCGTAAGCCGCGAAGTTTGGTAGTGAGAATACGACTCAATAGTAGGGATTGCATAATTACTTTTTAACCAGCACTCTGTCAAGACTATTACATCACATTCTAGATTGATCTGATAAAGTAGTGTGAGGAAAGAGTCAATGTTAGCTTTAATGGAGCGTATATTTTGAGTGATTATTTTAAACTGTTTAGAGTATTGACTTATATACTTAAAGCATTCCTCCGGCTTACAATTTAGTGTACTAGAGACGGAGAGTTCATCGATATAATCGTTGATCTCAGTAACGCTATCCACCATTGTGATTACAAATATTTAGTCGTATCAATATAAGCATATTCAAGGCAACTTTAGGCACGCAGTATATCGGTAATGCTGTGGGATTTTCGGAAGAGCAAAGTTTATTATATGCCATTACTGAGAATAGGTAACAGTGGTTTAACAAATGCATTATATTATTTTTCCTTGAAAATAAGTGTACGAGTATGTCTATGCGGCATTGACTCTTTAGTAAAAATGTAACAATGTGTATGGTGTGATTGGGGTGATTGTGTGTGTGGAATATGTGTAGTGATGGTTCTTGAGTACAAAAAACAAACTGAATAACATAATACGTAAACAAAATTAAATAAGCAAGTAAAAAAGCTATATAATCTAAAAACATGCAATGAAAAACGTTATATAGTCAGATTTCTTTAGATGAAGTTTCTATTTGTGCTTCATTTTTTATAAATTTGCAGGGGTGCCCTCCGCCTTTCTGACCAGAACTTTGCTATCACTAATCCAGCAATATTTAAGCTTATTGTCAATCTTAAGCTGACGCGCCAAATAGAAAAGTCTTCTCGCATTTGGAGTGAGGTGCTCTGTGACATAAATCGGACTTGTATTGCCTTCGAAACCTGCGTGAGTCATATTAAGTTTATTAGTGTTAGATTTGTTCAAATCCTTAACGGCAGAAAGTAGTGTATTCTTGACATATATGTTCGATAATTGTATAATTACCGGTTTATTCACGTCTTTCTTAAAGCCTTTTCGCACAGGTAAACGATAAATATCAATGACATCTACAGTTTGCAGGTTAATATGTAACGATTTTGCTATATTTACAAACAATTTTAACTGGTCTTGTTTATTTTTAGTGAGTTTTGATACACGCTGTAACTCTTACAGCTTTTCCTGTAGAGTTAATATAAGTTTTTGGTTTTCTCGGGAGTCCTGTTCTTACTTCTTTATTTAAGAACAGAATTCATCATGTTGATGCGATATTGCTTCAAAACTCCGTTTGAAATTAGAAAAAGAGGTATCCATTTTACTTTGAAGGGCGGCGAATATCTGCCTTATTTCATCTTTGAAGCTATCTAGATCGTCCTGTGTTACACCTTTGCTACGACGTTGTTAACGTTTAGCGACAGAAGTAGGAGATGGAGAACGCGCTTCCTCATTCTGAGGGTTTTCTGTTTCCAATGTGTTTTTGGTCGGCAAGCGGGGCATTGTACCAGGCGGTTAGCAAATAGCAAGAGCTATAAAGGTGTTAATGTAGATTCGCACACACACTCGCCGCGCTACACCACGACACACACGAGCCGCACGCAAGCCGTACAGTAACGCACACAAGCACACAGAGTGGAGCGCGAGCGGTACGACAGAGCAGAGACGCGGCGACACCCACGTGCAACGCGGTACGACACAGCGCGCGGGGCGTCACGCAGAGGGCGGAGCTAGTCTTGTTTGTGTGAGTAAGGAGATGTGTACTCACGTAGCGGCGGCGTAAACATGTAGTTGTGTACTGCAGTGGTGTGTAGCACAGCGCCACGCGACTGCTGCACGACTCCTCGAAGTTCTCAGTGCCTAGTACTCGGGCGGAATTTCAAACAATTGATTTTTGAATTAAATTTGTAAAATAATTTGACACAGTGCACACGTCTTGACGCTTTGGCGGTCCGGGGGGAAGGGGAAAATAATCCATACATTCACTATGGACATGTCTAAAACACGAACAGCTAGTGGCCAATACCATTTTTTGCTTATGAAGCGGATCGGATATTTTGAAAGCATGTTTATCCACTCCTCCCATGTTTTTATTATACTGCCCTCCCGAAGATAAAGTGCAGTAACAGCAAAAACACGAATTCGAGAAAAACACGTTTAAAGTTTAGAACCCCTAAAATTGTATCCGAAATAAATTTTTCGATAAAACCTCAATGCAAGGTGAGAGGCACAAAACTAAATTATGAACCATTGTTATGAACGTTTTAAAAAAAGAACTTCAATATGTAACGAAAAAAAGACCTTTCTGGTGTCCACTGTTACGATATCCCTACTAGGGTGTGTTTAAATGACAAACATGAGTTGAATATTACAATAAAAATTGATTTAATTGCCAAGAAAATCTACACATCATTGAGCAATAGAAAAAAATTACTAGTAATGCGTAATTAAAAACATATACACAGGGTCACGTGATTTGGCGATGGGTGAGGTTTCTGTTGAGAGTCCTGCTGCCGATGGTCCAGGAGAGTTGGTGACTTAACTCGGTGTGCTGCAGCCGCCGCAAAGGAAAGTTTGCAGCCAACGCGTCCGCTTTTATAGAAGCTCGCGGTGCGGTGGGGACGGAGATGCAAGCGGCCGAGAGGTGGTGTCAACTCGACGTCTCAGCGACGTCACACACTCCCCCCATTAGGCCAGAATTTTCCCAGAGGGAAAATTCTGTGGCTGGTAGGCGGCAACTGCATTCGGAGACCCTGAAACAGATGAGTGGTAGTGGTGTCAGTAGGTTAAATACAAGGCAACTACTAAGCCTAAAAGAGGAGAAAAAAAAACAAGTATAACCCTCGACCATTCATACGTCACCAAGCATTGAACGTTCCTATTACCTGACATACATCACATTCAAAAGGCCTACACACAATTATACGCATGAACAAGCCAACATTCATTCACGATGCCAGTCGTATTCATTATAATACACGACGCGCGAAGAGGTATTATACGTGAGTTTTATAGCAAATAGCCACCCAGTCTATGTTGGTAGGCACCACCTGACCACCCATATTCGATAAGTGAAATTAATTGAAAGTGTATAGGTCGTAAACCAATATTACGATCTTACTATATTACGATACTAACAATAATACGATCAGTTGGCAGTATCACAAACAAATTGCTCATTAACGCGCTCGATGCGAATTGTAAAAGCATAAAAAAGGTGTTCATTATAATTAAGTATAAAGTATAATACAATGTTTTGAGCCGAGTGATCGGCTGACGTAAACAAGTGAGTCATCACTGCGCGCTTGGCGCCGGCCGCATTCCATTGTCGCGGACAATTAACTGGTTTCTGATTATGATACAAAATCAACAACGGCAAATACACAATTCGGAATAGGTTGCAATGTATAGTACATCACCGCAGGAGACAATCGATGACATAGTATACACAACCATAGCCAAAAACACAAAAAAATATTCGCGGCAAGATGTAATGTATAGTACATCGTCGAAGGAGACTGTCGACGACATAGTACACACTACTATAGTTAAAAACAAAAAAAAAAAAAAACACAATCGAGAATCGAACCACAGACCGATCCGACAACAACCTTTCAGCCACTGAGCCATAAGGGAAAAAAAATATTATATTACGATCAGTCATTACCAAAGCTATATGTAACAAGATATATGGGTACATGATTTAGCTGTAATTAGGAGTTAAAGGTTTTTATATTACTTGTTACGAAGTGTTAAGTTATTTTAGTGATTAATTCATTAGTGATGAGCATTAATCATTACATTCTTAAACTTTGCAATGAGTTAATTTAAGATCTTTTATATGGCAATCACCAAGCGAAACATATCTGATATTTATATAGTTAGATAGTTATCTGATGTTTCGATATTTAGTTAGATAAATAACAGTTTGTGCAAAAATATTAAATTTGGAAAACCTCTTCGACAATTTATAACAGTAATATTTATTCATGTTTTATGTTAGCATGTTTATATAAATCGTTAACACAACAATGCGTTATCTTGTGACTTGTGAGCTCCAACTCGAAAACAATAGCACTATTGTTGGCCTTCACAAATAATTATGTAGGTAATTATAACTTTGCATACATATGCGTCTTACATTGTTGTTAATGACACTGTACCCAATCGTTTATAAACACATTTATGCTATAATAGAATAAGATTCAATTATTTTATTCAGCTTTTGGGTTTAAAATAGTTGATTGAGAAATACGAAAGGGTATTCTTAAACTTGTACATCAATTAATTCGCTTTAGTTATTAAAATATATAAATTATTGATTTATGTAGAAATACCCACATTAGATATTTAAGTATTGAAATTATTTATTAATTTGTGTGTACAAAGCCACTTTAGTTATTTAATTAGGTATAAATATTATTAATTTGATTCATATGTAAATAGCCACTTAGTTATTCAAGAATAGAAGTTATTGATTCAATTTATGTGCAAATACCCACTTTAGTTAAAGTTAGTTCAATTAAGTTTGATAATTTCAGTTTGACATAATAACATTTGCATAAACACAAGAACACATTATAACCAGCACTATTTAAGAAGGCTTAATAAAACTAGATGCATAGCATTTAGTAAAAAGGAACAAGTTACATATTGATAATTAAGTAGTTTTCCGGCCGTCAGCGGTTTAATTTTACCATTTATTTATCATTATTTCAATACAAACCAGACATTGAAAGAAACAATCCTAGCGACACAAAACATTACAAAAAGAACATAATTCAATAATTGCGACGCAGGAATTTTATGATTGAGTTCACAATGAACAGTAAATGCATAAATAGATGCATTCTCAAATAACATACCGATAGGCAGTAACAAGAAGATAAAATCGAAGACCAAAAACAACGATTTTAGCAAAATAAACATTTGACAAAACGAACAACTAATAATTCTACGATGATATTCGTATTAATATACCAAATAGACAATAATTACATTCGTTCATTATTGTTAGTGAGCAACCTGCATGTGACACGTGTACATTTTATTAATAAATGAACGCGGAATTCTAGCTAAATACCTAGTATATAATACGATAGCATCTTTAGGTACATTCATTCTCAGCCAGTCCAACTATAATAAGTAAACGTGGCATAACAAACATGCAACTTTCTTAGTAAGAAAAATAGTTAATTTAAAAGATAATCGCCGTAGTAGGCTGTAAAAGTATTAAATAATACCGACCATATAGAAATATATCGCCGTACAAAATCACTAGCAGAGGGTTATAGTAGAAAATAGAAAGAATTGAAAAAGAGAAGGGTGTGAATTTGTTCCATAAGTCAGCCAAAGCAGATTATTAGCAATAATTACCAGTAGCACTTAATTACCTTAGTGGCATTTAAAAAAGCTAATCGCGAAGCATACGATCAACAAAGGTGACCTTAGCACATCTTTAGTGGACGTGAGGTCATAAATCGCAAAACAAAGAAT
This sequence comes from Euclidia mi, assembly GCA_944739405.2. Classification (NCBI taxonomy): domain Eukaryota; kingdom Metazoa; phylum Arthropoda; class Insecta; order Lepidoptera; family Erebidae; genus Euclidia; species Euclidia mi. The sequence goes on from OX123184.2 coordinate 41,868,033, forward strand.
GCAATCAAGGAATGTGACCACAGCGCGTCATTTAGTTGACAAGTGGTCGCAAGTAAAACGATTATAACTTGTTACTTATGCGGTTGATACAAAATTAATTATCACACGCGGCAACAGAAATAGTTATAATATAAAATGCTTACCATGCATAGTAAGACAAAATTTGTCTGTTGTGACCGGCTCAAAACAAAACCGACCTTCCGAGCACAACAGAACAAAAAGAAAAAATGTCTATTGTGGCCGGCATAACACCACCGACTTTCCGTCCACAATAAAACAAGCAAAAAGAAACAATAAATGTCACTAAAATAATTACACACTGCTTTGGAACGATTTCACACATACACAAAAAATAAAAAAAAAGACTCACCGGCAGCGGATTCTCAACAAAACCCTACCTATAATATTCTCGTGGGCGCCACTGTAACGTAAAAAAGACCTTTCTGGTGTCCACTGTTACGATATCCCTACTAGGGTGTGTTTAAATGAGAAACATGAGTTGAATATTACAATAAAAATTGATTTAATTGCCAAAAAAATCTACACATCATTTAGCAATAGAAAAAAAATACTAGTAATGCGTAATTAAAAAAATATACACAGGGTCGCGTGATTCGGCGATGGGTGAGGTTTCTGTTGAGAGTCCTGCTGCCGATGGTCCAGGAGAGTTGGTGACTTAACTCGGTGTGCTGCAGCCGCCGCAAAGGAAAGTTTGCAGCCAACGCGTCCGCTTTTATAGAAGCTCACGGTGCGGTGGGGACGGAGATGCAAGCGGCCGAGAGGTGGTGTCAACTTGACGTCTCAGCGATGTCACAAATATTATAGCTATTTGTGACATCTTCATCTAGTTTCAAACAAAAATAAATTTTTGTTTGAAACTGTTTGTAGCATCAGGATGCTACAAACAGTTTTTTTACAAAATCATTTTAAAAACTTTTTAAAGTGCAGTAAACCCTGCTATTATTGCATTTTAGATTTTTTATTTATAATTCATACTAAGTAAAGTGCAGTAATATTGTTAAACGCCTGCATTTTAAACAGTTTTACCAAATAAAACTATTGGTTTCACACTTGAAGCGAAATAAAATTACCTTATTAGTTTCAATCAAATAGTTTACGCATTTACCACTACACAATTTAAACTATATATCAAAATATCTACCTACTATAAATCATTATCATACAATAGTCAAAACTTTTAGATCAACGATATTGTTTGAAATAGAAATATTGTTTATGATAAGTTAAATCGATGATATCGGTTTAGTAGCGTGTTACTTTGTCTATTGAAAATTTCTGACTCTGGTCACACTATGAACTGTCAAATCTTTTACTCTTTCTCATTGTCGGTTCCGCCAGAAAAATTCTCTCGTCCCACGCCGTATCTTGTTTGTCGCGTTTTTTGTATAATTGAATTGAATTGGTTAATAACCTTGCAACTGTCGCTATTGAATTTGTCCGACGGGGTTGTGAGCGATTGATAAAAAGTAGCACGCAAAATACACGCCAAGACGTGGAGTTGCGGAAACAGCCCCTGCCATCAAGTATCAAGTTGATAAAAAGTAAAATTAACACGGTTTTGTCCTCTAGTGAAATATCGCCCCTTGAAAGCACATGATTGGGCCCGCTTCGTGAATTGAATTGTGTAATTACTTGTGAATGCCGCTTGGTCTACTGCTGGCATCGGTAAATTGTGATAAAATTTGTGACATATTGAACATTTGTAAAACTTAAGTAAATCCGTCCACGTGTATCGTGCGCGAAAACACCGTTTGGAGGACCGGCTGGGTAACTATAACGATTTCCTTATTATTTTGGTCAAAATTATGAGTGTAATCTTATAGGTCGACTCAAGAACATCACCAGGAGATCTCAGGTAAACTTAAGTAATTACTTTAATTTCACCGCTGTGAAAACACAGTTCATAGTTTAGACCTTTTGCCTTGTCATAGTCAGGTAGATGTAATACAAACTTCCACTGCGCACTCTGAACAATTTCCTACCTGCCTACGGCATCTATAAACAGATATTATTAGTCTTCAGTTCTTCTTTTTTGATAAGAAATTATACCTATTTGATGCTCTTTGTATACATAAATTTAGTACATAATTTTAAACTTATGAAGCATGATTATTGTTCTTCTACTTGGTACTAATCACAAATCAATGTACCGGTTAAATCGGCCATCATTGCCCTTAGCGAATATATTTACCTGAATACGAAAAATAACTAAAATCTTGAGCTGTAAAAAAATTAAGTAGCTGCTAACATTAATTTATCTTTAGCATAAATATGAATATTCTTATCGCATTTTTTTTTCTTATGTTGTTAAGTTCAATCAGTTGTCAGAGACACATGTTCTAAGGTGGTGCCAAAAGCGTGTTTTATGTTTTTACATACTGTCATAGTTCTATATGTAACTTTCAGGTAAATTATTTCATTAGCAGAATAATTATGAATAAAGCGCTTTGTTTTTATGCTTGTTTGAGATCTTTGAAATATAAAATTTTGAAGATAATGGAGTGGGCAATGATACAAACTCTATATCAACCCGTTTGGCCAGCGTGGTATAGTAGGCCAATTCCTCTTTTTAAAGGAGAGGCCTAATCCAGCAGTGGAATCTTAAAGACTGATGATGATGATGATGATGATAATGAATGGAGTGGGCAATAATTCCCAAACATGCGTGAACAAGTTGACATCCACTATATACATTTAGTGGTTTTGTATAGGATTTCGGTTGGTATGGTATGGTCATGTGATACAGAGAAACGAGAAACATCTTACGGGGTAAGTTTTGAGTAGGTAGGTAGTGTGAAAAGCTATTTCGTATATTCCATAGAGCATGGACACTGCACTGTTTTAGTTTGCATGAAGAAGTACCTGGTGTGTAGCGTAACGTTGCTCACCACAGTAAAACAAAAATTTTATTTGTACCACATATTTAACACGCAAAGATGGCATCTTTGCATAATTCTCTTAAACATATCCTATTGCCAAAGCTTTAGAACAGATGTATGAAAAATAATGTTGAGCAATATTATACCTCTGCCTACCTTTTCGGGGATACAGGCGTAAGTCTGTAAATAAAAAAAAACGTTGAGCAATGTATGTGCGGCTACTACATTTTTCTAGGATTCTGTTAAACCTAGAAGCACCACCATTTGCAATTTAAAGCTGTTGATAGTAATTGCTATATGCTACGTATGGTCGACATTATAACGCATTTTGGTGGACGTATTTTGCAAAACTTCAAAAACAATCAAAATTGCGGGCAATGATGGCCGGATTCACGGTATAAAAAAGGTCTCAAGCAGTTTAATGTAAAAGGTGTAGGTACTCGGCGAGGCCTGGCCGCGCCTTTCTGATATAAAAACAAACGTATTTGAAAGCGAAAAGGAAATTCAGCTTATATCAATATGCACATGAAATATGTGTAAGATACATAAAAGTATATATATATATAGACGGGAATTAACGCGAACATGCATTAGGTATTTACATACCTTACTTTGCTTGACGTTTCGAGACGATTGCACGTCCCGTGGTCGCAAGCTGACTGGTGTAGCGATGTCACGTTTTCGAGTGCGAGGTAGAAGCTTCTTTTTCTAGCCCCGGTTCGTTTATTTTCGAAGTACCGGCGCAAAACGCTGTAACCGTATCTGTATATTGAACATTCGCCGACTGCGCATTAAAGTGGGGTGTTGTTAGCCGAATCACTGGATTCCACGCCGATGACAATTTGAAGCCCTCTTCCCGATTGAAATTTTTATGTTTTCTGATTTCGATCGCTTCACGCACAACTTTTGGGTAAAAGTAGCGTTCCGTGGAGAGGACTTGGGGACAATGAAATTCAATCCACTGATTGGTGCCCGATTGAAGTAAATGTTCCGCAATCGCCGATTTGTTCGTTTGACGGTTCTTTACAGCTGCGATGTGCTCCTTTATACGTTCAGCGATAGTCCGCTTCGTTTGCCCTATGTAAGGGCTTCCGCAGCTACAGTTGATTTTATAGACACCTGGGGTTTGTAGCGCTAGAACATCTTTTTATGTGCCCACCATGTTGTATACTTTGGCCCCTGGTGTAAATACGGTCGGAATGGAGTAGTTTTTTAACTTGTCTCCTATTTTATCCGTAACACCTCTAATGTAGGGCATGTAGGTTGGTTGTCTATTTACCGCCGGATGTTTTTTGGCTAATATCTGGATGGAACACTTTGAAGAAAAGGCGCTTCGCATCGGGACCAAGATCATCAGCCTTGGAAAAGATACGTGGACGACATATTTAGTATCGTAAAAGGAGTTAAGCAGGAAGTAGATCAATATGTGCAACACCTTAACTCCATTCATCCGAAAATGAGGTTCACCTACGAAATGGAAACTGACAGATCGTTGTCATTCTTGGATGTCAAAGTGACTGTGAGACCAGATGGGTCCACACTGCGTATACCCGAAGCCTACACACACCGATAGATATAGAGAGACCTGCACGCCACGTCGCACCAACACCCTCGACACCTGCAATCCGTTGGGACGTCACTAAAAAACAGAGCACATGACCTCTTTGACCCTGAGCATTTAAAGCTAGAGTTAGACCATGTTCAGGAGGTACTTAGGAAGAACGGATACCAGGTACAACGACGAATGACGCGGCCTATCAAGTGCGAAAAACATCCGGCGGTAAATAGACAACCGACCTACATGCCCTACATTAGAGGTGTTACGGATAAAATAGGAGACAAGTTAAAAAACTACTCCATTTCGAATATATTTACACGAGGGGCCAAAGTATACAACATAGTCAAGTCAAGTCAAGTCAATCAGCCTATCTCAGTCCACTGCTGGACATAGGCCTCTCCCAACACGCGCCACAGTACACGGTCCTCAGCCTTCCGCATCCAGTCTGTCCCAGCCACCTTTTTCAGGTCGTCAGTCCACCTAGCCGGGGGCCGCCCTGCCTTACGCTTGCCGAGACGTGGTCTCCACTCTAGGATACGCTTGCTCCATCGGCCATCAGTCCTTCTACAGATATGGCCAGCCCACTGCCACTTGAGTTTACTGATTCTGTGAGCTATGTCGGTAACTTTGGTTCTTTGTCGGATAACTTCGTTTCGGATTTTATCCTTCAAAGAGACGCCAAGCATAGCCCGTTCCATAGCTCGCTGCGTGATTTTTAGTTTGTGGACTAGTCCCACTGTGAGTGTCCACGTCTCGGCACCGTACGTCATAACAGGTAAAACGCATTGGTTGAAGACTTTGGTCTTCAGGAATTGCGGTAGGGGCGAAGAGAAAACTCGACGTAGCTTGCCAAATGCTGCCCAGCCTAACTGGATCCTGCGGTCGATTTCTTTCTCGAAGTTGTTTCTACCAAGCTGGACTACTTGCCCAAGGTAGACATACTCTTGAACAACTTCAAGCATCGATCCGTCGACATAAACCTGTCCCGGCACTATGTGTTCGTTGAACATAATCTTGGTTTTATCCAAGTTCATGCCGAGACCGACCCGTTGAGAGGCTCCATTTAGGCTGTGCAGCATCTCGCTCAGCTCTTCCGGGCTCTCTGCCACGATGACGATATCGTCGGCAAACCGAAGGTGGGATATGTACTCGCCATTAATGTTTATGCCCCGTCCAGTCCAGTCCAGCGTCTTAAAGACGTCTTCGAGTGCGTTGGTGCAGAGCTTAGGGGATATTACATCCCCCTGCCTCACCCCTCTACGCAACTCAATGGGGCTGGTTTTATTGTCCTGGAGCTGGACGGTCATAGAGTCCGTGTCATACAAACATATCAACACCTCGATGTAGCGCCAATCGATGCGACACCGCTGCAGAGCATCCAGAACCGCCCAGGTTTCGATGGAGTCGAAGGCTTTCTCGTAGTCCACGAAAGCCATACACAGCGGCTGATTGTATTCGTTGGTCTTCTGTACAATCTGCCAAACAGTATGGATGTGGTCTACGGTGCCTTAGCCTTTTCGAAACCCGGCTTGTCCCGGTGGCTGGAAATCGTCGAGTTTTCTGGCGAGGTGATTTGTTAGGACTCTCGAGAACAGCTTGTAGACGTGACTCAATAGTGAGATGGGTCTGTAGTTTTTCAGCAGGGTTTTGTCACCTTTTTTGAAAAACAGAACCATCGCACTCCTACTCCACGCCTGAGGTGTTAGGCCTTGGTGGATAACGGAATTAAACAGGCTCGCCAGCTGTTTCAGAACTGCTGTCCCACCTGCTTTTAAGAGCTCTGTGGTGATTCCGTCATCCCTTGGAGACTTGTTGTTCTTGAGCTGCTCGAGAGCCACTGACATCAGGGATGTCCTCCGTGAAATGGCGCGTGAGTTGGGCTCTGTAGTCATCATCGCTGGGTCTCGTGAGTTTAGGCATCCGTGATGCGTACAAGTCCTTGTAGAAACTCTCAATTTCAGCGAGAATCTTGAACTTGGAGGTTACGGTTTTGCCATCCGCAGTATTGAGTTTCGACAGATGAATTCTACCAAGCTGGCGAGCGAAGACTTTGGTGCCTCGATTCTGTTCAATCGCAGCCGTAATGGCGCGGGTATTGGAACATCGGAGGTCACGTCGCACCAGCTTCCGGATCTTCCGGTTTAGGTTTCTTCCATCTGTCGAAGACGTCTGCGCATATGACATTCCCCTTCTTTGCCTCATAAGTTCGAGAGTCTCAAGTGAGAGTTTACTTTGCTTGTTAACGCTTTTTCCGGGAAACATCCTTCGAGACACATCCTGTTGCGTTTTGACCACAGCGTCGGTTTTCTCGTCAACAGTGCCATGGGTTTCCAGCAGTCCGAAACGGTTTTGAATTTTCAGTTGAAACTTTTCGGATCCAACTGCTAGCTGAGGCGCAGTAGGTCTAAGAGTAGACTTCATCATGCGAAGCCTCTCAGCTCTGAAGTCTATATTTAGAGTGCTTCGGACAAGTCGGCGATCGCTACCGGTATTAAACCTGTTGATCACTGAGACGTCTCTAAATATATACCTCCGATCAGACATGATGAAGTCTTTCTCGTTCCTTGTAACAGTATCGGAGCTTCGCCGTGTCCACTTTCTTTGAGGCTTCTTCATAAAGAAGGAGTTCATTAAGAAGAGCCCCTGTGACTTCAGAAAGTTGACCAGCATTTGTCCCCTGTGATTTTGGCACCCCACGCCATAGGATCCGATTCTCGTTTCGACGCGTTCTTGTACTCCCACTTTGGCATTAAAATCCCCCATAACAACGCTGTAGTGTGTTTTGGTGGTATAATGTAGAGCCTTAGTAATTTCCTCATACATGGCTTCGACTATGTCATCGCAGTATGTCGAGGTCGGCGCATATACCTAACCTTCAGGGAGTACATATCGGTGATCCTTAATATCAGGTACACTACCCGTGTCGACACACTGCTGATTTCTACAACGTTGTTAGCGAGAGATTTGTTAACGAGGAAACCGACACCATCCTGAGAGGGCTGATCGCCTTCTCGAAAGTAGAACAGGTTGCCTGACTCAAGGGTTATCGTGTCCTCCCCCAGTCTTCGAAATTCAGACAAACCAACCAAAACAAAAAAAAAACCCAATATATGCCAGTTTATATGACCTAGTTCTACTTCGAGTTCGGTGATGTGTTGGTCCAGCCGTAGAGAGCGTCCATTGTACGTAGCCAGGGTCAGTTTCTTGTGGTAGCCGTTTGCCGTAGTCCGGAAATTCTTAACACCCCCTTCCCCGCTGTTACCGCGACCGCTACCGTAGTTGCGGACAGCGGGACTACCGGGAACTGGGGGCCTATTCGTTGGTGCGCTCATTGGGTGGTATTTGGCCTACTATATCGCGCTGGCCAGACGAGTTGGTATAGGGTTTGGTTTCAAGTTTTCCATCTCTTCGCAAAGATATTATTAACTTTTTTTTTTTGCAATTTCCTTAGTCGCCTTTTACGACACACACGGAATGAAATGGGGTAGTGACACTTGTATTCTTTATCCGTCACTACACGGAAAATACAACATGGTGGGCACACCAAAAGATGTTCTACCGCTACAAACCCCAGGTGTCTACAAAATTAACTGCAGCTGCGGAAGCTCTTGCATAGGGCAAACGAAGCGGACTATCGCTGAAAGTATAAAGGAGCACGTCGCAGCTGTAAAGAACCGTCAAACGAACAAATCGGTGATTGCGGTACATTTACTTCAATCGGGCACCAATCACTGGATTGAATTTCATCGTCCCCAAGTCGTCTCTACGGAACGCCACTTTTACCCAAGAGTTGTGCGTGAAGCGATCGAAATCAGAAAACATAAAAATTTCAATCGGGAAGAGGGCTTCAAATTGTCATCGGCGTGGAATCCAGTGATTCGGCTAACAACACCCTACTTTAATGCGCAGTCGGCGAATGTTCAATGTACAGATACGGTTAGTGTGTTTTGCGCCGGTACTTCGAAAATAAACGAACCGGGGGTAGAAAAAGAAGCTTCTACCTCGCACTCGGAGACGTGACATCGCTAAACCAGTCAGCTTGCGACCACGTGACGTGCAACCGTCTCGAAACGTCAAGCAAAGTAAGGTATGTAAATACCTAATGCATGTTCGCGTTAATTCCCGTCTATAATATTCTAAACATGCATCGCGAGTGTTTAAAAGTTTCTAAATAAAAATAATTATTATGTTCTGAACCACTTGCTAGTTGCCGTGTTTGCATCAGCTCTGTGATTTTTAGTTATTAAAAATACTAAATATTGATTATCGTGACTTTTTATGTTTAATATATGTATAAAACTATATAACGTGCACCGTATATCGTTTGTGAAAGTATATACAAAGTGGTTTAAAAATAAAAAAGCGGAAATCCAAACTAACATCAAAACAGTGAGTAACTAAACAAAAGTAAATTTAATAGTTTAAATTATATTCAAATAACAATCTTAAAACATTAGTGCAAACATTATAGTATTTAAACTGTGAAAATACAACTAAAATCAGTGAATACAAAACTGTGAAAAAAAGTGCTCGTTAATTTTATTCAAACTTGTGCACCGACAAAGTTCTGACCAATCAAAACACTTCATTCGCATTGTGTCCCAACCTGCAGAGTATTTAATACAGAAGCCCTATTTACACGATTATACTAGCTGTTCTGTTGGCATAGTGGATAATACCCCTGCGCTTACTACCTACGGAATTCAATATTCGAATTATAGATCGATCTGTAGATTTTAGATTCGTTTTTGACAGCTTTTGACATAAGCTCCATACAAAATATGTCAAACACGACTCTAAAATCTACAGATGTATCTATAGTTCGAATATTGAAAATGGCCGTACGTGAGGCTCAAGATCGAATCTTAGTTATTGGACACGCTTTTTGAGGTTTATTCAGAAATTTTAAATATGAATTTCTTTGATAACATAACGTTCAGAAAGACACGTACTCGATCTATGACAGATACAGAGTTTATTAGTGATGATGAAAAAAGTCTAAATAGCTCCAAACTAGATGGCACCACTAGTAGTCTTCCTAACATATCCACTGAGGAAAATAATGCAGAGATTCAAAAGTTAAAAGAACATATTAACCAGCTTACTCAACAACTAAATGCAGCTCATGAGGAAATAAATAACATTTCTATAGAGAACCAAGAACTAAAAAAACCGTTCAGATGTTATCGGCAAAACATGAAGTACTAAAAAAGGCTACAAAATATCTTACTTCTGATATTGAATCCAGCAATAAAAGTTTAAAAACGTCTACGCCCCGAAATAAGTCTAAAACAATACCACCAAAGAAAATTATGAATGACCAATGCACATCAATAAGCCAGAAACAGAATATTCAGACAGAAGATACAGTATTGAAAAGTTTAGATTGCGACGGATCCTACAAAACAGATAAAAATAGTACTGAGATGGTAAATAATAACTCTTCCAAGTGCCATACTTCGACAAAAGATGGCGCGTCTTCAGATTATATATTTCAACCGAAGTCAAATAACCGGTGTACCGATGATAAGATAATACTAAATAAAATGTATATATTTAGCGATAATAACGTAAATAATATTCTTGGCCACGCTGAAAGGTTCTTTCCCCATTCAAAAATATGTCACTTTTGTTCACCAAATGCGGGTATGTTACAAATTATTGATAACTTAGATAAAAAGTTAGTCAATTTTACTACTAAGGATTTTTGTATTATATTTATGGGTGAAAAGGACTTTTTAGTGTCAAAAAATTATGAAAGTTTGATTTACCATATTAAAGGTAAGTTAGAAAATATCACACACACAAATGTAATTCTGTGTTCTCCTAATTTTAAAGTAGGTTATTACACTAATTTATTTAATAAAAGAGTGGAAGCTTTCAATAGACTATTATATCAAAGTAACAAGAACTATGAATTTGCGTACTTGTTTGATACTAACAAACATTTGGAATACTCTTATAAAATGTTCTCAAAAAATACTGGGAAAATAAATAATGACGCTATAGTAAACATTTTTCAACACTTACAGAAATACATAATCTTTTTGAACAGTTGTTATAATGATGAAATTTGTAATAATAATAACAATGATATTGCAATAGAAAGTAACAAACGTAAGAGCAGTAATCAATTTAAGCCTGGTACTATTCCCTACTATTTTCATAAGTTAACCAATACTAAAGCTATTAAGACCATATGTAATAATAGTGTTGCAGGTAAATCTATGGAATATTATAACGATACAAATTGTTTTCGTCAAAAATAAGTATCTATATGTACTTCATCAAAATATTGCCGGTCTTGTGAACAAAGCAGACTTGCTTTTTGTTTGTCTACATGAGTTATCAGAAAAAAAAACAAACTGTAGATGTATTATGTATAACCGAACATTTTATGATGTCCGGCCATGAGACCTATTTATGTATACAAAACTATACTTTGGCAGCGTATTATAGTAGACAACATTGCAAAAGAGGTGGAGCTTGCATACTGGTACGAAATGGCCTTGTTTGGCAAGATATTCCAGATGCTTCATTGATTTCATTAGTTAATAACTTTGAATGTTGCGCAATCGAATTAACTCATTATAAAATAATTATTGTTTGTGTATACAGAGTACCTAATGGAAACATTCGGATATTTTTTTGTAAATTAGAGGAGTTATTAATTAAAATATGTAAAAGAAAATATGAACACATTATTTTAGCAGGAGACATAAATATATGTATTAAAAAATAACAATGTTACACTTGAACTTAAATGTCTATTGAAAAGTTTTAATTTATCCTTATCTATAGAGCAGCCTACTAGGTTAAATAGTCGAACCTGTTTGGACAACATTGCTCATAATTTCTGTAAGGGTTGTAAGACGGAAGTGCTCGAATTAGCCTTGTCTGATCATACTGCACAGTTGCTTGAATGTCCCGTAGTCAAAAAATGCATGTTTAATTATTGGCATTCTCTTCAAAGAGAGTATTCAAATGAAAATATTATAAAATTCAGATCCTGTTTAAAAGCTTTATCTTTCTCTGACGTCTATGCCACTGACAGCCCAAATGAAGCATATAATTGCTTCTTTGAAACATTTAAGTTATTTTACGATTTATGCTTTCCTCTATGATTTATTACAATACAAGTCAATAAAAAGTCTAAATGGATATCCCGTGGAATCAAATTGTGTAGTTCTAAAAAAAGAGAATTGTTATGGCAGGCTAGACTTAAGCCTAAATTTAGTAATAAATTCAAATACAGTAGTTACTCGAAGTTATTAAAAAGAATTATAAATTTAACTAAACGATCTCAAAATATCTATAATATTAAAAATTCTAAGAATAAAAATAATACTACATGGCAAATAATAAATTCCTCTAAAATGCGTGTACCTAGTGATTCTATAAGTAAAATTGTTATAAATGATAAAGTTCTTGTTGAACCACAAATTATTGCAAATAAAATTAATGATTATTTTGTTGATAAAATTGTACCTTTAACAGAATCAGGACAGAATCCTACTAAGTACATTAAAAAATGTTTAAATTCAATGTTTTTGATACCAAGTACATCTAACGATGTACTTAATATTATTAAGGATTTGAAAAATAAAAATAGTGTGGGCTATGATGAAATCTCTACCAAAATAGTAAAATCTGTTGGAGATTTAATATCTGAACATCTCAGTTACATTTTAAACCTATGTATTTGCCATGGTGTATTTCCTGACCAACTAAAAGTATCGATTATAAAGCCTTTACACAAAAAAGAAAATAAAGAGCTTATTGATAATTATAGACCGATCTCATTTCTGCCAATCTTTTCAAAAATATATAAATCACAGAATATATTCATACCTTGAAAAAAACAATATATTATGTAAAGAACAAAAAGGTTTTCGTAAAGATAACACCATAAATATGGCTATATATGAGTTTTTAAATGTGGTAATGATGAATGTTGATAAAAGGATACCTATATGTGCCGTTTATTGTGATATGACACAAGCTTTTGACTACGTCGATCATAATATTCTACTTGAAAAGCTTGACGCTTATGGCTTAAGAGGCAATGTAAATAATTTAATAAAATCTTATTTACCGAACAGAAAACAGGTAATTGCAATAAATAAGTTAAATTTCAAGACAAAAAGACAAGATATATACTTATCTAAGGAACGTAAAGTATTATTCGGAGTGCCCCAGGGCAGTGTATTGGGGTCTTTGTTGTTCATCATATACATAAATGATTTACCTCAAGCAATTAAACATCCCTTAACACTATTTGCCGATGACAGTACTGTGACTATAGCTTGTGATAAACCCGATTCGTATGAATCGGATATTAATACCACAATCAGCTCAATAATTGTATGGTTGAATAATAATAATTTGAAGATAAATCTAGGCAAGACTCAAATTATGCATTTCTGTCAAAGACAACGCTCTTGTTATCAAATGAATATCAAATATCAGAATAATAATATATGTGAAACAAATAATACAAAATTCCTTGGACTGACGATTGACAATCAGCTTAATTGGAAACAACATATAGAGACTCTTTGCAAAAAAATCAGTAGTTCGTCCTATGCTCTTTATAAACTCAAACATACAGTTAACACAGAAGCTCTACTAACTGCTTACCATGGCATTGTTGCATCCGTACTTAGATACGGAATAATTTTTGGGGCAACTCTGCACATAGGGAGATTGCGTTCAAAGCACAAAAAAGATGTATAAGGGCTATGTTTGGTCTTCGAGTGACTGACAGCTGTAGATCATATTTTATCAAACACAAAATTCTAACACTTCCGTCTTTGTATATTTTTGAAGTAGCTTTATTTGTTAAAGCAAATCCTCATTTGTTTCCCAGTTTATCTGATGTTATCATACGTAATAGGCGCAAAAATAATTTATGTATTCGAAAAGCTAATACTGCCCTCTTATGGAATAGCATGTTTTGTCTAGCTCCAAAGATTTATAACAAGATACCGGAGGCATACAAAGAATTAAATTAAAAACTTTTCAAGAAAAAGCTTAATATGTTTTTATGTGAAAGATGCTATTATTCGATTACCGATTTTCTAAATGACACGTCTCAAAATGTTTTTAATTGATTTTATTACTTTTCATTATTTTTTATTTTTTTATCCATGAATTTTTGTACGCCGATAGTATTGGCAAGACACAGCGTTGCACTGTACTTTTATTTGTAAGATCTTTTTATTACCTGTGTTTAACAAAATAAATATAATTTGAATTTGAATTTGAATTTGAATTTGAACTTACCAATGTTTTTCGATGCATGACAGGTTGACAGCTGCTGTGTATACACAGCAGCTGTCAACCTGCAATATTTTAATAATCTTGCCTACTAAAGAGCCTTAGGTAGCATGAATTGAATGTAGTAAACTAGCTAAAATGCAGTAATATTTAGAAACACTGTATATTGAATGATTTTTCACAATTAACAACAAAACATCCAACGAGTTAAACTGCAGTAAAGTTATTAAATACTGCATGTTTTTTGATTTTTAATATGAAAATATAAAACCCGCCACTAGTTAAAGAGCAGTATGTAATATTAATACTGCACATTTATTAGGAATATAAATAAAAACACATTTTTGTAAACTTTTGCAGTATAATGCATGGTGACAGATAATACTGCATTTTAGTAAGGTTTTCGTTAGACTTCTAGAGTGGAATAACTAATTTAAATGTCGCAAAATATGATAAAATACTGCAGTTTAGCTAGGAAACAGAAAAATCTAGTGCAGTATTCGTTTTACTGCAGTTTAACTGGTAAGCATTGAGTATTTTAACAAATCTGTGATAATTTTCTTATTACTTAATGTGAAAAAAATTAATTGAGATACTTATTGTGTAGATAGATAGATAGATAGATTATTCTTTATTGTACACCTTACAAAAATTACATTATAAAAAAAAACAGAACACAAACAGAATGTACAAATGGCGGCCTTATCGCTGAAAGCGATCTCTGCCAGGCAACCTTAGGATGGACAGATGGTAAATAAGCCTTGTGCGATAAATGGTGCAGTTTCAAAGACAACTAGAATAATATACTTACTAAAATACAAGAAGTTCATAGACATACACAAACATAATATATACATACACATATACATATACCTACACACATACAATAATATAAACATATTTATATATAATATATATATAATACATATTATCTACTATAAATACCATGAAAGATGTCAAATGGACGAAAGATAGTGCGTTTTTAACAAACCTTTAAATATACTTAGCGATTTTGCTCTACGAATGTCTAAAGGCAATGCATTCCACAGGCGCACAGCTTGGACAGTAAAAGATTTATCAAAATAATTAGTGGAATGCATTGGCATCTCCAGCTTCAAGTGCTCAGACGACCTCAAGGACCTTAAATGTGTGTCATGAAGGAACTTAAAACGTTCTTTAAGATAACAGGGAGTATTGGGATTAAACAGGATATTATACAGTAATGTAATATAATAATAATAATAAATCATTTATTTGTAAGAATATTGTAGTTACAAGGATGTTATAATAATAATATGTCCATAATATTCTGCCGTTACCATCGTACAAATGTTTGGTTGGTCTTAAAATTAATTACACTTAAATCTAAATATATAATTATGTCAAACAGTAACAATTACATACATACATACATACATAGACCCACGCCTGCTTCCCCGAAGGGGTAGGCAGAGACATATTAAACGCCCACTTTTCGTCAGTATTTTGATCCCACGTAATAGGTGACGAGCCTATTGCCGCTTATTGGGATATTTTGTTTGCCAGAGCCTCGTCCGTTAATCGGCAGGTGCACCACTTGCAGGTGAGGTTGGCTTGGGACCCTAAGTTCTTGGTGGGAACCCTATGCACCCACAATTAAGAATATTAAATTAAAAAATGATAAATGTCAATGGGTAAATAAAATTATAATTTAAATATTTCGTCAATTTTTTCATTGAGAAAGTCATTAGTGGAGTAATAACACTTGTCTAATAAAAACTTAAAAACTTTGCTTTTGAATATGGACATGTTAAGGTTTTTAAATGTATCTGGTAATTTGTTATAAATACGTATTGCCATACAATAAACATTTCTGGAATAAAGTTGCAATCTTTGTTGCGGTACATATAATTTATGAATTTCACGACTTTGTCTAGTTACAGTTTCATTATGGGTCTTGAACAAGCTGGTATGTTTATGGACGAAGATGCATATCTCGAATATGTATAAGGCATAGGGTGCATAGGGTTCCCACCAAGGGGTGCATAGGGTTCCCACCAAGATCTTAGGGCCCAAGCCAACCTCACCTGCAAGTGGTGCACCTGCCGATCAACGGACGAGGCTCTGGCAAACAAAATATCCCGATAAGCGGCAATAGGCACGCCACCTATTACGTGGGATCAAAACACTGGTGAAAAGCGGGCGTTTAATATGCCTCTGCCTACCCCTTCGGGGAAACAGGCGTGAGTCTATGTATGTAGTTATTGCTTTGAAACAACGTCTTTGAAAGCTTTGTTCGCTACAATAATTTGTTGTTATATCCCATGTTCTTTAAAATATTACAAAACTCAAAATTAAGGAATAGCTTTTGCTCGAGTGGAGGTCTTAATAGCAGATGTATAAGCTATATATCTGAATAGCTATAATAATACTACTTTTTGACATGATAACCGACCAACCTACAGCTAAAATATTTCATCAAAATCTCTGAAAGGGTACCAAACATCCCTTCTCACAAATGCTGTACTAGCAGAAAGCGTAGGATTAGCCAGTAAACCTTTCGACTGGCAGTCCGTAGGTTGAAATCATTCTCGTTGCATTTATGTTTACGTCGACTTACAGCGCTAAAATTTTAGGCATAATTGGAGGGCCGTCATGTGCTAGTATGAATCTGAATTCTTTGTTAACTTATGTGCTATGTTAAGAATTATTTGGCATGTGTTTGTTTAGCACATTTAGCCCTTATCACCTTATTTTTTTTTATTCGTTTGAAATAATTCCTATGGCTAATTTATTGCCTCCAGTGTAGACTACAATAGATGTTTCAAAATATGCCTACATGCTACAATTTACAAATCACATATTAATATCCAATGATTCTGTACATGAATTCAAACAAAAATGGATTGCTGAAGTACAAAGTGGACCAAATTCATTTTCATAAATAGAAAATGTTTAATTAAATGTAACTGAGCAATACTTTTCATCCTTTGAAAAGGTTTAATGCTACCAACGAAATCGAATTATAAGCGTTAATTACTCGAGTGAAAAAACAGTTTTAATATTAATTAAAGGAACTCTTTTTTTTTTTTTTTTGTTTTACGAGGTGGAAAATCCCTTCGGATCTCCGACTCTTGGGGGAAATAAGAGCCGGAGTATGTGGTGTTTCCACTAAAAACCACCTCGACTTCCGCCATGTACCCGTGTGTCGGAGGGTGGGGCATCACCAAAGCACTCGTCGCCACCCTCCGACGGGTATTGGCCCGCCAGATGGTCAGGCAGGCCCCGAGCAAAACCCCCTTGGCGACGGATTAAGGTGTTGGACTCCGCCGCCAAAACGCCCCGCGGCCGCAGAGGATAGGGAGGACGGCAACGCAACACCGCATCTCCTCTTCCTCTGCGGCCCCACCGCGACGCATCGAATGGTGCGCCCCCATTTGGTCGCGGGAGATAGGGCGCGCGGCAACGCAACACCGACACGCCTCTCGTCCCGCGACCGCACCCGACTGCGAGGGACAGACAGAACTGTCCCCCGCACCCGCACCGTTGGACGCATCCTGCGCAGGCCCCTCCAAGCCCACGCGGAGCGTCCCCTCCTGGATCCCTCTTAGCTTCACCGCGGGTGACCAATCCACGGTTACTGAGCCCCCCCACCACGACAAGGTGGAGATCCTACGGGGGGGAATTAAAGGAACTCTGCGGATGTCGGACCAAGAGAGTTTAATCAAAGGCTCACCGATAAATACCTACTAATTAATTTTATTTCCTTTCTCTAATTAAAAATTCCTTTACCGATTCTAAGAAATTTTTGTTTGGTTTGAATCCCTCCGTAAAAGCAAATAAAGCAGAAATAAAATTTAGAGTCAACTTATAATTTGCCTTTTCCACTTCTTGTTATTTGTAGAAGCATCGTATTTTCGCAGCCGAGAAGGTTTTTTTTTTAATTCTACATTTATATATATTGTTAGCGGAATCATAATTGTTTAATTCGCTTTTTGTGACGTCACACGCCAAACTCTATAAAAGCAGTCGAGCTCGGGTATTAGGGTCATTTGCTTGTCGGACACCGTGCAGTGAGGTTGTTGGTTTGTGACGTTGCAATCTGCGGTAAGCGTTATAATTAGGAGTGTGATAAACGGCTTAATTTCAACAACGCTTACAACGTTGTAATTATATTGAAAAGCGCGCTTTTGAAAAAGCTTTTCACTTAAAACGCTTTTTGCAATTTGCTGTGAAAGCGGACATGCTGCCGCTTCCCGCTTGTGAGATGGTTTTATTATTGCTTTGGTTGAAAGTTAGTGACAACGTCGGATTTCACATCTACGACAACGCAACAAAATTGGCTACCATACAATACATATAGTTTATAATGCTATCAATGAATTTTCTTTCGTACTTTATCAGGTTTCTGAACTAAATAAATTTAATATATACAAAATTTAAACTATTGACAGTCACAGGTTTAATTTTCACACGTAAAAGTTCCAATTTATATTATTTACGTACGTATGCACTTACGTAACGGCTGCGAAAAGCATACCACAAAGCATACTCACAATACATTAAAGACAAAACAAATCGTTTAAACGAAAGTTTATGCAACTAAAAATAAAAACCTTTTTACTTTTAATATTATTACGTAAACAAACAACTCGTAATTTAGTAGCTTAATCCTAATGTTGACGTGTTTGTTTGTATATTAGTCTCTATGTTCACATACGTTGAGTTCATTTTCAATATTACTTTAAACAAGCAGTGAGCAGTGCGGCCAACCTAACGTTTGCGAATCGTTGTCGTTCAACGCACCAGCCGCCTACGTAAGTACTGTTTATTCTGTGCCAGCGTCCAGCGGCAGCGTTACAGTTTGTGATGTTGCTTTCCGTTTAAACGAAATTGGCCTGTACTTATAAACGAACACTTATGCTTATGTTGATAAGCAGATTGTGCTTACAACTTTTCGTTCAAACGCCCACTACTAGTTATAATTGTTATTTTTATACTTATTGGTGCTGATTATGTTCGTGTTTTTGTGAAATGGAGTTTTGGTGATTAAAATTGTAATTTAAAGTAAATTGATCGTTCATCCTGATATTTGTTTTTTTTTTTAATTGGATTCCACTTTTGACGCTAAAATCAGAAATGGGATTCACCTGTGCTCACAAATTATTTTTGGCTTTTGTTTTATTTTATTTTCTATTCTACCTCCATTTTACAAATAATTTTGTGTTTGATTGTTTTTTGTGTAAAATGCCACGACCGTCACGGTCTCGTGAAAGGTCTTGTGAGACGCCTCGTCGGACAGCGAAGCGTAGCAGATCGCAACGACGCAACCATAAGCCTCGTTCACGATCTCGCGGGGATAGGTGCCGTTCGCGATCTCGTGAGGATAGCTATCGTTCCCGGTCTCGCTCAGATAGGTACCGTTCGCGGTCTCGTAGCTATCGCCATCGCTCACGTCCGCGCAATCGTGAACATCGGTCACGATCTGGTAGTGATTACCGTAAACACCGTTCGCGCGATAGTCGAAGTGAGTCTGACAGTGTTAAATACCGACTACGTTCACGTAGCAACGACAAATATCGTTCCGTGTCTCGTGGCAGTAGGCATAGGTCACGTTCGCGTCATGATCGCTCTCAGAAACGGTTTCGCCGTGATAGGGCTGTATCGGTTAGTCCGAAACGTCGCGAGGACTCCGTAAAGATAGCGTTAGGCACGATAATGTCACGGTTAAACGCAATAGAGACAAGTTGTGGGGGTAGTATGCAGTCACCATTACCTGCTTGTCCCAGCACATCTCAAAGCGATAGTGCGGTGGGTCCAGCAACTCAAGTGCTCGTTGACGCACTGCAGAATATCACAAAAGTATCTAAGTCCCAGAATTATTATGTTTCGAATTTTGATCCGGCAATTAACAGCTTTGAGGTGTGGTACGATGAGGTAGAGCGGGCTCGATTAGCTAACAACTGGGGAGATTCGGAGTGTTTGTCGCGAGTGGCGCATTGTCTTAAAGGAGACGCCAAGACCTGGTTGAATGAGTAGTTCACTAATGACCGCTCTTGGTCGAACTTTATTAAAGAGTTTAGATCTCTTTGTCTGCAAAAGACGGATTACGCCGAGATACTTCGTGAAGTCATAAATACATCCTCCGATAAGTACCTTACTTACGCGGAATACGCGCGGCGGTCGTTGCTACGGCTGCAGATAGTGCAGGGTCTGAGCAGCAACCTGAGGGTACTTATCGTTATACGCGGCATAAGAGACGTTCAGGTGCGGGCAGCGGCGGCTAATGCTAACCTAACTATAGATAACTTGGTCTCCTTTTTGGCAACATATGCGAAACCTGCTCGCGTCAAGCACGATTCTCATACGTCGTTTAAGGCAGGCAAGAAACGTAACAACGATAAGACAAAATGTTATGATTGTGGCCAAGTTGGCCATACAAGGAATAATTGCAGAAATCACAACATTTCTAAATCGCTTGTGTGTACTTTCTGTAAAAAGAAGGGGCATAAGGAAAGCGATTGTTTCGCTAAGTCTTCTTTCTCTTAGCGTTATCCCAGTTTCAGTCTGGGGTCCGCTTTCTAGTCTAACCGGATTTGGCTGAATATTAGCTTTTCGACGGAGCGACTGCCTGTCTGACCTCCGCAACCCGAAGGGATAGCGATATTCCATGGTTTAGACTAGTGTCAGTTTATTTAGAAGGTACTGACGCCCTGTAACGACTGTCAAAGATCTTCATGACAACCGGGACCGACGGCTTAACGTGCTCTCCGAGGCACGGGACAAGCGATAATTAACAATTCAATACGCACATAACTCCGAAAAGTCAATGGTGCGCGCCGTGGATTCGAACCGGATACCCTCTGCATGCAGTCTGTTGGTATATCCACTCGGCTATTGCTGCCTCGATTGTTTCGCTAAATCTCGATCGGAAAACCAAAATAGCGACCAACACAAGGTTAATCTCTGTAGCGAATTTTCGAATAGTACCGTAAAGGGGGACGTGAGTACCGCGGTGATACAGGTAATACCGGTAGACGTTTTAATCAATACAGGCGCTTTGAATGTGTCCCTTCTGTCATCGGATGTACTCAAACATTTCGCAGGTCCACGGAAGGAAACCTGTTGCGTGCTGAAAGGCATTAGTGACACCAAGATTGTCGCTCTGTGACGGCCTGGGCACCATCACATTAATGTGTGGCGGTAAGCACCGGGCCTAGCGAAGGCATATTACGATTATTTTAATCCATGTTGGTGTTTAACAGATTCTGACGATGATGACGAGGCCTGTCCAGAGCAAATGCCCGGCCCCTCGTCCGCACGTCCTGCTGAAGCCGTTGAAGAATACGCTGAGGACGGCGCACGGTCAGGAGAGGCCGTGTTAGCGGAATCATAATTGTTTAATTCGCTTTTTGTGACGTCACACGCCAAACTCTATAAAAGCAGTCGAGCTCGGGTATTAGGGTCATTTGCTTGTCGGACACCGTGCAGTGAGGTTGTTGGTTTGTGACGTTGCAATCTGCGGTAAGCGTTATAATTGTTATTTTTATACTTATTGGTGCTGATTATATTCGTGTTTTTGTGAAATGGAGTTTTGGTGATTAAGTTGGTTAAAATTGTAATTTAAAGTTAATTGATCGTTCATCCTGATATTTGTTTTTTTTTTTATTGGATTCCACTTTTGACGCTAAAAAAATATATATAGTCCTCCTTATCGATTTCGACAACGGCGACTGAAGGCAATTCCTTTTAATTTCGAGCATGTGCTCTTACATGCGAGCGGCAAGCCCAAACTTAGTCTTAAAAGTCCGATTACAGGAATGGCAGAATAACTGGCCTGCGCCATTGTAGGTATAGACGTAGGAGATTTTAGGTATATCCTTACGTATTTGTTGTTTTACGTCAAGGTCTTGGAGACATTGCTCAAAGGATTTTATCTTATTAAAAATGGAATAGCGCCATGTCGATCTGTGTCAGGCGATTTCTTCCCAGTTTGCAAGGTTTATGCCGCAAGAGTTCAGGTGCTTTTTGAACACGTCTTTATATCGCAGATATTGTCCACCCCGTTTGTTTTTGCCGTCAGCTAATTCAGAATAGAATACAGCTTTGGGCAGGCGATGGTCTTCCATGCGAAACATGTGTCTACACCATCTGAGCTGACGACGCAGGATTTCCGTGTTGGACACGCGATTTTGTCCTTGAGATGGATCTAAGACATTTAAGGTGAAATGACTCCAGGTTTCTTATATCCGATCTATATAGACACCATGTCTCTGCGCCATATAAGAGGACCGGAAGGATTAGCGCTTTATAGACATTAATCTTTGTCCCCAGTTTCAAGTGGGGACAAAGATTAATGTCTATAAAGCGCAAGATGTCTGGAAGTAGACCATTGAGTCGTCCAAAGTTAGCAGCGGCGCTGGCTATGCGCGGTGGTATCTCCGTAGCCAGGGTATTATCATGTCTGATGTGACTTCCTAAATATTTGAAGCGTGTCACTTATTCTAGTGGTTTTCCATCTAGTGTCAGTGTTGCCTTATCAGCTTCGCATCTCCGTGATGGTTGTTTAAGGAGCTGAGTTTTGGAAGCACTGATAACCAACCCAAATTGTTGAAATGAAATGAAATGAAATACTTCTTTATTTCGTATAAACTTTGAAAGTACTTACGAAACGTCATTAAAAAGAAATATTTAATACAATTATTTTTGTGTGTAGAATTAGAACAGCTCAGTCCCAAGAGTTTTGGTCGTCTTTATAGTCAGATATTTTATAATAGGCTTTTGAACACAATTTCGCTTTTACAATAATTTTGAACTTATTTATAGATAGGTCTCTTATATTATAAGGGAGCTTGTTATGAAAGCGTATACATTGCCCCATAAAACAGCTACTTATTTTGTGGAGACAAGTGCTATGAACTGCGAGATTATTCCTGTGTCTTGTATTTACAGAATGTATATCACATTTTTTACAAAATTTGTCAATATTTTTATGTACATATAGCAGATTTTCATAAATATATTGTGATACAACAGTTAGAATGTTTATTTATTTGAACTTTTCTCTTAGAGAAACTCTCGGACTGAGGTTATAAATTCCCCTTACAGCTCTTTTCTGCAGAACAAATATTGTATTTAGGTCTGCAGCTTTCCCCCAGAGAAGAATCCCATACGACATTAAGCTATGAAAGTAACTGAAATAAACCATTCTAGCTGTTTCTAAATCTGTGAGGCGTCTAATTGTCTTAACTGCATAAGCTGCAGAACTGATTTTGCCCGAAAGCCTTTCTATATGTTAACCCCATTGTAGTTTGGTGTCCAGCATAATACCTAAAAACATGGTTGTCTCGACAGGCTCAATCCTAGATTCATTAAGTTGTACATTGGTTGGCATATTTTTAACATTGGGCATTGAAAATTTTAAAAGTTTAGTTTTCTTATTATTAAGTAATAGATTATTAACATTAAACCAATTGACAACTTTAGAGAGTGCATTGTTTACTTCGTCAAAGTTACTCTGTCGTCGTTTAATATTAATAATCAAAGAGGTATCATCAGCAAACAATACAATCTCATGATTATTCTTAGCGTGATAAGGTAAATCGTTAATATATATCAAGAATAGAAATGGTCCGAGAATTGAACCCTGCGGGACACCCATTTTCAAAGCAGAACCTGGAGATGTCTTACCATTAACCTCGACCTTCTGGATTCTGTTGCCCAAATAAGAAGTCAGGAGATCGAGAGCTTTATTTTTAATGCCGTAATGATATAGTTTCCTGATAAGAGTATCATTATGAACACAATCAAAGGCTTTAGACAAGTCGCAAAATATACCTAACGCATCTTGCGACTTCTCCCAAGCTGCAAAAATACTTTTCAGTAACTCAACTGCTGCGTCAGTAGTTGAACAACCCCTCGTAAATCCGAACTGTTTTTTGTGAAGAAGATTATGTCTATTGAAATGACTAAGTAGCTGACTAAGAATTAGTTTCTCAAAAACTTTTTCTAAGTGTTGGCAATACAGAAATAGGTCGAAAATTTTAGGGGTCTGATGTGTCACCAGATTTAAATAAAGGTGTTATTTTGCTATACTTCATTAAATCAGGAAATGTTCCAGAAGTGACACAACCATTGAACACTGTTGCAAGATGTGGAGCAATTAATGTAATAATAGACGAAACAGTCTTTACTGACGATCCCCACAGATCCTTTGTCTTTTTCATATTAATAGTTTTAAATTGTTTAAGAACATCACCTGTAGTAACAGCAACAAATTCAAAGGCCGTAACACATTCCGGCACGCAGTCTTTAAGCAGCATTTCAGCAGACATGGAAGACGATTTGAGTGACGCTGTAGTTACAATGGGTATATTAGCAAAAAACTTTTCAAATTCCGTCGCTACTTCCAAGTCCTCTGCAATACTCACATTATTGATATATAGTAGGTAGTCGCGACTGCGTGTTTTGGCTCTACCAGTTTCGCTATTGATCACATTCAAGTTGCTTTTATGGTATTTTCAGCGCTTTTTATTTTATTTTTCAAATAAATTGATTTTGCAGCATAACAAGCTTGTCTAAATGTTTTTGAGTATTTTTTTACATAATTAGTAAAGGCTGGACTATTATTAAAAGCTTTTTCATTATAAAGTTCATATAACCTAAGGTAAGATTCATAAAGGTCGGAACCTTTATGAATGCCTTCAGTTGCCCAATCACTAAACATCAGACGGTCAGTTACATTTAATTTTTTAGGTTTAAATACAGTAGAAAATTCATCACTAATCAATTTAAATAATGAATTATATAACTGATCCGGATGATCATGAATAGGCAACCAACGCATTTTATTTAATAGATTATTTTTAAAAAGTTCTAATCGGTTTTCATTTATAGGTATAAAATTAATAATTTTACTCGTAATCTTAGGGCTTTTTCTTGGACAACAGACTAACTGCCCACAGTGATCAGACTGTAACATATTAATTAAGGATTTTTGTAAAGGCTTAGTGTTAATAAATATATTATCAATATAGGTAGCACTTGTGGCAGTCACTCTAGTTGGTTCTAAAAAAGTATGACTTAGGCCCACTTGCACAACGTTTCATAAATTGAATTAAGATGTATTTAACGAGAAAAAAAATATTAAACACCACTAGCGTCTTGCACAACGAAAAATTTGTCGAGTAATATGATTTAAGAACTGTCAAAATTAATTACCGAAAATCGGCTGTTTAGTGGCTAATTTCATTTAAGAACTGTCACACTGATGTTGGCATCTTGTCATTAGCGACGAAAATTATCAATAATTATATAACTGGACCGGAAGACGCAGCAGGAGGAGGCCTATGTCCAGCAGTGGACGTCCCTAGGCTGACATGATGATGATGATGATATAACTGATAACAATGTACCTACTTGTGTTATTGTTAACCCTAGAATCCTACACTATTTGGCGCACATGTTATTCCGACACTGGGGTGCTGGAACACCCCATACTAAAATGACTGTTATCATTAAAATAAAAAAAAAACAATTCATGAAAATACTTTTTACTAAACATAATCGGTAACTTGTGATCACAAAGCAGCCTTATTACACAAATTTAAATGTAGTTTGAGCAACACCGCTTGTAGGATTTGGTCCTTTTTTGAGGATCACTGCAATGGACTAAGTTGGCATCCGATGACGGTCCTCCAAATGTTCATGTATCAGTTCCAAACCTAATTTCAAAACTGTCAACAGAAACTTTATATTTGGCTTATTATTTGATCTTGAACACTTGTAAAGAACCCAGGAATTACAACTGGTCCCAACTTCTATTTCTTCCTCGCCAGACTTGTGGTCTAGAATAGATCTTATTTCTTCGTAATTCAAACCTCTGACAGCCATCCGAAACAAAATAAATAAACTTCATTGAATTTTACCTTCATAATATCTAAAAATATCCGTATTTAATTCATATAAGACTATTGTTTTAATAAATAATCAAATTAAATAACTTATTACATATAAATGCATCAATCGTAATAAGTAAATAATCTTACGATTTTACTACACTGGGGTACTGGTGTACCCCACAGCACTTATACAGGCGACCACACAACGCGGTCCCTCGTCACGGTATTGACGTAACGCGAGCGGTTGACACCAAACTAAAATACTCCGACGCGCGAATTCGTGGATATTAAAGAAATTGAGATATTTAGAAAACCAATCGGTGTGGGGTGCACCTGCACCCCATGTAGGGTTCTAGGGTTAATGCTCAAAAGTTTCTAGTTATTATTTGTCAATTGTCATTTCGTTGCTAGGCGACGACAATGCGTTTTGTTATATGCTCAAAGTATATATAGTCTAAGGTTTTATGCGAAACCATACGCATAACATCGTTAAAATCGTAACAAAAAGGCTTTATGCCATGAAACAAAACGTAGAAACTACTTTACCGACCTCATAAAATGTTTAACTAAATCTAAGCGTTGTTGTCGTTGTGCAAGAGGACGCTAAATAATTTTAACTTAAATTATTTTATGCTGTTAATTCTGTTCAACAAATTTAAACTAAGGAGTGACTTAAATCAAACGTTACGCAAGTGGGCCTTAAATTGTAAGATTTAAATAGATTTAAGAAATCAATTGATAAAGAACATTTCTCTAAAATGTTAATGTTGAAGTCACCACAAATATCAACCGTTTTATGTCAATTATTAACTTTACTTAGGGCATGCTCCATAATTACTAGAAAACTTTCAAAATGTGCACATGGAGGCTTGTATACACTCATAACAATGAACTGATCAAATTCGACACAAGATATCTCTATAACTCGCTCAACAGAGAGGCTCACAATATCAGACCTTTCTTTAAATTTTAAAAGTTTATTTATTATAATTAACGAGCCTCCTCGAATAATATTTTTCTGCTGAATGAGCTTGCAACCTGGTTGTTGTTGAAATTGAAAATGAACTGGTGGCTTTTTAGCCAATGTTCTGTAATACATAAAATATCAATATTATTACAGTTCATGAACAATTCCAACTCTAACTCCTTACCCATCAACCCTTGTATATTTTGATGCACCAGGTTAATACATCTATCTATCTATATCGTCACGCCTGTCTCCCATTGGGGTAGGCAGAGACTATAGAACACCACATGCTTCGGTTCAAAAATACTTCTTTCGCTTCCTCGACATTCATTAACCTCATCATGCATGCGCGTCGGTTATGGGTACTTTTAATTTGGCCCTTTTTCAGTACGTCACCTATTTGGTCGGCGTACGGCCGCCTAGGGCGTCCCAGGTTAATACAATTTAGGTTAATACAATTTTTTAAATTATTTTTTGTACAATGTGTGGTTGATGAAAGTGTGTTTTTATTACTTATATTTAAATTTATCAATGTCTTGTCTATGTTATTGCCAGAGATTGACTCTATTGTCTCATAACTTAATTTAAAGGATTTGCAACAGATTCCAAGCTTATATTCAATGTCAAGTTAGACTGCTCAATAAAAGCAGTGTTATTAGCCAAATTTTTGGCTGTGTTATTAATATAATATGCTAGCGATGATGCTATTTGTCTTTGAATATATTGAGATAGATAGCAACTATCACATGTCAAATAAAAACTTCTAATGAAAGCATTAGAGTCAATAAAGTCAATAAAATCATTGTATAATGTCAATGTATGTAATTTACAATTTAATTTATAACCGACCGGACATTAAGTTGGATTTGGCAGTTGGTGTTGCAGTGCGTCTCTTATGACTACAGAAAAAATAATTGCGAAAAGAATGGGTGGCATTACGCAGCCCTGCTTTACTCCACTCGTAACTTGGATCTCTTTGGAAAGTTCGTTTTCATGTTGAACCCCTGCTTTCATGCCATCGTGAATCTGGTGAATGAGGTTAACAAACTTCTTTGGATATCCAAATTTCTCGAGTAGAAGCCAAAACGCCTTCCAATGAACTCTATCAAATGCTTTCTCCAGGTCAATAAAACACATGAATAGAGGCTGTTAATGTTCTAAGCTTTTTCCTGGAGGTGCTTCACCACGGCTATGGCATCGACAGTGCCTCGACTGGAACGAAAGCCACACTTACACCCTGGTAAGTGTTTCTCAGCTGCTTTTTTTTGTTTTTCGTGTGAGTGTGTGGCCGACCCTGGGGTCGGAGTTTTCAGACCGCCCTAAAGCCTCCGACATGGCCTAACGATCCTTATCTTTAGACAAGAACCGGGACCGACAGCTCTACGTGCCCTCCGAAGCACGGTAGCGCTCAGATGTAACATGCCACACACGGTCACCCATCCAAGTGGCGACCTGTGCAAGCGTTACTTAACTTTGTCGATCTATTACGAATGGCAAGTCAAGTCTCGCTATGAGCGCTACCCGCACTAGAAAGAAGAGATATGCCTCGGTGAGAGCTGCAGTCCCTGTCCCAGACCTTTCCCTTTCCCTTATACAGCTTGCAAATCACCGCATCCTTCTAGTCTTGAGGCACCTGCTTTTGTTCCCATACTTCTTTAACGAGATGGTAGAGTCTGTTTATTATGTTTCTTCTGCTATATTTATATACTCCTGAAGGTAGTTGGTCAAATCTGGGAGTCTTTCCATTTTTGAGATGCTTTAATGCGTTCGCAAACTCTTCAAAAGTGGGTGGGTCATCCAGGTTGTTATTTACTGGCAATTTTTTTAACGAAAGTATAAAGGCCAGGTCAGCACTGAGCGCATTCGGGTTTAGGACGTCATGAAAGTGTTCTGCCCTGCCTGTCTTTTGTGTA
Organism: Euclidia mi; assembly: GCA_944739405.2. Lineage (NCBI taxonomy): Eukaryota > Metazoa > Arthropoda > Insecta > Lepidoptera > Erebidae > Euclidia > Euclidia mi. The sequence goes on from OX123184.2 coordinate 41,896,529, forward strand.
CATTGTTGCTGTTTTTCGTATCCTCGGGCCATAAATAACTTGAACAGCTTCGAAAAATTTACCAGACTGATGTGTATCAGCAAAATGTTGCAGCTCAGCTGCTTTTTCTCGCCACCACGTATCTTTCAGTTTGCGATTTTGATGTCTTAATTGACACTGAGCCGCTTTTACGCGTTGTGGATTCGTCTGCTTTGAGGTTAGGACCATTTGGTACGTGTCCACTAAGTTTCTAATCTGTGGGTCTGCGGCGTCAAACCAATCATGCTTCCGCTTTTGTTTCGTACCGATAATGCAAAAAGTACATATTTGCAAACGCTTAGCTAAAGATGTGCATGCATGAATTGGAGATGGCAAGATCAAACTCTGCAGAAATTGTAAGTAGCCTAAGTCCATTACCATTGTATTTTCCAACCCCATCCGTGCCTAGTACGCCTTTCCAAATGTCATTTTCCTTCCCAATGCGAGCATTAAAATCTCCCAACAAGATGATTTTATCATGTTTTGGTATGACTTCAAGGGCCTGACGAAGTTGTTGATAGAATGCCTCTTTATCCTCATCCAGTGAAGGCAACCTAAGGGCATAATCGCTTATAAGATGTACAAATTTGGTGTCAGTGATTGGTAGACGTAGAGTCATGAGGCGGTCATTTATGCTGTTAGGGAGTTCACTCAGATCTGTCTAGTCAAACCGTTACACGAATAGCAAAGCCTACGCCACTGCTCGCCCTCTCACCAGAGGGACGTCCGCACAAATAATATGTGTAGCCGCCTAGTTGTTAACATAGCACTCCGCTGCCATTGAGATGGGTTTCGCTGACTGCAGCTATATCTGTCTTATAGCGACTGAGCTCTCTTGCTATAAGAGCAGTTTTCCTTTCCGGGCATAAGTTATGGTCGCTATCAAGTAAAGACGAACTTTAAGAGAGCTCACATTCCATGTAGCTACGCTGAGTTGTGAATTTACCATATTCGAATTTAATTGTTTCTTTGGACCGCATTTTGACGATGTCCAGGCGCCCGCGGCCTGACACCTGGGAGACGAACTATTTTTGCGCAGAGGAAAGCAGAGCGATCCTAAATAGGGCTGCTTTGTCGCCAATGGTGCTGCCGAAACCTGAACCCCGCCTCAGTCGGCTCAAGGAGCGACCATTCTCCATTGACCGCCCACGTACAGGATGTTAACTAAAGCCTTAGAACATCGTTACCGCGGCCACATCACCAACATCCCATCGCCGCAGGGCTTTGAAAACTCCAATCCGGAAAGAACTTCCGAGGTCATCTGCGCGTGAATTTATTTTAAGTGGACAAGCGGTTGCGCAGGTGCAAGCCCACTTTCTCGTTCCCTCCTCCTTTGCCCAGTGGACCGGGAAACCGATACGACTGGCGGAGGTCGGAATGCAGTGAAAGACCGTAAGCCTATATGGATCCTGGCGAACGCTCTTGAGGTTTTCCACATTACCTGGCGGTTTTTCACATTACCTGGCTGTGTCGTCAGAATAGTTGTAAAAAAGGTTCACATTTATGACATCGGCGCACATTGTGTACATTGGGGGATCACCCAAAAACTATGACTGTTCATAGTCCCTTTCACTAGGTTTAGCCCACAGATGGACGTGGTTTCTCGGGGTGTGGCCGCCGCTTACATTACGGCTTCTTGGAGCCACTAGTGAAGAGTTTTCGGGAGTCATTAGATGGTATTTATATTAATAGTATGGACCCACTACAATACAGTAGCAGCGATAGGCAACAAAATTAATATGCAGACGATACACAAGTTCAAACCGGACGCAAAAACTACTGGATAAACGCTTTTAACGGTGTATTATATAAATAATTATTGACTATCTCGTTCTAAAGACACAGAACGCACAGCCTTTTGCTTGGCAGTCAGAATCCCAAACGCTAGATCAGTGGACCAGTAGAAATGCATAAGAATGTTAAATAATTAAGAATTTTACTCTGTATATAACACGGGACCGCAACCCTATAGGTACACGCGACAGCAATCTATTTGATCAGCCAAACATATAATTATTTACCATGTGCCTAATCAACAAAAACAACATACTTCAAAACCCCTATCAATTACTGCCCTAGATTAGAAGCCATTATATTTTTCCAACAAATCGGTGTTACGGCAAATCATGACAAATAGCTATCCATATTCGTGTTACGACGTTCGGTACTTATGGGGTGATATCGGAGAGCCTTATATACCTAGCTATCTATTTCTTATGATATCCTTCCTGAATGATGATGTGGGTATACACGAAAATAATAGTGTCGATCCGTAAAGTGTTACTTTGTACAGATATTAACGCAGACCAGTTAACGTTCTTTTATATTTAAGTTTTACGTTGATTTTATTTTAAACTTGCAAAATAAACTCGTTAATAGATTTCTATCTTGAAGTCTTGAAGTCTTGAACTCTCTGGAAAATATAAGAATACAAAAATATGAAAATATAATAAGCGTGAGCATTTGCAATAAAAATATTTTTAAACGAACTTGAGTATGGCATTTTTCTATTTTTGAGAAGAGCTTTTAAAATACAATAGTTAACTTGTGAAACACCCAAGCATGAATCTGATACAACCAGAACTTGAGACAATAACGACAGTCAAGAACATAAGTAGTGACCAAAACGCTACTAAACATAATTAAAGATCGATTTTAAACTTTTGGTTCTATCTATTTGGTTCCGACGTTTCGCTCGTCTTGCACCGAGATCCATAGACATGCAGGCGTCAAATGTGAAACTATGGAAAAGGTATGTCGACGATATCTTCTGCAGCATGAAGGGCAACAAGCAGGACGTAGAACAATAATTCGCAGACAAATTGGATTCCATACATCCGAACATCCGATTCACATTCGAAATGGAGGTAGACGAATCATTACCTTCAACGTTAAAGTGACAGTGAGAGATAATGGTACCTTTGGACACTGTATATAGGAAACCGACACACACCGACAGGTATCTCAACGCGAACTCGCACCACCATCCGCGGCACTTGGATTCCGTGGTGTCCTCGTTAGTGAACAGAGCGTATGACCTATGTGACCCTGAACAATTAAATAGTGAGCTGTCACATGTTCGGGAGGTACTTAGGCGTAACGGGTACAAGATAAACATACTCCGTCGCAAGAGGAACGAGCGTAAACCTGAAGTAAGCAGAGTGCCCGCTTACATGCCGTATCTAAAGGGAGTGACGGACAAAGTTGGAACAGTAGGTACTCAAAAAATACTCCATCAAGACTGTATACAGTCCGCACTCTAAGATAGCACACAATCTGCGTACCCCAAAGGATGTCATTCCTCTCCAAACACCTGTCGTCTACAAAGTCGATTGCAGCTGTGGTAGTTCATATATCGGGCAGACTAAGCGTACAGTCGCTGAAGGAGTAAAGGAATATTATCACAGCTGTAAAAATACCGACATATTAATAAGTCGGCGATAGCTGAGCATTTGTTGGAGTGTGGACCAAACCACTGGATAGAACTGCATAAACCACAAGTCTTATCCACCGATAGTCACTATTACTGCAGGATAGTACTTGAAGCGGTAGAAATCAAGAAATATTACAATTTCAACCGGTAGGATGGATAAAGATTATCGGCTACTTGGAATCCAGTCATCAGCAAATGTAAACACCGCCGCAGTGATAAATCTCAACAGTGTGTAGACGTCATTAGTGTAGTGTGTCGAAGAAGCAACATTGCGATTTTAAATAAAGACCAAGTGAGGGTAGGTGCCGAAACCCGCACTTCCACAAGACGGCGCTGAGCTATCATCAGTCTCTCTGCGACCACGCTCGGTGCAAGACGAGCGAAACGTAGGAAACAAATAGGTATTTAAACCTTAAATAAGTTAAAGTAACGCGATTAAGACCCGCAAAATTATTTTGTATGATAATTAAAGATAATTTTGACATATATGCACAAAAACGTACCAAACGCACATTTTTCAAAACTAATCGAATCCTTTTTTACGGCAATGAGTAGGATATCATGGCTTTACAATATTTTTTTTCATTTCTTCATAGCGTATAAAATATTATAAAACAAAGTAAATTCAACATAAAAAACATGTCGTATAATGAAATCCAATTACATTTTGCCCAGTTTTTCGAAAAGAAAAACTTCACGAGAACTATTTGTAAAAACACAAACTTTTATCACAAAACCAATGAACCATTTAAGAGATGGATACATTACATTATATCACTGGATCATCCACTTAATTGAAATGGTTGCTTAATTGATAGCTTAATTCTGCGGTAGGCTTGCAACTACCATCGAGATAAATGTTAGTTAAGCAATACATTCACAATATTAGACAAATATAGTTTTAAGGCTAGCTTATTATATGTATGTATATCACAGAATATGGACGTAAAGTAAGTAGTACCTATCTATGCTCTTGCGTTTCGTTCGGTGAGCGGAGGCTGCTCCACCTATCCCTTTTCCCATCGATGTCGGCAACGTACTTGACTCCTTTGGGCTTGCGTGTGTTCATGGGCGGCCCTTTGTATCACCATCTTTTGAACATAAAATAAAATTTTAAACTACATAATTATATTAATTGCATAAAACTAACTTCCAAAAATCCTACGACAAGACAAAATAAAACAGAAAAATGCGTTTTAAGTGAGGTAACGCCCAGCTAATTTGTAATAAGCGTATTGTAAACATTCAATGTGTGTTTCTTGAAGGTAGATGAACTTGTCTAACAAACTAACTGAAATAGTGAGCAGATGCAGCAGCAGTTAGATATCTCGCAGAAAAATTGCGGTGCCGACAGAGTAACCAAAATATTTTGGCGATATACCACATGGTTCTAATTGGTAGACACGGTTTTTTAATCTAAGACACGCTAGGAATCTGTAACAGTAACACTAAAATTTGGTACAAAAGTAAAAAAAACAAATACTGACATAAAAATGCTCGATGGTAAAAACTAATCTTAATATATAAAATCCTTGCGTTACTGACTGACTGACAGACACGCTACAGCCGCAACTATTGGGCGCAGGAAGCTGAAATTTGACATGTATGTTTCTTGGGGACCGTAGGGGTGCACTAAGAAGGGATTTCCCGAAATTCCCACGGGATCGGCCAAAACGGGTAAATAAAAAAAAATGCAGGCGTAGCTGCTGGCGTCCTCTAGTGTTATAATAATAATAATGGTTTACTAATGTTTGCCATAATTTAAAATGCCATAATTTCATATGCCATACTGGTATTTGCCATAATTTCATTAGAAATAACGCTTCAGTTGTCATAATCGTGAAATGACATAAAATGACTTTCACTAATTTCATTGGTCATAGTCGATCAAGTGTCATAATAATTTAAATCCATAAATGTATTTGCTATAATTTTCGTTTTCAATAATCTAAGAAGAAAATAGATAATAAACTGAAGTTGAACAACTTTGTCCGTGTGGTGACGGATTAAGAATATGGATTGTCACCACCCCATATCATCCCGTGGGTGTCGTAAGAGCCGACAGAGGGAGCATATTATGCAGAGAACAGCACTGTAAGACAAGGAAAACTTGATACAAACCCTATACCAACCCGTTTGGCCAGCGTGGTATAGTAGGCCAATTCCTCCTTTCAAAGGAGAGGCCTAGTCCAGCAGTGGACTGTTATAGGCTAATGATGATGAACAACTTCAGTTTATTAAACTAGTGTGAAGAATGTGGACTAAGTTGACGGAGCCCTGCTTCGCAGGGCTCCGTCAACTAACAACCTATTTTTGGGTTAAGGGTCAAAAGAGAACCCTAACCTAACCCATCCGAGTCGGATTTCACTTAGTCGGGGTCTTAACGATAATTAATTCAACTTCAGTTTATTAAACTAGTGTGAAGAATGGGGACTAAGTTGACGGAGCCCTGCTTCGCAGGGCTCCTATTTTTGGGTTAAGGGTCAAAAGAAAACCCTAACCTAACCTATCCGAGTCGGATTGCACTGAGTCGGGGTGTTAACGATAATTAATTCAACTTCAGTTTATTAAACTAGTGTGAAGAATGTGGAATAAGTTGACGGAGCCCTGCTTCGCAGGGCTCCTATTTTTGGGTTAAGGGACAAAAGAGAACCCTAACCTAACCTATTCGAGTCGGATTGCACTGAGTCGGGGTGTTAACGATAATAAATTTCGACCTAACAATATTATGTATTATTTTCATAATTATATCAAATTTTGATTATGTCAAGAGACGATTATGAGATGTGTTACTTATGAAAACTAATTATTATGATATATGTTGAGTTGTTAAGGCAAACGTTATTAGTATAAAATAATGATAATAGTGCAAGTAAATATTATGACCCGGGATGATTATGGCAAACAATATTAGTGCAAATGAATTTATGGAAAACGAGAGAATACCAATAATAATAATAACATAACACAGCAAAACGTCAACATGAAAATTTTCGTGGATATTTTTAATTGAATTTTAATATTACACTGATAGCTCATATATGTATATTATATAACAACAACAAGGAGAATTTATTTTATGAAATATCAGTTTTACGGAATGAAACATTTACAAACTTGTTTACAAACCATATAAGAAATACAAAGATGACAACTGTCAAACAAAAATCAACAAAATATGAATTTACTCTGAAAGAAAGGAAAATATCAAGACAATTATGTTGACTAGAGCCAGGGCAGCCGCAGCAGCACGCATAACACCCCCGGACTCGTCGCTCAGCTCCGCATCGCAGCCGCCGGCACCCGCATCAGCGTCGTCGGCAATCACAGAGGCGTCGAGTTCGTCAAGCGACGAGTACTTCTCGCCGCCGTCGTCGCCACCACCTGTACGTCGGCGAGGGAGAGGCCGGCCACCGACACGCTTGATCGGATGCTGCCTTTGTTTCAGGCGCTTGAGCCAGCTGTCATCGTGTCAACACAACGGCTATCGGATCAAGTGCGCGCCATCCAGCGGTGTGGTCTGTTGGATGATACCGTGTTTGAGAGACTTCGTTCTGACGTACGGAGAGGTCTCCCCATCACTTCTTCATCGCAAACTGGGACAGTGATTGCTCAACAGCAACATCTTAATTTCGTCCATGAAGAGGTAGATGACGAGACTTCTCATGTAAGTACCCAGTACAATGATCAATTAAGGAGCACTTTGGAATGTGCTATTGGGGAATACCGATCCATGAATCCCAGTATTCGGCCTCGTTTGCCTCGGTTGCCCATGCATAAGAAAAACATAGCGCTAGTGAGTGCCTTGGATTCACTATTGTCAATCTATTTTGACAATAGTGAAAATCTCAGCGATACACAGTCAATCCTGTATTGTGTGGCTGTTACGGCATGTCGAGTAGCAGGAGTTACATTTCCTATAAATAATACCGCTACTCGACATTCCGTTATGGTGCCAGCATGGCAATGCAGGATTGAGAGTCGTATTGCTGAGACCAGGGCACTCATTGGTAAGCTGTCTTCCTTTAGAGCCGGCAATACACGACCGAGTGTGATGCGCTTTGTGACTCGGGCCTTCGCGGGAACTGGTATTAGTTTCCAAGATTATTTGTCTCGAGTTACAGAGCGCATCGACTTTCTAAAACAAAAGCTTTATGCATGGGCAAACCGTATTCGGCGATATAAAAAAAGAGTGGATCGATATTGCCTGAATCGCAAATTCCAGAGAGACGAAAAGTGTGTGTACCGGGGATGGGAGCACCCTGATTCCTCGGCCAGTAATGGTGATGGGTGTCGACCCAATGATGATTCCACTGTTACATTTTGGCGCAGCATCTGGTCGATGCCCGTCAACCATGAAGAGGGTGATTGGATTAGGGATGTTGAGCGAGCATGTGAACGAATTCCATCTATGGAGCCAATAAATATAACAACTGATGACATAGCCAGTGCAGTCCATCCGTTACAAAATTGGAAGTCAGCGGGACCGAACGGACTGCACAATTTTTGGCTTAAATGGCTCCGAAGTTCGCATGCTTGCTTAGCATCTCAATTTCAATCATCATTGGAATCAGGGTCGCTGCCTGATTTTTTAACATCCGGCGTTACACACCTACTTTTTAAGTCTGGTAGTACCACGGACCCCAAGAATTATAGGCCAATTACGTGCTTACTAACTTTATATAAACTCCTTACATCCATTTTGAGAACGAAATTATCTAAACATACAACATGTAACAAATTTAAATGCACTTCCTGAAAGTAGTTTGTTCAGAATCGGCTACTGAATCCATTACTGTCATTTATAATATGGTTTATTTTTTGTTCTAAAATAATAAAAATAACGTAAATTATAGTCACTCATTTGTTTCAAAAGTTGAAATATACGAAAATAAACCTTAAGTCAAAGCAGAACGCCTTCTTTTAAAATGCATTTGTTTAATGGTTCGACGTTCGGTCACATGAACGCACACATTAGTACAACACAATAGCGGCAAAAGACAATACACACAATTTACCACGAAAATATCTATCATCTATCTTTCGCTTACGTAATAATCAACAGGCAAGAGCGAGACGTAATGTGTCGCCCGCGCTGGCCAATGACAAGCGCTGGCGATGCGCTTTGATAAGTTATGACAAGTATCTAGTCATCCATCGGGAATCTGTCAGCGAGAGTTGCGAAAAAATATTTTAATTGTGTGAATAAAATTGTAATTATCAACATGACGGTGCTGGTGTGGAACGTTCTGCATCATCTTGATGTTAACTTGTCGCCCCCGGACTTTTTCACTGTGGGAAAATGTTAAATCACTAGTTTATTGTGAGGAGACAACAAGTGCCTAGGAGTTAAATTGATACATATTAGCTGCTTTTGAAACAGTGAAAAGATGTGATGTGTGAGGGAACAGTGAATAGTGTTAAGTGGACTAAAATAATGTGATTTTATCCTGTAAGTTATTTGATTATTCTATTAATGTAACTATTAATTTACAACTTTAAACACGTCGATCTTGCTTTATTCTCTCATTGATATTCTTTTACTTTATCTATCAATAATGCTAGGTAACTAAATAGTCATTTACAAAATTATGAAACAATGGATCGTGTGCATGTTATTAACAAACAATAAATAATTTTATACAAAGTCGACTGTCCACTCCAAAGCCGAAAAGTGTGATGGAAAGAAATAGGTAGTCATATCTTTGGAAATGTAAACAGTAGCTGACAAATTACTCAAACATCATTCTTGTAAACCCCACTCTATCAGAGTGTTGTATAAAGACTAAATTTGAAACATTTTGTTTACATCGTATCGTATTTCGTTCCTATCAGATCGCTGTCATCTGTTTACCATAGCAACCGTTTCGTGTGTTTGTGTGCGTGCGCAAATTTATAGTGACCACGCTTTTTACTTTTAATCGAGTTTCTTCAAAAAACAATATTTACGCAAATAAAAAACAAAATTCAATGCATGCATTATGATTGTAACAAGTTATTCTAATTGGGGTGTCTGAGGATGTGCGTTATTTCATTTACACGTTGTATATTTGACTCAATTCAATTTTATCTGTTTCTCAAAATGGATGTAAGAGTGGGGCTCGTGGTACTAAAGAGCTCCTTCTGATAGACATGGCCATTAGCCAACAGGTGCGCCGTAACCAGAAGAATATATTGACATGCTGGATAGATTACAAAAATGCATACGACTCCGTGCCTCATACGTGGCTTTTGAAGGTGCTAGAGTTGTACAAAGTAGATGCAACTCTACGCACCTTCTTAAGGGCGTATATGGGGCAATGGAGGACTGTATTGCGCTATCCAGGGTGTCGATCGACCTTGGGTTGCGGCGCTCCCATAATGATCGAGCGAGGTATATTCCAGGGCGACAGCCTGAGTCCTTTGTGGTTTTTCCTGGCCCTGAATCCCCTAAGTACCTTATAAGAGGCTTCAGGGCTAGGTTATCAGTTGAGGAGAGGAGGTCATGTTGAAATTATTTGCCCCCAACAAATTCCAACTTACTGCATTACTTAAGGTAACTGAAACCTTTAGTAATTCTATCAGGATGGAATTTGGTGTGGATAAATGTGCGGTCATGCATGTGAAGAGAGGCAGGATTATGGAATCTGCAGGGATACAACTCTCAGATTCCATACAACTTAGATCCTTCAACCCAACTGAGACCTACAAATGCCTGGGTATGTCGCAGTCTTTGAATATTTCTGAGACTGACATGAAACAGACGTTGCAGGCTCGGTTCTTTGGCCGCCTGAGAAAAGTACTTAACAGTCTTTTATCAGGTGGCAACAAGGTGCGGTCCTGCAACGGGTGGGCCATGCCAGTCTTTATGTATTCCTTCGGCATACTCAGGTGGACCCAGACTGAACTAGATGCCCTGGATAGAAAAGTCCGTTCAATGCTGACTGCATCTCGTATGCATCATCCACGCTCATCGGTAATGAGGCTGTACATCCCGCGTAAATGTGGGGGTCGAGGCTTTTTATGTGCTAAGACCCTCCATAACCGCGAGGTGTGCAACCTCAGAGATTATTTTCTGCAGATGAGTGTGGATGTGCATCGCGATGTAGTCACTATTGATACCGGACTTACCCCGCTCGCTCTGGCTAAAGAGAACTGGCACAAACCTGCAGTACTTAGTACTGAGGACCGACGGGAAGTATGGAGGGGCAAGGAGCTGCATGGACGATTCTACCGGGCCTTACATGGGCCTGATGTAAATTTTAAAGATTCTATGTCCTGGCTGCGATTTGGTGAACTCTTTGGAGAAACCGAAGGTTTTGTCTTTGCAATTATGGACGAAGTTGTCATGACAAACAACTACCGGAGGTATATTCTGAGGGATGGGACGGTTGACATATGTCGGGCGTGTCACCAACCCGGGGAATCTCTCAGGCATATAGTGTCCGGTTGTTCGAGTCTTGCCAACGGTCAGTATTTGCACAGACACAACCAAGTGGACAGGATAATCCATCAGCAACTAGCCCTTAAATATAATCTCGTTGGTTCAGAGGTACCGTACTACAGATATGTGCCCGACCCAGTTCTCGAGAATGGTCGTGCATTGTTGTACTGGGATCGGTCTATCATTACAGACAGGACTATTGTAGCCAATAAGCCTGATATTGTAGTGATAGACCGAGCAGAGCGACTCGCAATGATAATCGATATCACCATACCGCATGACGGCAATCTCGTGAAGGCAGAAAAAGAGAAGGAGATTTAATATTTGGACCTAGCTCACGAGATTGTATTATTTACTGGTATTACTCGACTTTTTGTCATACTACGGTTTTGATCATTCTACGGTACGATGGTTTAACTCGTATCTGAGTAACCGCTTTCAATTCGTAGAGGTACGCAATAGTGATGGATCGCCTTCTCGGTCAGATGCTAAACGCTTAAATAGGGGTGTAGCTCAAGGTTCTGTGCTAGGACCAATTTTATTTAATATTTATAGTGCGGACATAATACATACGATAAAATATTGTAATTTTCATATATATGCGGACGATGTTCAGATTTATTTATCTTTTAATCCTCACGAAACGCAATTAGCTGTGGATAGGATTAATGCAGATTTGAATAACATTTTAATTGGGCATCTAATAATTCCTTAGTTCTCAATGCTTCCAAAACGAAATATAAGATTTTGGGATCTAAGGATCAGATCAATAAAGTAAGCCAGAAAAATCCCTACATTATTATGAATGGCTCTGTAATAGAACGAGTGCTAGAAGCACGTAATCTTGGACTTATTATGGATGATGCTTTGAGGTTTGAGCGACATGTCTCAGATGTAGTTCGCAATTGTTTTTACCGTATTAAGTTATTGTATAGACTAAGACAATATCTTAGCACTGATCTTCGTGTGCAACTAACTGACTCGCTTGTTCTTTCCAAGTTCAATTACCTCGACGTGGTGTACGGGCAGATTATTGGCGAAAACCTCCAGCCTCATTCAAAGAGTGCAGAATGCATGTGCGCGGTTCTGTTTTGACATCCCGAGACGTGGTCATGTAACGCCATTTTTAAATGCAGGCAATATATTGAAAATGAAGTGGAGAAGGGGTGTTCACTTGGCCACTCTTATGTTTGGGATTGTCAAAGATAAAGTGCCTGAATATTTGTTTGAGAAGTTGGAATGGATGGCTGAATATAAAAGATATGCTAGCAGAGAACTAGGGCAACCACTGCATATACCTAGGCACAAAACTACTGCATATAGAGGCGGCTTTCGGTATAATGCTACCAAGTGCTGGAATAACTTGCCGCCTCCACTGCGCAAACTAGGTGGCGTAGGTAGCTTTAGGAGAAATTTGAAGAAGTGGTTTTTATCTCAACTAAAATCCAGCACGTAATTTTTGTTCTTGTTTGTATATTCTATATATTATATTTATTATAGCTAAAATATTGACTGTATTATTATCTGCTGTTATATAATTATCTGTCTATGTACACTAGTGTAATCCTATACTTCTCTAGCCTAACTTTTATAGTATTTACTGTACCTTCTCTGGTGATCGTCCGTGACCAGCATTTGGGTTTCAGCTGAAAAACAGCGCTGCGGTCATCCGTAGCATAGGCTGAGCTGTGACCTTTTGGACACACTGCACAATATATATTTTTTTTTTCACTTTGTCTGTTTTTTTTTCTTTTTTGTATTTTGGTTTTGTCTTTACTGTCAAACTTTCTTGTGTTTTTATTGGTGTGTCTAATAAATGTTTTTTTCTTTCTTTTCTTTCTTTCTTTCAGTTATGGGGGCTCCTCAGTAGGTGTACCATCACATTCTAGATTAAAACTCTCAAAGGGCCTGTGCGCGTTTGGACCTTTGTCCGTGTACGCCTGCTAAAGCGCCGGTTCTTCTTCTTACATCATAAGTTTGAAGAATAACCGTGAAAGAGAAACAAATAATATTAATTCTACCACATTCACACAACACCATCTAGTCCCAAACTAAGCAGAGCTTGTACTATGGGTACTAGATAATCGATAAACATACATATATACTTTTTTTTTGTAAATACATACATAATATACATAGAAACACCCAGACCAAGACAAACATCCATGTTCATGCACACGAATGATTGACTTGAGCGGGAATCGAACCCGCGACCTTCGGCGTAGCAGTCGCTTACACTCCCGCTGCTCCATCGGTCGTCTAAATATGTCCACAAATTTCTATAGACACGTTTGCTCAGTAATAGTTTTTGACGTTCGTATTTAGACATTATAAGGACCAAAGCACAATAAAACTATCTAAGGTATTGTATAGCTTACAAGTGAAGATGATCCTGATATGAGAGCCTTCGAAACGATAGGAAATGGAATTATTTCCTTTATAGTATAACAGAAGACTTTGTATTTAATGTGAGAATTGAGTATTATATCCTTCATGTTATGGCATAAGTGTTCCTCGACTTATATTACAGCTTTTAAGGTGCTGTAAGGTAGAACGATAAAATATATTTTAGAATATTGTATAGTTTATGCGAAAGTTATATCTTAACATCGAACTAGCTTTTTACGTTTTGCCATGATTTCGGAAAAAAGAAACAAACGATGAACGTATATATTATTTTGTTTTTAGAGGGCGTTATTTGTTATTTTATTAAATGCAGTAATAGCATGATCATGACCATATTAAGCGTCCGTGTGGAGACAGATTAAAAATACGGAATATCACCACCCCATATCATCCCATGGGTGTCGTAAGAGCCGACAGAGGGAGCATATTATGCAGAGAACAGTACTGTAAGAGAAACCAACCCGTTTGGCCAGCGTGGTATAGTAGGCCGATTCTTCCTTTCAAAGGAGCCTTTAGTCGCATTTGGTCCAATACGCGTTTGGTACAATTGGAAGAAATCGCGGTTGGTCTAATTTGCGATTGGCCCAATTCGCAATTAGTCCAATACGCTATTGGTCCAATTCGCGATTGGTACAATTAGCACCACATTTAGTGATACACCCAGACATCTCAAGGCTTTCACGCTATGAACCTGTTATTTAATTTATTTTCTGTCATATACAACATAAAGGAAACTTGAGACATCTAAAGACGCTATGTCATATCAGATCAAAGATGTTCTAGTTTATTCCAATACTTAAGAACTCATCCTCTTAGCGCTAACCCAGTTTTCAATCTGGGGTCCGATTCCTAGTCTAACCGGATTTGGCTGAATATTAGCTTTTCCACAGAGCGACTATCTGCCTGACCTCTGCAACCCGAGGGGATAGCGATATTCCATGGTTTAGACTAATGTCAGTTTATTTAGAAGGTACTGACGCCCTGTAACGTCTGTCAAAGATCTTTATGATAACCGGGACCGACGGCTTAAAGTGCTCTCCGAGGCACGGGACAAGCGATAATTAATACTTAAGAACTAATAATATCAAATGTCGTTACGAACGTTTCAACTTCGGTTGAGCGAGAAATTCAATCTAGTCGCCTCGACTGAAAACAGAACATTAGTGTTTGCTGTGTGTTACCTAAAGCGTTTATAAATACTTGACACGGCTTTTAGTAAGTTTTGCCACGTTTTCAGTTGAACATTTTCTGGATCCTGTAGGTATTAGTGAACTTATTTAGTAGAATATACATTTCTATTAATATGGGTTAAACTAAAACCTTGTCTTCCTTTAGAATCATCAGCTTTCTGAACTATTTACTACTAAATATATTTTTATTGTTTAAAGGGTTTTAAGTATATTGTATTTCATGCAAATTGATATTTTGTTTTTCTGGTAAAACAACTAATTACATGCATAGGTACGTTATTTAGAAACATAATATATCGAATGTGTATTATTTTTGTTGGTATTATTAATCATATTGTTAAAAAAAACGCATTCTGGTAGATTCACAAAACCGTCTAAAACCTTGCTCTTATACACTTCTATAAACTGTAATTTAAGACGAGATTTTCGATCATAGAACAATATAAGACAAGAAACTTGCTAGCCAGACTTTGTGCTGAAATGTATGTGCATTGAAACTAATGAATCTCAACTTCACAGCGTAGTAAACAGTTGTCGGTTGATGTATCTAGCTCTGTAGGCACTGTCTGTGTTGGGTAGTGACTGTGATAAAAAGTGATTGTGACTGTGGTAAACATAAGCCCTGCATCGTGACTAAGTATTCATGATACAGGGCCTATAGGCAGGGCTTGAATCTACTGGTCTATTGAATACAGACCTCCTTCGCCATAGAATTTGAATATCCCTTCGGAAAGCGGAGGTCAGAGAGTAATCGTTCTGAAGAAAAATATTCTTGTTCGCCAAGATTTGGGTCTATATTGGCTGTGAATATATATTATGAATGTATAATAAGTACATAAACATTCTCTAAGTGAGGGTTTGGTGCAAATTTGCCTAGAGCATCTCAAGCGTTAGTCGTTTCACGGCACATAAAAAGTGAGAGAGCGTACACAATTGTAGTATTGAGTTCGCTATCACATACTTAGGTAATAAACGTTTTTTGTAATTTTTTTTAAAGACATCTCCCGTAATAAGAAAAAATCCTGAGTCGCACACAATGAACACCTAGACTCGAAACAACAATTTATGGATCACACAAAGTGTTGTCTCGTGTGGGAAACGAACCCGCAACACTCGACGCAGTGTCAAGCGGCGAGGTGGCCGCTGAAACCACTACGCCAACCGTGCAGTCAATTGTTACAAAAGCTGTAAAGCAAATCTACGTAATTCGTGTATTCATTATAAACTTTTACGTTTCTTTTGTGGCTTGATCGTCCATTACTGCATAACACTAAATATATATAAATATGTTTGCGTTGCAGTGTTTTATTCATTCAAATTCATATGTATATTTGTTTAATTTGCCTATGTCACTGACAGACAAATGACAAATCATCATCATCATCCTAGCGCTGTCCCGGTTGCGCTCCAAAACTCACGCCTTGGAGCCCGGGGTCCGCTTTCCGGCTATGTCTCCTCCACTTCGCACGGTTTTCAGCATCCCTGGTGGTTAGGTTAGGTTAGACACAAATGACAAATGTTACACTTGATATTAGTACCAGCTAAATCTTACTTTCCTTCTTTCTAATTTCTTTTAGGTCATACGGCAAATACTTCAGAGAAAATCTTTCAAGTTCTCTTATTTGATTCTAGACAAACCCCTTGAGGCAAAAGGGCTGAGGTACTACCGCTTACGGTCGATGATGATTTAAAATCATGATAATAATATACTTTTGCGATTAGTATACATTATACAAGGTTATTAAGCGGGTCTTACTCGTGATATAAAATAAATATAAGGCATACATAACTCGGTATTCGCCAACGCTTCGGCCGACTTGCTTCGGTCATGGTCGCGGCGTAGTCCCGCCCCCGCTTGAATAATAATAATACTGTAGTAAGTCTAGTGTTAGTAGTACTAGTGTAAAGTCTCAATAAAGAGAATTTCTTAATAAAGCACATTACAAATAAAGTTCATAATAATGATGATATTTTGTTTCGTATAAAACGATTTTTGACCTAACAAATAGGTCTTGTAAACCTACTACTATTTCAACATCATCAACTTCATGAGCTGCCCTATGTTTTTATGATGCTGTCATGTAACAAAACCTTCTTAGTGAATCGGGTTGACTGAACCCAAGTATCTTGAGAGAAAGGACATTGTCACCGAGTTAAAAGACGAAGATTTTTTTTTTTTCAATGTTTCTTTTAATTAATTAAGTTCTGAACATAGGTATACATTATTATAATTAAATTTAAAGCTAAACCTAAAACTAATCTAAAATTAAGAAAAAAAAGGAACAAAAGGAAAACAACGAAAACGAAAAAATATATAATAATATATATGCTATACTGCGTCCAAGAATTCTTCCGCAACGCTGTCTACTGGTAGCGTGCCCAGAAGACTGGCAGCATTGCCACGCTGGATGGCAATGCTTATTCTCTCTGCGAAAAATAGGCCAGCCTTCTGGTCATGGGAAGAATCGATCAGCCTTTTTGCTATTGCTCTGTATAGAGCACGAGCACTCGGGCCCCATGGCCCAAGCGTTTCGACCCCAAACGGCTCAAAAACGTAATTTCCAATTAGATTTTGATATTTGCGCCGTTTGAGGGTCTCCGCCAATGCAGCAGCAGCGCCAGCTGACCCAGCTGTACTTAGAAGATGTGATGGCGCAAGGGTATCGACGCAGGTTGCGTCCCACACCAGAGGCCTACCCATCTTCCAAGGTAATAATGACATACCGGCTGGTCTCTTCCCATCGTCACGTACCAGACCATTAGGTTCAAGATGAGCTGGTACACCAGCGGTGGAAAGAGCACGACGGATTATGTCATTAATATGGGCGTGTCTGGAAATACGCCCTGCACTTCTGCTGCATGATAGGCCATGGTGGCCAAGGCTGTCGACGGGTTCCCCACAGTTACAACGATGCGGAGAAACACAGACAGCACCCAAGCGAAGGCAAGAGGCGATGCGGAATGTAGTATCGTCCAACATAGTTCCTATATTGGACGATGGAAGCGCATGAAGCCATAGCCCCGATTCCCACTCTCCCACAGCCAACAAACGGGCGCGCTCTGCAACACCAGAAGCAGTAGTTAATAGATTATCTCTAATCTTGCTGCAGAGCGGCCCGTCCCATTGTCTCTGAGAGAAAAGATTTCGGGGCAAGTCAGAGCTCGGGCAAGCCATTTTCCAAGCGTTTATGGCATCAGTCTTACACGGCACCTCGGAATTAACCAGTGTGGGTTCTAAAATTTTCCTGGTCAATTCCTCAGTGCCATGGACCGAGGACAAAAACGCTGGCAAACTGACATCGGTAATTTTGCGAACGCCGAGGCCGCCCAAACGAACTGGTAAAGTTGCTTGAAGCCACACTCGGTCGTTCATGTTAAGATTTAGAATTTTGCTCAAAGTGTTTCGAATCACATTATCTATGGTTTCCAAAAGAGATGAATGTTTCCAAAAGGGAGATGACCGCAGAAAATGTGTGAATTTTGGAGTGAAGAGGCAATGCCGAATAATTGTGTAAGCCGAATGTAAATTGATTTTGCTTAGCCGTTCTGAAGATTCACAGAAATTTTGAATTTTCTCATTTACAAAAGTTTCAAAAGCTTCTTCAGAAATGGGGGACCCGAGTAGGCGAAAGGAAGATTTATTGATTACTTTTATATTGGGCGTCAAAGAATTAAATTTTGAAAGTACCGATGAGTGTTCTAATGAGTCATTTATAAAAATTTCACATTTATTGGAATTTAGTTCTAAGCCGATAGTGCTAAACTGATTTTGTAAAAATTCTAAATCTTGTAGAACCGTGGCTACATCGCCTCCAAGAGTCCCGTCATCCAAGTACCAGATGTTTAATTTCGAATTGATTTGTGTTATAATGGGATGAATGGCTAAACTAAATATGACTGGCCCGAGAGGGTCACCTTGCTGACAACCAACTGCAGATTCTAATGAATTGTCCTTATAAATTAATTTGGATGGATGCCTATAGCATTGCCAAAGATATTTGAAAATTTTGGGTGTTTCTAGTTTGGCTTGTGACAGCAAGGTGTCCCTATTCACTGAGTTGAAGGCATTCTTCAAATCAATCTTTAAAATGACCTCACTTTCGCCGCAGCCAAGGAACGTAGACAGCGCATGTATGGCAGCCTCACAGCCTCCTTTTGAGCCAAAGCCCAGTTGAATTGAATTGAAAAGACGAAGTTAAGTTTTACTTTAGTGTGTTTGGGGACGAAAGTTCGTGACAATAAAAGAACATATACCTACTGTTTAAATTTTCCCTTTTGGGACTACTTACGTACTTCATCTCACTATCTGGTAATTTAAGTAATCTTATTAACATATCAGGTAAACTTGCAGTTCAGATAAAGTTGTTTTTTTAAAGGCTACTCCCGTACTAGGAATAAATCCTGTGTCGCGGGGGACTTTACAAACATACAACCAACGGACACAATGAACACCCAGACTCGAAACAACAATTTATGGATCACACAAAGTGTTGCCTCGTGTGGGAATTGAACCCACAACACTCGGTGCAGTCTCAAGCGGTGAGGTGGCCGCTTAAACCACTATGCCAACCATGCAGTCAAAGATATACGTAACATATTTTTTATTAATACAGGCGCATATATAGCTAACAATACTTATTAGTCAAATTCTCTATTGCCATCAATTGCTAAAGTCTTAGAGAAAATAGTCAACCATCGATTAATGACTTACTTGGAATATAACGCTCTGTTATCCACGTCCCAGTTCGGCTTTAGACCTAAGTTGTCTACAGCAGACGCAGTTCATCACCTAACAAATTACGTATCGGAAGAGCTTGGCAAAAAAATCAGGTCATTGGATTTTTTCTTGATTTAGCTGATGCCTATGATACGGTGTCTATGATAAGACACAAACTCAAATATGTAATAACACATTATATGCCCATATCTGTAATGACATGGGTGCATAGGGTTCCCACCAAGAACTTAGGGTCCCAAGCCAACCTCACCTGCAAGTGGTGCACCTGCTGATCAACGGACGAGGCTCTGGCAAACAATATATCCTGATAAGCGGCAATAGGCTCGCCACCTATTACGTGGGATCAAAACACTGGCGAAAAGTGGGCGTTTAATATGCCTATGCCTACCCCTTCGGGGAAACAGGCGTGAGTCTATGTATGTATGTATGTATCTATAATGACCCATCGCATAACCTTTGCGCCTGCCCTGCTATCAACTACACCACTAACATTAAATACTTAGGAATAATACTTGACGATGGCCTCTCCTTTAAGCAACATATAACGGCCCTAACAGCTAGGATACGTAAACTTTTCTTTGTGTTCAAGAAGCCCCGTAACATAGCAGATAATAAGCTTATCATACGTGTCTATCAAGCCCTGTGTCAGTCTATAATACAGTATTGTATCACTTCATGGGGCGGGGCTCCTAAATCCATAATGCTGCCGATTGAACGGGCTCAAAGAGCACTTCTAAAAGTTGCAACACGTAGGCCCTTTCGCTTCCCCACGCACCAACTGTATGAACTCTGCAATGTACTGACTGTACGACAGCATTTCGTACTTTATATTGTCCTAAAATAGCACACCACGCTTACTTAGAACACCAATCTCACTGTCAATAAAAGGCGTAAAGATATTGTATGCACTGCACTTTCTGAATCTAAATTCGCCTTCACGAACAGATTTTATGCTTTCTTATAGATTCGGTAGATGCAGCAACCTATGTGATTTATAGGTTGTGGGCTATGTGAATGAACGTGACTCATATACAGCGTGTGTTTTTAGCATAATAGTGGCAGACACAAAGAAACATACAAGTGTTTTTTGACCTCTTTCCTTTCACCAAATCTTTGCAAACTCCCATCGAGACAGGATTGATTACTTGTGTGAGAATCGTCCTTAAAACAATACTAAATAAGCTTTATTCTTAGTAATAAAGCGTATTGTGCTTCAACCTTGTCACTCTGTCACAGATCTGTTAGTATTTCTCAGAAGTACTCGATAAGTCTCGTCTTAGAATACAAATAATCTGGTACTTATCCGTAATACAAATATTCTTACGTTATTTAACTGCTTACTAAAATTATATGACTGGCACCTTCTAATAATCCAGTTGATGACAAAGAACCAGACCACCTTTTTTAAATATTCTACCACATAAACACAACACCATCTAGTCCCAAAATAAGCAGAGCTTATACTATGGCTACTACAATGGATAAACATACATATTATTATAAACTGCCTCCGTGGTTCAGTGGATAGCGAATGCGACGTGCAAAAGTGTCGGGCAAAAGTGTTACTGGGTTTTTCCGAATTCTCAGTAGCAGCACGGAGTTTGGTGATGTGCCCGGTAACGGCAATAGGCTCGCCCTCTATTACGTGGGACCTAAAAATTTATAAACTTATTTTTTCTAAATGGATACATATTATACCTATATAGAAACACCCAAACCTAATGCTTTCAAAATAAAATACTGCTGAGGCAGACTGGCAAGATTGGGATCAATGAAAAAGTGTGAGAGAGACGTTCCACCAACAATGGGACAGTAACAAAAACAAAATACAATATTTTTTGTCAAATTAATGTCAAAGTTGTCAAAGAGAGTAAACAAAGTTCGCTGTAATAATATTGTATTTGAATAAATCAAGCTTCTAAACCAACGCAATGGCGTTGGTTTAGATTATTCATCATAATCTTTTGATTAAAAGATACAGTTGTTTATGCTGCAAATTTCCGCAAATTTTTGAAACTCGCAAGGGAATCAAAACCTACAGGGTATTTCCCGTGAACTCAGAATCTTGAAATTTGGTACGAAGCAATGTCTTACAGCACAGATAATGGAAAATTGCAAAATCCGTAAATTTTTAGTTACATCATATCATAAAATGGTTTTAATAATTTTAAAGTTATTACCATTTCTCAAGAACGCTAAGAGTTATTAAATTGAAATTCATAAAAAATACTCAGGTGTGTAATACCTTTAAGCTGTAATAAAATCAAACTTCTATGTCAACGCAATAAAAAGAAACGGCAATTTAAGCCGCATATTTTCTAGCAACTATTCGCAAGGGAATCAAAACCTACTGGGTACTTCCCGTGAACTCAGAAGCTTGAAATTTGAAACAAAGCAATGTCTTATAGCACAGATAAAAAAAAATTGCGAAAACCACAAATTTTGAGTTACATCATATAATAATAATAGTAATAATAATTTTAAAGTTACTAGCCCTTTCCTTATGAACGCGTAGAGGTATTAAATTGAAATTCGTTTCAAATACTCGGGTTTGTAATATATTTAAGCTGTAACAAAATCAAACTTCTAAGCCAACGCAATCGAAAGATACAGCTGTTTGAGCCGCAAATTCTTGCAAATTTTCGATCTTCACAAGGGAAACAAAACCTACAGGGTACTTCCCGTGAACTTAGAATCTTGAAATTTCGTACGAGGCAACTTCTTATAGTACAGATTAAGGAAAATATTCCAAAAATGAAAAGTTTTAGTTACATCATACCTACAATAAAACATTTAAAAAAAATTTAAAGTTACTACCTCTTTCCTCATGAATGCGTAGAGTTCTTAAATTGAAATTCATATCAAATACTAAGGTCTATAACCATAGATTTATATGTACTAACGCACTAGATTCGCCCTTCTGTACAACGAAAATGTTCCACTGACTTATGGCTCGGGAACTATACAGCTCTTAGTTCGTTTGACAACTCTCTAGTGAGCGCATGAAACCGCGGTCTGTCAATTGGCATTATTTAATTATTTATTTAATTGGAAAAAGACGTTTTCAGTGATTTTTTCTGTGCAAATCTGTTTTATTGCTTGGTAAGTAATCTAGTTTTTGACATAAAACATCTTAGCAACGAAATTACTAGGCAATATTATCAAGTTTCGTGCACCGGACAAGTCCATTGTGGGCAAGTCCACTGTGGGCAAGTCCATGATTAATAAATGAGGGCGAGTCCATTGTACTATCTGTCACTTTCACATATGCACGATATTAAGTTTGCAAAAAAGAGACACATACATACGCCGAGTTGTCGGCAGTTCTCGTCATAGAATAAAATTACAGACTGGACAAATTCCTTTGAGAATCTCGAGTACCGACTTCATATTTTTTGCTCTAGAATATTTGTCAAAGGTTGGTATGTAATTATTATTATTGTTAGTATATTATAAATAATATAGTTTTAAATTCATAGATTGGTGTATTCTACGTTCATACTCAGCGATGCCGTCGTGTGTTCTACGTTTTTGTAAAAATACGTCCAAAAATACAAATAAAGCTTCAGGAGTGACTTTCCACAAGTGAGCTATTTTACTGATGTTTATTATAAGTACATGCTAGAGAACAAAAAATAAATGTTCGTTTGTCTTCTTCTTCTTTACCGATTTTGACCACTTTTCTTGTATTTTTGAAGTTACCTACGTAGGGCTTATTATATTATATACGGTCCACAAGCGGTTGCTGTTGTCGCGAACGAAAAAATATTCCTATAGCAAGGAAAATTTCGTGATCTCAGGTAGAATATTAATAAAAACATCTACTAATATAATATCTATGTTCGGTTGCTTGTGATCATAAATACAGAAATATCCGTGGAAATGCATTCCATATACACAGGTGAATGGCAAATTTATGTACGCAAATAAAACCAGGAAACCGCTAAAATAACAACCCCTTTATAATCAATATTGCTAAGTGTGGTTGTGTCGACGGAACTCTGTTCCGGGCATCTAGATCAGGCTGAATTAAGTACTTTAACCACGCCGAGTTATAAAACTAAGAATTTACCATCCTTCAAGCCAGGCGTTTGCAACTTTGCAGTAACATACCTAGTAATTTATATAAATTTAATTATCTATTACAATCTATATCTATCTGATTGTATTTTTCTGTGTCCACGAAACATCAAGTAGGTAAAATAAACAGTTTGTCACATTTGCCTATATACATTCATAATCTTTGACGAAATGACCTGCTGGCGCATGCGTAGTCAATCAGTCTGAGTGACATGAGTGACAGTAATTTTGTTCGAAATATCATCTCTATATTATCTATCTCTATGTCTATAACACCGTGAAGCTGTAATAAAATCCAACTTATATGTGAACACAATCAGAACAGAACAGAAACAGCAATTTAAGCATATTTTCATACTCGCAACTACTCAAAAGGGAATCAAAACCTACAGGGTACTTGCCTTGAACTCAGAATCTTGAAATTTGGTACGAAACAACTTCTTACAGCACAGATAAAGGAAAAATTGCACACAACCGTAAATTTTTAGTTATATCATATAATTAAAATATTTTTAATAATTTTAAAGGTACTACCCCGTTCCTAATGAACCCGTAGAGATATAAAATTGCAATTCATATCAAATGCTCAAGTCAAAACTAAAGGGTACTTCCAGTTGATCTAGAATCTAGATATTTGGCATAAAGCAACGTTTTATATTTATAGCACATAGGAAAAATTTGGAAAACTTAAATTTTTCGTTGCATCACATATTTTTTTAAATAATTATATATACCTACAGGTTTGTACGGAACCCTCAGTGCGCGAGTTCGACTCGCACTTGACCGGTTTATTTTGTTTAGAGCTTCGTTTGTAAAATATTTAGGAAAAACCACCAACCACGGGAAGAATACATCTATCCCATCTATATTCTGAACCGTAGTATCAAGGTATATGTATGCTAAATTGTAATATGTAATGAAAATTATGACGGATCATCAAGCTTAGTGAAGCTTGATGATCCGTCATAATTTAAGTGTATTAACGAGTAAAATGAATACTGTGATCAAGTCGTTTTATCCTTAGGACACTACTAGGTAAGGGCTGCTACGGAACCCTACATTGTGCGTGGCTCGACATACTTTAGAGGACGTAATTTAGAGGTCTTCATTTTGCTAAACAAGTTAACACCTTGTGATTACGGTCACTCAGGACCGATACGATAAATTAATAAAGTTGCTTCTACTTATTCATAGAGACTGGTAGTTTATTGAGCCACTGTTTCACTATATTTGGTTTTCCACAGTTTAGGCACGTAAAACGGGGTGCAGAATCTGAAAAACCAAAAGTAGTTTAACTAAATTTTCGTCCTGTCAGAACCTCAGTAAAAATCATCAAAAAATCAGTGTTGTTAAAACTTGCACGTAAAACTGAACGGACTTTTGGCGTATTCGTTAGTCGGTTATCATATATAACGTGGGCTCTGGAAAGCAAAGTTCCTGTCGAAAGTTTGTATGTTCCATACAGCTTTTAGGATAACTATTAACACTGTTGTAAATGTAGTTCGCATCGATACTTCCACACAGCTGGTTACTGTTACAATGTGTCCTCGTTATTTAGACATATTGTGTAAATAATAATAGTTTTTTGGCTTTAAGAGAGTTTATAATGTAATCTGTAGCGTCTTGCGTTTTAGTATGTCAAGAAGTTATTTTCTTTAGGCCAGCCCTCAGATCCAAGGCGAGACCATGTATTGTAAGTGGGATAACACTATAAGATGATGATGATAATGATGCATGTATTTGCCTGGCTTTTATGTAATAAATAAATCTATCAATTTTCAATACTCCAGAGTTGTCGCATGCTTTCTGCAGCTTTGAAATGGAGTCTTCTATAACGTCTCATATTCTTGGGACAACGATTTATATCATGAGTCAATCACTGAGACCGACGGCATTAAGTGTCCTCTAGAGCACGGTAGCGTTATGACGAGCCTCGATCAGCGATCACCCAGCCAAGTAGTGACCTGTACGAATAACAAGACAAGTCACGCTATGAGCGTTATGCCAAATGAATATAATCAGTAATGTTTGCAATCAAAGACAGTGGGCAACTGGTTTGCAGTTTTGCACTTCTCGATTTTCTTGCATTCATCAGTGCCTGATATACATTATATATTATTGAAAACAGTTAGACTTTAAAATTTTGCTTACTTTGCGTATACCTTCAGACGTAGACTTCATGAATATCAAATCTGAGTAGTCACACGTGAGTATTACAGTAGAGTTCGTTTGGGAGGCATTATTAACAAAATACTAGAAGAATGGAAAACAATAACTTTGTACAGTAAGGTAACTAACGTAGACAACTCCAGACTATATTTAAATAACAAATGGATGATTGAGCATATCAGATTTTTTCCTCATATGCACAACAGAAAATGGAAAATAGAAAGAATGCGATCAAACTCCTTTCAGTTAAAGGTAATGGGCTTTTCTCAAGGGCCTATACTTTTTGTATCGAATTGATGACGCACTCCGCAATAGTTATAAAAAAATCATGTCTTACTCGCTCTTTTAGTAGTTTCTGGCTCAGTACCAATTGATTACTATCTACGCAGTCATTGCCCCCGTACTACTATGGGATTCTGGTAACGATACCTAGTATTTATTTTTAGTTTAACGGTATCCACAATATTTGCGGTCGCCTCCTCGTTTTTATAGAGCTTGGGATAAAAGCTGCAGGTACAAGTTATGGCGTAGACCCAATTTTGTCCACACCGCGCAAAATAAATGCATCTTGAGGAAGTAGACTTAAACCGCTTAAGGCCACGAATAAATGTACCACAAAATCATTTCGGAACACATTTCTTTCTCAAAAAAGGAAATGTAAACAAAGCCGAACTATGTACCTACCACTTTAAAAAAATGTTTTATTCAATAGGAGAGAGTTAGGTGGTGGCAAACCTTCCATTATTCTAATGTCTGTGGTGGGCGGTGTCTAGATAGGCCAGGTGTTGGGAAGTAAATGTAAATATTTTATTGTGTAGGCACAAACAGCGCCTGAGAGATCAATAAAATTTGTTTGTTTTGTAAAATGCTCTGCGTTGTCTGCTTTATAGATTGTGAACATGAATTATTCAAACATACGAATGGAAGAGTACCAACCAGTCCATTTATTTTAATGTTTGGAGTCATGGCACGTATCACTTTCAGGCCTTTTTCGTGTGTATGATGAATGTGGTTTATATTGGTATGATTAATTTCGAACTTGGAAATTTAAAAACAATCAAAATTTTTTTTTCAGATCGTCCATTTCATATTATTGAATAGCAACAACACCTCATTATTGAAAATACACAGGATTTTGTATTAAAAATATGAGTTTATAAATTTCAGTAACGATTCGTTCGAAAAACAATAACTATTAATGATGTTAAAATAATCTTTCTCTTTGGTACATAGCTCTACAAACAATACTCCATTTCATCAATTAATTTGTTGATTGATTTTGTGTTCTGCACTTTGAGATATTATGTATACTGGTAGGTACCCATACGTGAAATTAAGCTGCCTGGATGCCTATAAGCTTTACATAATACTCCAATAGCTTTAATCTGCCACTTCAGCCTTGGTCGGCATTGAGATTATCTCTGTAGAGACTAGGTGTCGGTTGCGCAGACTCACGTAAATGGAAGTATGATCATCGTTAATCAAAAAATCCTGCTAAGATAATGCGAGAGATCTTAAATATTTGCAGTAACACTTACGGGGTTTATCCTCTCGAATTAAAAATGTCGTGTTAAGCGCAATGTTTACTTTTAAAGTGATATGTTTAAGACATATGTATGGTACAAAAGTACTGGTGGTAATGTTGTAAAGGACGTGTCAGATATCACATTCGTTTACAATTTTGCATTGAAACCAGGGAATTTATCAGTATTTTAATTTTCTTCGCGAATTTACCTATAAATGCACCACGTCACCATATCATCGTACATAACTAACATTAACATAACTTCACCCCTTTTATCCCCGAAGGGGTAGGCAGAGGTGTATTAGACACTCACACTTCGCCTGTTATGTTTCGGTCCCAATGTAATAGGGGGCGAGCCTATAGCCATCTACCGGGCACATTATTAAGCGAGCGATAATTATCATTGTTAATACACATAACTTCAAAAAGTCAGAGGTGTGTGCCCGGGGTACCTGGGGATCGAACCCGAGACCATCGTCTCGACAGTCCGTTACGTACGCCACTGGGCTATTGCCGCATCGTAGTATCATCTTAGTATTTGTGTATTTACGTACGATGGGTACACACATACATTCGTACTTTATTTACTAGTATACATGAAACAGAGCGTCGAGGCACTCTAGTGCATTATCCTTCCAGGAACTGAACTCTAGAACCATGTTAGATGCTTTTTTACATACCAGCCAATGTTTAAAAAAAAACCAAACAAGATAGAAAGAAACTAAATGTTATTTAACTGAGTAAGACTTTGTGTTGACAGTATAAAAACGCAGAGCGTATATATTTTACTCGTGGCATCTTTTATAACCTGCATGGGTGAAAGGACACTTAGATTATTAATTCGCACATCAAGAGATTAAGCCGAATACTATTTTATTAAGTCCTCGGGCTCAGAGCTTTCAAAGTGCTCCAGTGACTAGTATATCATACTGAGATTTGATTTGAGATTTTTCGTGTACAGTACCTCCATAACCATAAAAAGGAAGGTAAGAAACGCCAATAGTTTACAAAATCTCGCTCACTGCTACACTAATCACTGCAACAACCCTAAATAAATCCAACCTACTCACATAAACCTGAATAAAGAGCATAACGAAATGAAATCTAGGCAGATGGTTGTAAAAATATACCTAACTGAATATCATTTCTTGAGTTGATAGACCCTTAATCAAACTGTTATGGTTAATCGAGGTACGCTGAACGGATTACAAGCAACTTACAACCGTGCTTAGCTACGTCGAGCAAACATTACCGCCCATGAGCTCGAAAACTCAATTACTGACGGTGTTACAAACATTACCTACCTATACGTAGGGCTGCCATGAATATCTTAAAGGGATTTGTCATGTGCGCAATATAATATGGCCGCTATGGCTGCTGCTATAGTTCAGTTTACTGTACAATTCTGTTGTACACTTGTAACGGTAAGTGGCGTAGATCGCTTGTACAAATAAATATTATATGTTAATGTGTAGGATACTAGACTATTTATAAACCGAATTTTAGAGGAAAATAGTTACTTATCGTTAAGTAAGTAAGTAAGTAAAGGAAAATATGTGGGTGATTCAACTTTATTTACAAGTACACATATGTGTATGTCTTGACTGACTGGTTCTTAAACGAAGAGGCTAAGCCGTGGGAGTTATGAGCTTGAAATGAAGGCAGTTAATAGCTTTAATATCAAATGAAGATTGTTTGGATTTTCAACGATAAGGGCGACACCTAATGGTTTAACGGTTTGATCATAATTTTCAAAGAAAATAATTTCTCTATAAATACCTATACAAAAAACGTTTAACCTAAATACCTATACATAGAACGTTTTTTTTTAATTATTGTATGTATCTAAAAGTAACTTAGAAATAGTTCCATTTCCCAATGCACGTGTCAGAATCAGGTAAGCTTCCTATAGTTTAGAGACAGTTTTGATTAATAAAAGAGACAACTATCAGATCATACTTTCATTTATTCAGTTTGGCACAAGGATATATCTTTGGATTACGTCGTGATTCTACATTTACATTTACAGCCCAGTTCGCAAAGCAAAGACATAGAACCAAGAGAAAGAACGGGCAATAAAACTCTTGATCATTCTTTTCAATAACTATATATATAACAATAATTAACAAACAGTGGTACAGCCAATTTATATTAAATATCAATGTTGTGGGTAGTTTTATATTACTAGAAAGGTCTGTCTTACAACAGAACATAATAAGCATTATTTAGCATCAATACAATTTACTAAATGTTTACCACAGGTATATACCTAATGAATCTCATTGATACGACTTGATCCACAGTATATTATTCTATCCTATATTACAATCTATAATATCTCACAAACGATCAAACTACCCACAACACAATATCAATAAGATAATGATTACACTATCTTACATTGTTTCCTAGATGATGAAACAAAAGAACAAGCAACACAGAATATTGGAACACAGTGGCAATTAAATAGTCAGAACCATATCGTACCTGAGCCGTCGTCGAAGGAGAATAGGACGAGCTAGCCGAGCCTGTTGACTTATATAAGTACACCTTATTTACACGTTTGACAGTTTAACTGTCAAACGTCATGTCAGTGTCATTTAGTTACCACTATCCTCTTACATATTATGTATAAATATTTGGATATCAGTAATTTCAGCCCAAAGCCTAGATATTATTACATATCTCTCACGGCCAGACTGACAATTACTTCGTCCTCGAAGTACAATAAATTAAATAACACTTTACTAAACAATCGCCCGACGGGCGCCCTGTATTATGTAACAATGAATTCTTACCATATTGATTAAAGCCATCAAAACTATAGTATCGTTACGTCCGCTACGGCTATACTGACTTACGTCGTCATCTAAGTAAGTTCAATAATAAGAATAGTATCACAACAAGAATCAATTTGTACGAAACAATTACACAAAAATAAACTGGACTCATTTACAGTAATTACGGTTTCATTTTGCGAGTCTAGAAATAAGTTCTGTGTCAGCTGCTTTGATACCATTGTTACAAATTGTATTTACTATTCTATGAAGGGATCATTAACATTCACAATACACATGTTACATAGAAGTACAGTTTAATTTTACAATATTACACCACTGCATTATCCATCCACAAATTGACAAAAATAATATAGTACAAAAGGAGCCACTACGAAGCATCAAAATTTTAAGAATAAAAAATTAAAATAGGTAATTCTGCTTATGGCTGATAAATAAATGAAATAAAATAAATAATTTAAATTCACAACCGAGTTAAATAATTAAATTCGATTTCACTAATTTACAAGTATGATAACAGTAGTGTAATACTAGGACAATACTTTCATTCTGATACACTCATTGCCATTGCCTTTCCTTTCACATTAAATAGACAAGTAACAACGGCAACGGTCAATCTCCTTGATACTATCTAGCCCCACACCTGCTGCACATGAGTCCAGGCTAGAACAAGGCGGAAGACTTCAGCAGTTCGTAGGCAATATGATCAATATCATCAACATCAAAATGATTATCAAAATCATTATCAAAATCATTATCAAAATCATTATCAAAATCATTATCAAAATCATTATCAAAATCATTATCAAAATCATTATCAAAATCATTATCAAAATCATTATCAAAATCATTATCAAAATCATTATCAAAATCATTATCAAAATCATTATCAAAATCATTATCAAAATCATTATCAAAATCATTATGAAATTATCAAAATCACATCAACATGGTCATCATTGCCAGCATTATCATCAACTTAACCATCGCATCGGTAAGTTAATCATCAAAAATAATTAAATCATCGTCAACTATTTAATCATCAATGAATAAATCGATGTTATCACATTATTATAGATATTTACAGATACCTTTATATCATCACTGCTACCTACATTATCGATCCTTGTTTAGAAGAAGTTTATATGTAATGCTGTGTATGGTTATCAGAACCTCTAACCTATAGTAAGACCGCCCTTATATTTTCTTTGTACTTATATGTATTTTAAAATTTAACTTAAATACTTTGGTAAGAAAACAAAAAAAAATGTTATCTGTAAAAGCTACTACGTCATCAAAGAATATCTAAACGTTACTAATCTTTAAATCGTAGCTATCTAAAAGTACAAAGTTCTTTATTATATTCCACAAAAATTAAATGTAGGAAAATCTATAAATGTAACTTATCATAATCAAAATTGATATCTATATTAATAATACACTAAAATGTTATCAATTTAGAATAATAAATGCAGCAGACCCTATTAAAGCATGTTACTATAAAACATCTTTTAGCTATAATATATCAAATGCACCTAGGTATAATATATAGACTATTATAGTATATTACTAAAATGCTCCTCTCTCCTAAAAGTGTTCCATAATAATTGTTTCCTAATTGTAAGTCTACCACCCGTAAATGTACAGTATGGAATGCTATAAACTGAATTGACCTGAATGTATTACAGGTACAAACAGTACAAAAGTATAAATAAATAACTAGTAATCAAGAATTAACCAATTTAGTTAATAGTTTATTTATGTTACCAATAGTCTGAACTGCCTAAAGTTAAACTAGACGCCAATGCCAGTAACAGTACTCTTGGTAAGAAACGGTATAATAAATACTCGTGTAGAAAGTCAAACCAAACACTAGTTAGAATTCGGACCAGTCGGTTAATATTTCAATATCTA
The DNA here is from genome assembly GCA_944739405.2 of Euclidia mi. NCBI lineage: Eukaryota > Metazoa > Arthropoda > Insecta > Lepidoptera > Erebidae > Euclidia > Euclidia mi. The sequence continues at coordinate 41,928,223 of OX123184.2, forward strand.
TAAGTCAAATATACATACCTAAATTTATTAATTTAGGTCGCAACACTTAAAAACATCAATGTACTTATACAAATACTTATTATATTAAGCAGAATATCTTATTTAATTTCATCAATTTCAGTTTAATTTATCAATTGTATCATGTGATTGTGGCTATTTTCATTCCGTTAACACAATCAGAACACTGACATCGTTTTTAATTCGTTTTTTTTTACGTATTTTACGTTAGGTATCTAGTTCATTCAATTTCATTATAATTAAGATTTGACGATTCGTAAGAGGTTTGATATAAAAATAGTAAGCTTACATGTAAGTAGGTATTGTTTAAAATAAATAAACAAAACCCTTCAAGCACCTAGAATGATTAAATTCCATTTTAATCATTATTGCCATGGTCTCCTACAATTGAACCACACAAAGTACATGTACACATATATCTTTGCATAAAAAATATCTCTAAATAGCCTTCCTATCGCAGTGTTTATACCAGAGATACTAAATTGATAAGATAGTTCATTACCGAGAGCTAATCCTAAGATTGATTATTACTATAATTATGGTCTAAATAGGTTTACAGTTTAACACATGGCACTTCATAATAAAAATACATAATTTCAATAAATAAAAGCAGATAAAAATAAATACCGTCTCATATTTTATTAATTTATTGAATTTATTTGTATTATTTCCGAGAATGGATAAATAAACTATGAGAATGTTTTCGAAAAAAATCAGTGATGTAATTTGGAACTATTTTCAAATTGAATCAATTTAGTTGAATAGCTTATTTCAGATCCATTTAATTAGACAGATGTCTGCATTTATTACACATTTCATTTTAACTATTTTATCTGCTATTATCGTTATAAATAACAGGAAATTATCAACCAAAATAACACTACTTGAAAATATTGGATACACTGCCATCTAATAGTGCCAGACATAAGCAAAATGATGTCACTTTCTTTAACAAGTCAATTTAATCCTATGTAATATAAAACATTCTTCAATAACTACTTTTTAATAAAAATACCTTGAGCTATATATTTAGACGTAGCATATATGACCCCTCAGGCCTCAGGAGGATGAGGTATGTTTAAAAAATAAAAGGAAATAGTTACTAAACGAAACTATCATTTTATCGATATGATCTAGCTAGATACAGACCCGCTTGATATAATATAGAATATTTCTGTACCTACACACAAAAGTTCGCTTGTAGTAATAATTATACAAAACTCATAGGTTATCTTTACAACATGTCATTCAAATGTGGTGCCTCTGAGACAAATGCAAGCTATTTGGTTTTGTTCTTGCAATAGAAATCAAAGTGACAAAATCATAAGTATGTCTATTGCAAGTAAACTGGTGGAAATTATCTGGGTACATGACAATTACTCACTACACAATTATAGAAAGTGCATTATTAATTGTAATTCTATACACAAATTTTTGTGCCACAAACAATTATTAACCAGTTAAAAATAAGAGTAAGTATATTTCAAAGATATGTCGAAGATAAATATACAGTTTCGTATTCTTATCTCCAGGGCAACACATTCAAGAGCTTAACATTAAAATATTCTTATTTCTTTTTTCTTTCGTTATAGTTTGGATCCGATTTAATAAAACTATATAGCATGAACTGATTAATTTGGTAATTGTGGCGAAAATTTAACAACAGCTTATGGAACAGAGCTAAGGCACATTCCTACACCGCAATATTGGTCTGTATGTAATGAATACACAGCCAACAAAATTAATGAAGAAATCTCTGAAATGTATTCTACCTACCATCATTTCATATTCGACTTGTAATGAAAAGATTCTTCAGAGCACTTAATTCTTGGAATTCAAATATGCAGGACGATTACGCTAATCAGTACTTACACTAGAAAGAGTTAACAAAGCACAACACAGCCAATGCTCATACCGAGTCTCGGTCAATCACTACAAATGTTGCCTATTTAAATTCCAACAGATTAGAACAATATCGGCTACTTTAAAAATCTATTATACATTTTCTGTAACTTTTTCGCTTTTACCTACATAGTTTTATACTCAGATAGATTTTTGATGAACATGTTAAAATAACCTGGTACAACAGTCATATTTTTCGACCATTCATGGCTATATTCTTGGTGGAAGTACATTACCAGCGTTTGCAGTTGGTTGTTGCTGTTGGCTTCAGCATACTGTTGCAGATCGTTAAGATATGTAGTCGGTACTCATCCACCGGCTTGCTCTCGGCAACGTTGCTACTGGATCGTAGGGCAATCGTTCTCCGTCGTCAGCTGAACGGTGCAGTGACGGGCTTAGGCAGAATCATGGCATCACGATGAGGAGACTCTGGAACTTGCAATTGGATGTATTAGTATTGTGGGCGCAAATTTATCCCACTTCTGATGTCAGAATCAGGTAAGCTTCCTATAGTTTAGAGACAGTTTTGATTAATAAAAGAGACAACTATCAGATCATACTTTCATTTATTCAGTTTGGCACAAGGATATATCTTTGGATTACGTCGTGATTCTACATTTACATTTACAGCCCAGTTCGCAAAGCAAAGACATAGAACCAAGAGAAAGAACGGGCAATAAAACTCTTGATCATTCTTTTCAATAACTATATATATAACAATAATTAACAAACAGTGGTACAGCCAATTTATATTAAATATCAATGTTGTGGGTAGTTTTATATTACTAGAAAGGTCTGTCTTACAACAGAACATAATAAGCATTATTTAGCATCAATACAATTTACTAAATGTTTACCACAGGTATATACCTAATGAATCTCATTGATACGACTTGATCCACAGTATATTATTCTATCCTATATTACAATCTATAATATCTCACAAACGATCAAACTACCCACAACACAATATCAATAAGATAATGATTACACTATCTTACATTGTTTCCTAGATGATGAAACAAAAGAACAAGCAACACAGAATATTGGAACACAGTGGCAATTAAATAGTCAGAACCATATCGTACCTGAGCCGTCGTCGAAGGAGAATAGGACGAGCTAGCCGAGCCTGTTGACTTATATAGGTACACCTTATTTACACGTTTGACAGTTTAACTGTCAAACGTCATGTCAGTGTCATTTAGTTACCACTATCCTCTTACATATTATGTATAAATATTTGGATATCAGTAATTTCAGCCCAAAGCCTAGATATTATTACATATCTCTCACACGCATAGCAGCAATTACTGTGTGTAAAAAGCTCAAATTTAGCATGTATGTTCCTAAAAGTGTAGGTGAGCACTAAGAGAGGATTTTTGGAAAACGGAGCCGTGGGGGAAGTCTGGTACAATAATGAAGCTAACATTGTAACGATGTTTTACGTCTAATATAATTATGTATATTGCAATTATGTATATTCAAATATGCACTGATATTATGACCTCTCCAAAAAGGTATTTTTAAAACAAAGTGAATTGTTCTCCGGACAGTATCATCAGAAGCATAAGCAGGCGTGAGTCTATGTTTGTATGTATGTATGTATATATATTGCGATGCAACTGTCAACATATTTACTTCTTTAAATTTATCACGTAAAGAAACTCTAGCACCTAACTTATAAATTGCACGTATGGTCTTTTGAATGACAAAAATAGTCTGTATATCAGCAGCTGTACCCCATAACATTATACCGTAAGACATTACGCTGTGAAAATAACTAAAGTAAACTAGTCTAGCAGTATCTATATCTGTGAATTCCCTAACTTTTCTAACTGCAAACGCTGCAAAACTAAGTTTGACTGCGAGACAGGAACACTTAGTAGGAACACTTTTGACATTAGGCAAAAAGAATTTAACACATTTGGTTTTCCTAGGGTTGAGTACCAAATTATTTGTCGAAAACCAATCTAATACTTGTGCAATAGTGTTATTGATGCTATCAAAGTTACTTGAATTGCGATCAACTTTAAAAATTAGTGACGTATCGTCGGCAAAAAAAACAATATCACATAAATTTTGAATGAAGAACGGCAAATCATTAATATATATTAAAAAAAGAAATGGACCGAGAATAGAGCCCTGTGGAACGCTCATTCCTACTGGCAAACCTAGAGACCTACTCCCATTAACATCAACAAACTGAATTCTATCTCTAAAGTAGCTGGCAATAAGATTGAGTGCGGTATCTCTAATACCATAAAGTTTCAATTTACGTAAAAGTGTATTATGTTCCACACAATCAAACGCCTTTGACAGGTTACAAAAAACACCAATGGCATCCTTCGAGTTTTTCCAAGCATTAAAAATATGCTTTAACAAAGTTACACCGGCATCAACGGTGGAGCGACCCTTAGTGAAGCCATACTGCTCACTGCGAAATAAATAATAAATGTGAAAGTGGCTCTCTAATTGATGCAAAAAAATCTTTTCAAAAATTTTACTAATAGCAGACAAGATAGAAATTGGCCGAAAATTACTAGGGTCGCTCTTGGATCCCTTTTTGAATAATGGTATCACTTTATTACATACATACATACATATACTCACGCCTTTTTTCCGTCGGGGTAGGCCAGAACAGAACGCCACTTGCTTCTATACTTACAAACCTCAAGCGCTTCCTCTACACTCATTACTCTTTTCATACATGCTCGCTGGTTTCGGGTACTTCGGACCTGACCGTTTTTTAGGACGTCCCCAATTTGATCGAGGAGTGTCCGACGAGGTCTGCCGCGACCGACTTGACCACACACATTTGCCTTATGAATCTTATTCGTCATTCTTTCTTCACTCATTCGCTCCACGTGTCCAAACCACTTTAGCATTCCTTTCTCAATCCTAGTCACGACATCTTCTTTCAGACCACTGCTCTCTCGTATAGTTACGTTCGGAATTCTATCGATCAGTGTCACCCCACACATACTACGCAGTGATCGCATCTCAACTGCGTTAATTCTACTTTCATGCCTTTTCTGCCATACCCAACTCTCACTTCCATACATCAACGTGGGAACAAGCACTCCATTATGAACTACCAATCGCGCCTCTTTCGGCACAGTCTGGCCGTTCATAAAGGCATACAGTGCTCCATTTACACGATTGCCCGCAGTCACTCTCCTTTCAATATCTTCTTCACATCTTCCGTCTCTTGTTAACACGCTACCCAAATATACAAATTCTTTTACTTGCTCTACTTTTTCATATTCAATCGTAATATTACACTCAGTCAAACTTTCATCTTTTTCAAACACCATCACTTTCGTCTTTCTTGCATTAATTTTCATACCTTTAGCTTTAAAGCTCTCATTCATGCAGTCAATCATTTCTTGCAACTCATTCGCCGATGGTGCAAGGATGACTTGATCATCGGCGTACAACAGACACTTAACACGCAATCCTACCATATCGATCCCGCATTCAGTTTCTCTCATATCATTCATGCAGCTATCCATGAATAAGTTAAACAACCAGGGTGAGGCTGGACACCCTTGTCTGACACCTTTTGAGATGACGGACCAATCCGTATAGGCACCATTTATTCGGACACTTGCTGTAGAATCCCTATACAGGGATTTCAGAGCCCTTATTATACAGCTGTCCACCCCATACATGGATAACACCTTCCATAAGTCTTTTCTATTCACCCTATCATAAGCCTTTTCCAAGTCTATGAACACGCAATACACCTTCTGGTTTTTGCCAGACATTATTCGGTGACGCAGTGTAAGGAAAAGACTTGATCCGTACATCCCATTCCCTTCCGAAATCCCGCTTGCACGTCCCATATCTTGTCATGCGTCACATTTGCCACTCTGTCAATCAAAATTCTGGCATACATTTTTCCAACTACACTAAGAAGGCTGATTCCGCGATAATTTTGACATTCCTGCTGCGAACCTTTGCCTTTATATAATGGGACAACACTGCCTTCGTCCAGTCATCTGAAACTTGGCCCTGTTTCCAGCATAGATTAAAAAGGCGATGCAGCAGGTTAACTATGAGTCCGTCGCCAGCCTTCAACATTTCAGTCGTCACTCTATCACACCCAGCAGACTTGCCTGACCTCATACCTTTTAACGCCTTCATAACTTCATCCATTCCAATTTCATCACTAGGGCTCACAAACATATCTGTCATCTCTTCTTGTTCTATTTCATTCACATCTTTCTCAAATAAGCTTTCAAAATAATTCTTCCAGCACTCTAGTATCTTTCTTTCTTCATTCATGACTTCACCTCTTTCGTTCCTAATCACTTTCATCGATGTATTCATATTTTTACCCCGCGCTTCCTTCACGAGTTTCCAAAAGAGTTTTATATTCTCTCGGAAACCTGCGCCAAATTGTTCCTCATATTTCTCCTTTTTCTCATTCTTCTTTCTCTCTATACATGCTTTTACTTTAGCTTTCACACATCTATATTTCATCTTCATTTCTTTGACATTATCTTCATCCATACCATCGCTCACTTTATTCGTTGCTTCTATTGCTAGAATATCCAGCCATGCTTTTTTCTTTTCATCAACCATTCTTCTAGTTTCATCATCCCACCAGTCAGCTTTCTCGCAATTCTTCCTTCTTCTTTTACTCATACCGCATACATCTTCAGCACATTTCACAATATTGGTTTTAAAAACCGACCATACTTCACTCACACTTTCCTCATTTACAAGACTCCAGCTTTTATCCATCCGTTCGCCCAATTGCTTTCTGTACATCTCTTTCACACGCTTTTCTTTTAATCTTTTCACTTTTATACGTTCTAATTCTGTAGTTGAACCTTTATCTCTGTGCCGCCAGCATTTGAAAAGGCCACTAATTCTATTTATTACCAGATAGTGGTCCGTGCCGACATTAGATCCGCGATCCGCTCTGGTGTCCACTACTTTCATTCTCATTCTTTCATCGACTATCACAAAGTCTATCATGCTCCTTAACACAACATTTCCTTCCTTTTTTTGCCACGTGTACATATGTACCATTTTATGCTGAAACCATGTATTCATCACTGACAGACCCATCTCGACACATAAATTTAATAAGTACACGCCGTTGTCATTTACACTTTACTGTGTTTCATTAGATCAGGAAATACTCCTGTATCTACGCATCTGTTGAATACTGCAGCTAAATGTGGAGCTAAGCTAGAAATTATTTGTCGCACAAGTTTAACAGAAATGCCCCATAAGTCACCAGATTTTTTATTATTACGTCTTGAATACCTTAAGTATGTCATTGGTGTCAATATATTTAAAATTAAAAAGCACATCACACTCATTCACATTGCCCCTAACCAGCATTTCTGCTTTGCTTGGACATGAATCTAGACAGCTGGTTGTGTTCACTGGTATGTTAATGAAGAAATTGTTAAATGTCTAAGCAACATCAGTTTTCCTAGTAATAAGTTCACCATTAAATTTTAATTCATAATTGTTATCTACCAATTTAGCTCGACCAGTCTCATTGTTAATAATGTTCCAAGTAGTTTTAATTTTGTTCTTGGATTCTTTGATTTTATTGCTTAAATTTAAGGATTTGGCTAAAGCACATGTCTTCTTAAAAACCTTTGAATAATTTCTAACATATTGAATAAATTCAGGATTTAAATTGTATTTCTTCATACCATATAGATCATACAACCTAGCTCTAATTTTGTATATACCTACTGTTGCCCAATCACAAAAATTTACTTTAATGCTCCTTGCAAACGTCTTCTGTTTAAAATTTTTATTGTACTCATCATTAATAGTGTTAAATAAGCATTTATATGATTCATCAGGATCATCAACGGTAAAGTCAATACTGGCGATCTTGGCAGCAACATCATTACTAAAGTGTTTGAGGCAAGCAGAGGTCATTGGCCTACATGTAATTTCTTGTACTTTAGAGGTTGTATTCGTTGGAATTACAACCTTTTGCCCGCAATGATCCGATGTCAAGTCAGTTAAAACTACTACTTAAATAAAGACAATTGCAAAAAACATTATCTAAGCATGTAGAAGAATGTGAGGTTATTCTGGTTGGTTCAGAGAATAAAACATATAAATTAAATGAACTAAATATGCTAACTAACCAAGTACAAATTGGTGATTTTTCTAACAAATTGACATTAAAATCGCCACATACGATTATAGACTTCCTACTAGAAATTATGTATTTTAGGACAACCTCTATAATGCTTTCAAACTGAGTAAAGTCGCTTTGTGGTGGTCGATACACACACACTTTTATATGGTGTTCAAGCTCAACACCAGAAATCTCAGCAGTGCGCTCGATAGAAAGATTAGCTATATTCTTACGTTCGTTTCATTTCAAATAATTACTTACATATATTAGAGAGCCACCACGAATAGACTTCTTCTTACGAATGCACTTATAACTGAGTAATGTTGATTGTTAAATATTAATTGGTCACCTCGCAACCAATGTTCCGTAATACATAAGATAACAATCTTATGTTTATTTAAAAATAAATCTATTTCTAATTCTTTGCTAGATAGGCCTTGTATGTTTTGATGAACTAAGTTTAAACACATGAATGCCTATCTGTTGTCTCATCTAATAGTTTAAACTAATAGATGTCTCAATACTACTATTGGTATAACTATTATCTACCAAATTCCTAAGAACTCTAGTAGTACTCCTGTAAGTATATAAATTAAATGCAAATAATTTAACAAGTTGTCACCTATGTACATAACTGCTTGTTCGCGCACAAGTGACTATTCTCCCTTTTTCGAAATTCCGTAGACCGCGCACAAGTGACTATTTTCCCTTTTTGGTTACAGCGCTATACTCGGTCATAATTTACTGTTTCTTTCTATTACGTAATGTTTTAAATCCTTTTTCTCTGTTCTATTCAAATCATTGAACATTTCTTCATGCTAAAAATACGAAGCGAGTCTTAAAATCGTTAACCCGAAACGAAAAAATAATGTCAAATGCCACTCGTTGTTTCGCGCGCTCCGTGATTACGTGCTAATCGTATGCGTGTAATTAAATGTTTTTATACTATGATATATGTTTTTTTTTATTTCATTCGGTGTAGATAGAATCCCTCTACAGTGAAAACTCATAAAATATGTATGTCATCGATTTACTATTTAAAATAATCCTGTTTAAAATACACAAAGTGCTTTTTTCAACGATAGTCAATGTTCGCTGCTAAATATAATAAATTAGAAACTAAATATCAACAAAGAATTCATACGACTTGAACGAGTCATTTATAAGGTTGAAGGAAAACATCACTTCAACTTACTCATGTTACCGACTTATCAACAATAAATGTTTATGTTAGTGCACCCATCTGGCGAGCGGCGGCGTGACATTTTGTTTAGAACGTGAGTGGTCGAGCGAATTCGGCGAATTGGCGCTAGTGGTCAAGCGGATAAGAAAGGTACATAGTATCTTTTGTTAAAAGGAAATTACTAATAAAAATATTTGTGTCAAAAAATAAAATACTGTCACTATGACATCTCCTATTGTATAATTATAAATTTAATTTGCCTATCTGCCTGTTTTGGTCATCTGTGAGAGCATATGAACAAGGCAATGCACAAATAATAAAGCTACATCCTATTTTTGTGCTTAGATCTATCATTAAGTCTGTTATTTCTTTGAGACTGTTTTTGGAGACTAATGAGCTGTCACCATATAATATGATGACAGTAGTTTGTGCATTCAAGTCGGCATTCTTAATCTTATCAACTAGGGTACAAGACTGAGCTCCAGGTAAACAAAAGTTCTGTACTACGCCTACAATTACATCCGTGCGTACAAATAGTAACTCTTTTGCGGTGGCCTCGAGGGGCAAGCAGAATTACATAAACACTTATGTATCAATATACTTATATCAATATACATATAGCGTCTATGTTAATGAGACATGAAAATACCAATGTATTTTCATGTCTCATTAACATAGACGCTTTTAAGTTTGTAAGGACGGATTTAGGGTAGGTGTGGAGTTACTGCACGTCTACATGAAAAAACGATTGAACAGACTTTGGCGTAATAAAGCTTAAACACCAGATAAACACATTGGTTATCTTTTATCAGATTATCCGCCACCTACGCAGGCGTAAATTAGTGTATCGAACACACTACATTTCAAGTTATATTTTCTTTTAAATGGATTTGAAAAGTCACAAACTACAAGCAAATATCATCTCACATTTAGCTGATATCAATTTAGTGTTTACACGAAGTTATATCTATCTTAAGTCTCACCTAGTGAAGGAGACGAAGTATGAAAATAATTGCTCTTTTGAGCAGCAATTATTTAGTTCAGTTCTTGTAAAAACCTATAACCATTTCAAGAAGTCGGTACCAAAGAATATAAATAAATTTCCATTCTCATTTCAGCAGATCTTTGTTGAGCCGTTTCATATTATAATTGAGATTTCATTCTGCAGTGAGCCCTGTAATCACTTAATTTATTATATGACGCCCACAAGTCGGGGTCTATTCTTAGACAGGAATGGGTAGGTTCAAAACATTTAATGTATTAAGTATCATCATTCATTGATTTCAGCATTTGTTTGCATGTCTGTATGATATTAAAACGTTTGCTAAACATAACACATAACATTATTTATAATTATATAGAGCGTGAAGTGTACCTTATGAGAGGAATGAAGGGTAACTTCTTTTTATAATATTTATAGATAATGCAATTAAATCAGGTCAATGCAGTGTTTCGAACCATATTATTATTAAAATAATGACCACAAAAACGCCCTTATCTTATGTTTCGTGTGGATATCGAACCCACAACTCGCGGTTCTAAGTCATGGGATGATTAAGTTATTACATATATGTGCCTAGTCATTGTTAGTTTTCCTATACCGAGTTCTTTTTCTATCATTTAAAATATACCGAAGACTTAAATATTTGAACAGCTCGTCACGCCACCGACGTCGTATATTCAAGGGTCTTATCAAATACCAAGCGGAAATTCGTATTCACATGGAAAAACCCTTTCTTAATTGGCAAATTTGCATAGTAATTGATAATTGTGTTCACAGACACAATTAACTTGAATTATCAGTATTAAAATAAACCCCTCCAATCAAGGTTCATGCTTTTGTTAGAAGTGTGTTCATGTTAGATATTCAATGGGCTGGATTTGAACCTTTGACTAATTTGACTAATGTTCTAATAGATAGACAGATAATTAAATTTATTGCATACTGAGATATTATTGTGGAGTACCTTAATAAAATGACTTAAAACTGCGATGTATTTATATGGTGGCCTTATCGCTGATAGTGATTCTTTTAGGTCATGTCATCGTTGGTATGTATATATCAATAACTCTAAAATAGCTCGGCAAATTTGAATAACTTTCATTTTTGGGTTGTTCTCTTCAGTTACTTCTATTCTAAAATGGTTTTAGTATTAGAACGTCTGGAAACTTGAAAAGTCGGTTATTTGGTTTAGGTATAGGGATATTTCCTGCGAGTAAAATAAATTATATAAGTTCTTTAATCTAATAAAACATGCTAAAATAATTTATTTATTTATTTATTTGTCTACTTGACAGCAAACTATGATGAGGTCACTATTTCACAATGCTATTTCATATGAAATCCGTAAAAGGAAATTGTATTTGACATTTCTTTAATAGTTTCCGATTTGGTTAGTTGGAAACATCCCTATCGGTCAGCCAGTATTTCACATTCCACACACCTCGACTTTCATCCACACGAAACAAAATCGCTACATACGAAACGTTCCAGTACAATCACAGTTATGATACTCCAGTAAAATTAATTAAGCTCTGTACTGTAATACGAGCAGAAATTAAAACCGCAGCGTTTGCCACGCCCTCCAGTAACACTTAATGGTTTAGTCAGTTTTAGTACATCTATGAGCCAATTCGTTCGACTGTATGGAAATATTTAGTAAGCTGCAAGGGGCGTTTAGCTTCGCTCTCTGTATAATGTAAACATTTTGATATTAACAGCAAACTAGTTTGAAACTGAAGCTCGTAATAAAGTGCAATATAATTACCAGCTACTTCGGTGAGATAACAAATACCTTACAATATTTATACGGTGGAAAATGGCGACTAATGTGGTATTTTTGAAATGACACTCACTAGGCGGCAGCACTAAGACGTCAGGTCCAGAAATCTGTCAAAAGTTTCAGAGTGTCTATGTGTCCCACTGCTGGGCAAAGGCCTCTCTCTTTGACAGCCATAAATCCCTGTCTCGTGTTAAGTTCGGCCAGTCGCTGTAAAATGCATCTAGGCTATCCCGCCACCTTCGTATGGGTCTTCCACGTCGTCGCCAACCGTCATGAGGCACCCAAGTGGTAGCTAAATAGGCCCACCTTTCTAGGTGCATATGAAAAACGTGTCCGGCCCAGTCCCACTTCAGTCTAGCAAATTTTAATCCGACGTCAGCTATGCGTGTTTTGGAATGCAGCAAAGATTTTCGAACACGGTCTGTTCTTTTTACATCAAGAATGCTACGCTCCATCGCCCTTTGGCAAATCTTCAATTTGGACTTCTGGATGTCGGTCAGGGACCATGTTTGGTCACCGTAGGTTAGGACGGGCAGTATGCACATTTAGACGAGTTTATGCTTTAGTCAATACTCGCCAACATAATGTATAGTCTGCCCGTCTACCGTGACCCTAGGTTTCGTGCTGTTGGTCATTACCTGAGTTTTCATTTGGTTCATCGGTAGTCCAACTTGAAGACTTGCAGAGCTGAGGTCTTTGAGCATTAGCTCGAGTTCCGAGGCCAAAGAGTAAAAGAGAACAATGTGGTCGGTGAACCGAAGATTTGTTAGTCTTTTGCCGCCGACCACAATGCCTCTGGATTGCCACAAATCTGCCAGACTGATGAAGACTTGTTGGAGGACGCTGGTTAAAAGTTTGGGAGACAACGGATGACCCTGTTTGATAATTCGTTCTATTTTAAATGTCTGACCAGTGCATTGGAGCTTGACATCTGCTGTACTATTATTGTAGATTGTTTTAATGAGATTGATGTAGGTTTGATCTAGGTTTTGGTTCTGTAAGGCGACTTCTATTGCACTCACACAGAGTGATGTTGTCAAATGCTTTAGAATAATCTACGTATGCTCGATAGAGAGGTTTGTTATATTCGTTAAATTTTTCTATTATTTGATTCAGGGTCTAAAGGTGGTCGACAGTGGAGAAGCCGATCCCAAGTGCCCCTGCCCGAGGGGTTGATGTTGGTCCAGTTGCGCAGCAATACGATTTTCTATAACCTTGATAGAAGTTTTGTACTCATGGCAGATCAAGGTTATGGACCGGTAATTGCTGATGTTGCTTTTATCACTTTTTTCAACGATGTTACAAGTAAAAAGAAGTAGATACGTTATAGGCGTACCAAAAGCAGGACGCTTAACATAAGCCAGTTGGCAAGTCTGACATATGTGTGTGTGACGTCGCGAGCCGGCGTCATAGTGAAACCGAGTACTGACACATCTTGTCAACCGAAATTAAAACAAAATATGGAGTTATCGATGTGTGCGTTGGTGTACCGTTTTTACGGATTGATGACTACGTAGGTAACGTTTATACGAATTTTTCTAATATAGTTGACTTTATTTGTGCAGTTGAATTCTATTTGGATGACAAAATTTGGTTAGCTTGTGGCATTTGTGTAGTTATAGTATTGAATAATTACGTAATATACGGCAAGAGTGTCCGTTTTCAGAATATTAAGGCTGCTGTGTTTATACCATCGGTGCCTGGACTTTGACCTCATTTCAGGGTTCTTAGAGCTTTATTAATTTCGTCTTCAGATATTGGTGCAATTGTAGCATTATGTGAGTAATTAACGTTGTTATTGATTTTGGAACTACCTGAGTAGGTATATAGCTACATAAAGTCAATAAATAGGCGCGATTCTTGTCTAATATATAAGTATGTTGTTAGCGATATTTACATGTCTTGAAATAATATTATTCTACGGTTACGTTATATTCTAGCCTCAACACTTTAAAATAGGCATAATCAGCCAAACCAATACAAAAAATGAACTAAGCCTTTATGATTTTACCTACCAAGTAGTTGAAAGGACTTGAAGAAAACACAGTTCTGACCACTAAATCGATACAGCATTCCTTTACTCTTCGTAAGCAAAGTATCAAACAATGTTTTGCTTCAAGAGTTTCTTAGTATACTCTTGCATAATAATAATTTTATGCATTTCCTGAAAGCGTTTAATTAGCTATTCTAAATTCAAATTTCTAATACTCGTAGACTATCTCACATATTTGTATCTGAGGGAAATAACATTATTAAAAAATATGATCTATTTCTATGTTATTTAAATGCCTTCTCATACTTGCAAGTTACGCTTAACTGCACAAATTACCACAATGATTATAAATTAGCTGGAATTGAGATTTCATCCTTTTCTCCCTAACCGTACAATTAAATTTTTCTCGCGTGTACTACTACCTACTACCCTATTTACTTAGGGCTGTAGATTGTAGATACCAACGCTACGAGTCCCTTTTTATTTACATAAAATGTAATACTGTTCTATTTAGTGGACTGAGAGATTATATTCCCATTGAATTTTATATTGTCTTTGGGGACATGTGCAACGTACCTTTCGTTCGAGTGTAACGTATTTCGGCACTGTTGTCACGTCATGTTCACTGACTGTGCTATCATATCTCTAGACAATATCAAATTCATGTTAATGACTACGAAAGCTTAAATCCCTATTATCTCATTGTTCGTCTTGGCAGCTTAAAGCATCCTTAAAGTGCTTGAAACGGTTAACGATGCGAATTCGCATTTGTTACCGGCCGCGGCTACTAGCGTAGGCCAATGAGCCGATAAACTTCATTAATTAATTCTACAGCTTCACCATAACTTCCACAAACTATCCTGACTGTTTCTATCGATATCGGATACACTGCAAGCTTTAGCATTATTTGCGCTTAAGCTAAAAGTTTCAGTACGGGATGATCCTTTTTGCATTAAGAATCAGTTATAGTTTATGAAAAACATCGCAACCTTATGCTTCTGCTTTTGCTATTTACAAAGCAATATTCAAATACATTTATGTAGTTACTGTGTAAAACATCATGATTACTACTTACTTTAAATATTATTATATGTCAATTTTATATAATAACTTAAACAAATTGTTTTCAGTCACAGACCACTAAACGACACAGAAATAACAAAGTTTCTATATCAGACATTCGTTTAACATTGTTAGTAGCAAAGGTCGATACATTAATTTATGGGTTATGCAGAACTCTCAGACTAGAACTCTCAGACGATATCCTATGACGTATCACCCTACTGTTATTCGAAACGACAGCGTTATTAGGCTAGAGACGGGGTAAATCTTAGCACTCTGAAGAATAGATACCTCCTTTCGGTCAACATGATGAACAAATAATAAATGAAAGTGATGTATTAAGCTTTTGCGAAGATAGGCACTTCGCACCATCCGATTGCCTAGCTTGATAGACGTTTAATATATTAAATTACTAGTTTTAAATGACGTATCCTGTCGAAATAATTTTAGAAAGAAAATAGAGCAAACTATTCAGAATTTGACTAAGTGTCTCTGTCGTCGAATCTGACAAGGTAACGTGAGGGTTATTATGGAAATATGCACGACAGACTCATTATTTGTTTGAGCTGAATTAATTGCAATTCCATCTAAGGGTTTTGGTTAAATCGTTGCCTCGTTATTGCTTCAAATGTTGTGAGTTCAACCGACCACACGTGGGATATAAATACAAAAAACAAATTAGACGATCAAAGTTCTAGTGAAAGGTCTAAAAGCCCAAAAGTTCATTGCTTGGAAGCCTTTTTTGATATTGGAAATCTAAATGGGAAAACAATTATAACAATTTTGTTATACCTAATCATACAAAATGTAATGTCACGAAAACATCTGTTAGTCGTTTTAGTATCAATATTATTATATCATCATTACACATGAATAAAATACTTACATCAACAAAAAATTGGACATTAACTTTTAAGGACAATGTGAAAAAGAAATATTCGACATAGTCAAACATTACTTTATGTGTCCGTTAGAAACAAGATCACAAGGTACCAACAAGAACAAATAAGCAAAAATAAATTTGTCTTCGAAGAGAAAGTCTAAAGATAAGTGGGTAATATCGGTTTCAACGTCACCGATGCCTTTGACTATTGACGCTCCGTAATGGAGTTATAATCTAAATATATAAAATCCTTGCGTTACTGACTGACTGACAGACACGCTACAGCCGAAACTATTGGGCGCAGGAAGCTGAAATTTGGCATGTACGTTCCTTGGGGACCGTAGGGGTGCACTAAGAAGGCATTTTCCGAAATTCCCACGGGATCGGCCAAAACGGGTAAATTAAAAAACAAGGCAGGCGTAGCTGCGTCCTCTAGTAACAATATAACATTACCAAGTAAGACGTAATTTTCGTTCGAACATGGTGTCATTTATTTTTGTAAAAGGACGTATTTGACATGTTACTGACTGTTGTTGCGGTTGCGATAACAATAGCTTACAACAATGTTGACACATTATCCACTTATCTTGATATATTTCGTCATTCAGCCTTTCGCTGGACAAAGGCCCCTCCTGATTAACTTTAGGAGCATTAGCATTGCAAGCCAATAGGACGATTTGGTTTATTATATCATACTTATTTGTTTTTCGTGTGAGTGTGTGGCAACTCTAGTGTCGGAGTTTTTAGATCGCCCAAAGGCCTCCGACATGGCCTAACGATTCTTATCCTGAGACAAGAACCGAGACCGACAGCTTTACGTGCCCTCCGAAGCACGGTAGCGCTCAGATGTAAATGCCACACTTGGTCACCCATCGAAGTGGCGACCTGTGCAAGCGTTGCCTAACTTTGCCGATCGGTTGATATATTTTGATACCGAGTTTGCCGTCTCTTTGCAGACATAATTTTAGCTTCGTGTATTTTCTTTAGTTGTCTTTTCTGACACCTTTGTCACGAATGGGTTATGACATTTTTGTTTTCTTATTCCGTCACCAAACAGACATAATCACCATGATTTTCCTTACTGTGTTAATATTTATGTAACATATTACATTAGAACCCCTTAAACACATAACCTTACATAATATATTGCTGAATATAGGGATGTACCTAATTATATTTCTAGTAAATTAAATTAAATTCCATTTTTCATTTCCTCATCAAAACTTATTAAAGGTAGGAAATTAACTCACCTACTTCACTTTAACATAAGTATCACTTTATCGAAGTCAGGCTAATTTCTTGAAGATGGTTTACCTGCGCAGGGGACACTTCCCGGCTCGTCTCAATATTTTCTTACGGTAAAATATTCATCTTTCCTATCTGTGAGTAAGATTTACGAGACCAACACTTGGACTATCATTAAATTACTTGTCATCTCATTTTTAAACCATGTTTTTAACTTAATATTTATAAAGTCAGTTAATTATTATAATATTATTTTATCACATCAAAATTTTATAAATCAGTAGGTAATATGTTTTTTCTTTCAGCGTGTTTACTGAACAATGGAGCAGTGACTAGCGTCCATCTTTAGTCTGGATATTCTTCTATCGTCGGATTCTACCATCTATATTGCAGTGGGTAAAATCATAATCCTCCTGGCGTTATCCCAAAGATATATATGTCAAAGATCTTTATGACCGCCGGGACTACAGCTTAACGTACTCTGAGGCACGGAACAGGCGATAATTAACAATTCAATACGCACATAACTCCGAAAAGTGAGTGGCGCGCGCCGTGGATTGGCATGCCTGTACATGGCATTCTGTTGGTATCTCCTCTAGGCTATAGTTGATCGTGAATTAGTTGCCTTTATCAGGTACCTATGCAAATTTTGATGCTGACGGCCCACACCCCAGATACTGGGTCCCCTGCGACTTATTAATGAATATGTATATATTAGGTAGTGCCGAATGTTTGCCACTTAAAAGCATTGCTAATACCTATACTAACTTTGACATCGCGTGCCAGTCGCCGTCAATCAAAGTCGCTGCTGTGTGGAAGACTTCTGAGAACAAGTTTGACATAAATCCTGCTTAAGTTAGTGTCTTCAAGACAAGGTACGCGAGAAATTAATTTAACCTGTAGTCGTAGGTTTGTCGTTAGATTATGAAATCTGCTACGCAAGGCTATATTAAATCCCTAATCAATTTACATTATATTTCTTACTTTGGAATACAAAACCACTAGTACACTGTCACTTACTTTTTACTGTGCATTTTTAGTGTACATATTTCTATGTCATCATTCATTGCTTTTTACCGACTACATAAAGTGCTTGAAATACGCGACCAAGAAAAACATTTTATTCAATTCTAATCTACCTAAGTTTTCATCGGTGAATAACAAGATTTACAAGAAACAAAATATCCTGGCCGTAACCAATTTCTATTCGCGAATCACTTACATAAAATGCAACTATTTGCAAACTACTATTAACTGTAAATATTTTTGTGTGTGGATTTTCTACTGGAGGATTGTTAACAATATAACTGTAGCTCGTTATTTGCAATGTAAATGTATAAACATGAATATACTAATATAATTTGATGACGTTTTAAAATATAGTTTAGTCATTCAGTGGAAACATGCTTCTTTTAACGATCAATAAATGAAATTCAATGAGCAATCATCCAATAGCACAAGAAATCAAAATAAAAAATTGTAAGAGAAAGTTTTCTAAGTACACAAATAAATTGGTAGGTATCTTGAAAAGAAGAATAAAGGAAAAAAAGAGCAATAGAATTTCAAGATCACTGGGGAATACAGTTGTGTGACACCTCTATCGCCCGGTGAAAAGAACCTTAAAGCATAAGTACAATTTGTATAGCTCTAGAAACACAGCTCCAAAAATGCAAAGGTAAATTTATCCCGACGTCTATGTTATGATTGCATTAATTGGATTCTGTATCGCATCGCGTTGTGTAATCAGTTCTGCACGGCGTGGATGTGTTACCTAACCCTTCGTTTGGAAATCAAAACTGTGTGTCGCGCACCCGCGGCCGACTCTCCCTAAAATTATTTACCTTTCATTCCGTTCACTAAATGAGTAGGTTTATTGGATTAAGAAAGCTTTGCCCTTAATTGGGGCTTTCCGACAAATAACTTTTCTGTTTTCTCAAACTCGGACAGCTCTTAAATAATGCTCTTAATTAAACTTGTGCACAAAATTAAATAGATTTCGATAATTACTTATAAGTAGTTGTTGTGAACTTCAAACGACGTTGTGTTTTGAATTTATGATTATGTTCTAAATAAGTTTTCGTGTTGGCATAAATTTATTTTTTTTGGACTTTTTGGACTGCGGCGGTAGCCCAGTGGTGTACGTAACGGACTGCCGAGACGATAGTCTCGGGTTCGATCCCCAGGTACCTCGGGCACACACCTCTGACTTTTCGAAGTTATGTGTGTATTAAAAATGTTAATTATCGCTCGCTTAATAATGTGCCCGGTAGATGGCAATAGGCTCGCCCCCTATTACATTGGAACCGAAACATATCTGGCGAAGTGTGGGTGTGTAATACACCTCTGCCTACCCCTTCGGGGATAAAAGGCGTGAAGATATGTTATGTTATGTTATAAATTTATTTAATACTGTAACCAACACAAAGTATAAACATTTACTGGCGTAAATGTTTATACTTTGTGTTGGATTACCAATAGATTACGTCTATATTGATGTTGTGAACTTTAGTCCAACAAGACATAACAATATATGTTTATTGTTTGTGTACTTTCGAGCCATGTAATAATTATTTTTGCGGCATTGTTTTTCAGATATAGAGGATAATCGCGGCTATAAATTTAATCTTAATATATAAAATCCTTGCGTTACTGACTGACTGACAGACACGCTACAGCCAAAACTATTGGGCGCAGGAAGCTGAAATTTGGCATGTATGTTCCTTGGGGACCGTAGGGGTGCACTAAGAAGGGATTTCCCGAAATACCCACGGGATCGGTCAAAACAGATAATTAAAAAATAATGTGCAGGCGTAGCTGCTGGCGTCCTCTAGTTAACAAATAAAAGGCGTTTGAACACTCTAGGTAGCACTGTATTTTGGGAAATCCTCGCCTTAACGTGCGAAACGGCCATCTATACATATAATAAATCTGTAATCGATCGAAATCTGTATATGGAAGATATTCAGGAGAAATCTATTTAAAGGGGTCTATATTAAAGAAGAGAAGCCAAAAATATAATTATAACAATTTTTTCTGTTTGTTTGTGCGTTTGTGCACGCTAATTTCAGAAACGGCTAATCGAATTGCAATGCGGTTTTCACTGATGTATTGTGGTAAGCCCCACTTAACATTTAATGTTTGTTTTATACGAATCGGTTCATAAATAAATAAGTTGTGTCAAATTAAACATTACGATGCATTTGTGCTGTTAAAATTTGTTCTATAAAAGTAACTCTTTAGTTGAATTGGTTGAAACTATAAATAATATATTTAAAAAAAAATTGTCTTCTTGCAACCAATAGTTTTGGCTGCACGTTGTCTGTCAGTCAATCAGTAACGCAATGATTTAATATATACAGACAGGAAACAGCCACATTGTTGCAAGGAGCGCGTCGGACTCGCCCATGAAGGACTCTGTGCTAGAGGTATACACTAAACATATCCATTATCTTCACCTAACCATATAAGTATCACTATCACTTTTTCAACGGTACAAATAACTTTGTTTTTCATAGTTTTTGTATTAACGACCAAGTTATATTTGCGGTTTTTGAATATAAAAACTGCTGACCACATATCGTTCAAACAAATTTTCGTTGGAAGTTTTTATTACGATCTACAGCATATCTTTTTTTAGATTTGTCACTCTCTTACTTCAAAAGTTTGAGGACGGAGGGACGGGGGAACGATACTCATTTAATCACTTTGGAAGCGTCTTTCTTTCAAACGATTGACTTTGAGAAATTAAAGTAAAAAGTAAAAATATTTTCACGTCAGCTCCATGTATGGAGAGGAACCCTTAATTGTCATTCCTTTTTATTTTTGTATAAAAGTCGGGCAGCGGTTCACAGAATACGTCATCTTTCTAAAAATATTCAATGATGGTTTCGGTATAAGATGGCTGTGACATACGGAAGTACAGACACACAGACAGATATGGCGAATCTATCAGAGTTCCGATTTTTTCCATTTTTGGATAAAGAATCCTAAAAAGTGCCTACAATGTTTAAAATTCCGATCGACTTAGACCACGCAGAGTTCTGTTTGTTATATCTCTAAAAGCAGTGACAAAGCTAAGATTTAACGTTATTGCCATCATATCATATGAGATGAATATACGATGGCAAACCGTGAAGCGGTCTTAGCATGTAGATCGCAAACCAAGGGAAATCAAGCAATATGACGAACCCATGGGCGGTATAACAGTACTTTTTCGTGCCGGTTTTCGTCAGACCCTGTCTGTTATACCACCATACAATATGAGACAAGAACTGATGAAATTAAAGCCTGTCTAAAGAGTTGATAACTATGGGATTGTATTACCGCAATGCATTTGACATTAAATATGCGAGCATGATTATGAGGCAACGAACATGCACAGGAATTCTCTGATCTTTTACTCGCGATTGGTAATTTCGCGGTGTGGACTCGCACGAACAAGTGAAAGTCATTTGAGCTATTTTCAGGACATCTACACTATTCAATATAGGTATTATATGCAACTTAAAACATTTTGGGTATCAATTCTGTGTAGCCTAATGAAAAGACAAATTACGCGCGAACGGAGTCGCGGGCACAGCTAGTATTATATATTATTTGTGAAGTGTTTTAATTAAAATGTAAATAAAAGATATATATTTTGTCTAAGTTTATTTAACATCTTATAAAAAGGTCAACAGCCCATTAATTTCTCCAAGACTGCTAGTAGTTAGGTATAGTAAATTAATTTTGCTGCTATTTAATGAAGCCGAGCGAGTTGATGTTGTCAATCGATGTTTATTTTTCAAAGGTTTCTCTTTTATAACGCACATCTTTATTTAATAGCCAGCGGCGATAGCCCAATGGTGTACGTAAAGGTCTGCCGGGACGATGGTCTCGGGTTCGATCTCCAGGTACCCCGGGCACACACCTCTGACGTTTCGAAGTTATGTGTGTATTAAAAATGTTAAATATCGCTCGTTTAATAATGTGCCCGGTAGATGGCAATAGGCTCGCCCCGTATTACATTGGGACCGAAACATAACTGGCGAAGTGTGGGTGTGTAATATACCTCTGCCTACCCCTTCGGGGATAAAAGGCGTGAAGTTATGTTATGTTATGTGTCTATATATAATACTTGATGATCCCGCGGTTACACCCGTGTTATTAAAGGGTACTGCTCAGCTCTCGTGGCTCATAGCGCGATGTTATATACCCTATACACTTTTTTTTCACTTCACTTGGAACCTGGTTGACTTTCCCATTGCAAAACAGGCGGGTGACCTGAAATTTTTAAATACACCTATTTTAATATGGATTTATTCAATTGTTCTTAATCTTTTTTATGAGGATTTTGTAACTGCCATGATGCTTATTTCTCACTGTTTTTATCTTATAGTTTGGTACTTAGGTATTGTTAAGCATTAATGTTGTCCGTGTGGTGACGGATTAAGAATACGGAATGTCACCACCCCATATCATCCCATGGGTGTCGTAAGAGCCGACAGAGGGACCATATTATGCAGAGAACAGCACTGTAAGAGAAGGAAAACTTGATACAAACCCTATACCAACCCGTTTGGCCAGCGTGGTATAGTAGGCCAATTCCTCCTTTCAAAGGAGAAGCCTAGTCCAGCAGTGGACTGTTACAGGCTGATGATGAAGCATTAATGTACACTTACCTATGGAGTGTGGCCATCGTGCTCCGGTATCAACTGCTGATCAACAATTAGTTCATCGACGATCCATATTGTTAGACAACGAGATATGATGACGTAGATGATACTAATTTTAAAACGTAAATGTACTACGCTATTAATAGTACTGTTGATACAGTTGTTAAGTTCATAATGAAACGTTTTCGATATTGTACGACGATCATGTAAGTTTGCAGCGCAGCGAGTGTGCGCGCGACGCGCGCGGTGAGCGGCCTGTCGCTTGTCTCTGTATTCCCCCGGGTGATGCTAGTGTTGGGTAGGACTTACAAGAGGCAGTACATTTGTCCCGTATAAAACTCACAAATGTAAGAGCGGCTCAAAATGTTAACTTGTACCACTTCAATTTTTTGTCGCGGTCGTCTTGTATGATATGACCGTAGAGTAAATGAGACGGTGAGGCCAATGAGGGAGAACGCCTCACACGCTCCACTCGAACAGCGCCTCTTTTTATTTTTACACGTATTACTTCAAATTTTATGTCGCGTTCGTCAAATAGGACGCGAGCGTTGACTAAGTGAGAAGGAACTCGTCACATGCCTCACTTCAACAGAGGCGAGGCGTCGTGAAGCGCAGCGATGCAATTGAAGGTGTTTATATGATACGCTCATATATACCTCTGCGCGTCAAGAATTCAAGATGCCTCGCCTCATTTGAAGTGGTATATTGTACTGGCTCAGTACAAAAAAGAGGCACCTCTTACAAACTCATTTCAATTATGTCCTACCCAATACTAGTTGATGCGACGTCGACTCCCCCTCATGCCCCCCGCACCCGCGCTGCTAGTGCGTGATGTTATTGTTATTGTTCTAATGATGCAGGCACCTTAAGTTTATATTATATGTATATTTATGTATGATCATATTTGGCCAGTGTACTCACTGTTTTGCGCCTTCGTGAATCACTACTAGGGTCACGTAGAAAATCAGTGCCAGCATGACTGGTATCATGCTGAACGGGGTCCTATTGTCGTCACGACCTAACCCTGACGAGGTGCACCAGATATCCATGTATTTCTTCTTTTTTTTGTATTTTTGTGTGTTATTACGATTTCTGTATACTTATAATCATGCTTGTTTGGTTGTGATAGCAAAAAATATTTTTAAATTTTTTCATTAATTCATTTCTATAGCCTTCTTGGATAAACGGGCTATCTAATATTGAAATAATTTTTCAAATCGGACGTGTAGTTCCTGAGATTAGCGCGTTCAAGCAAACAAACAAACAAACACTTCAGCTTTATACATTACATACATACATACATAGACTCACGCCTGTTTACCGGAGGGGTAGGCAGAGACTACGGAACGCCATTTGCTACGATCATCATATATATATTTTTTTATTTGATTTACATATTAGTATAAAATTAGATTTCCTTATGCTGCATCGGCTAAACTTTTTCAAGTGCATTGCAATTTTGAAATGGAATGCCCTTTTTTGTAAAATCAATTACCAACCGCAAGAAAGAAATCCATTTTCAAAATCTTGAACGCAACCAGTTAAAGATCGTTTTAAGGCAAATTAGTTTGACCTGTCTCTCGTTGTATTGTTGTCCGTCTTAAGCAAAACCATTTAGTGACATTGGAATAAACTGGGAATTTTTCAATTGCCTGTTGAATGGGCCACATCCTCATCTAATAGAGAGTGACACGCATCGCGAACTACTACCAATAGAATGATAATTATGACTAAACGTACAGAGCTCGCAACGTGCTCGGGTATAACGAAGTATGAATTTGTTGCTTTGAAGTTGAAGTAATAATGGTAATTATATTGCTCATTTATCATTATCAGGCAAACTGTATTCACACAACACAATGACTTTGAAATGTAATTATTTCTGGTTTAATTGAATACTACAAGTGTGCTGGCTATTCGGGCCTGCGAAAAGCTTTTAGTGCGTACAAAACTATTCGCTCACCTTCCACTTCGATCACAAAATGAATTTTATAGAGTTAACCCACTAAAAGCTTAGGACCAATTTAATCATTTGCCCCCAGATTGGATTTGTTATTGGTGAAACATACTGTGAGATAAAAAGTGAAGTCAGCTACGGGTGCATGTACTTCCGTTGTTATAATAGCCGTAGCCCTAGCTTTTGTTTTAAAATGTTTAATGTTTGTGTATAAGATATTAACGAATTAGGTCAGATCTATTTAATCATTAAGAAACAATTATTTTTTTAGTTCTTACGACATTTGCCAATGATGTGGCCTCTTTTATGAATAAAACTCAAAATATCTCGGAAGCTAGATAATTATTTACTGAATGTATTTCCCAGAATCGGCAAGTCCCGAAAGATAATTAAATCCTATTAAATTTTTGTTCATTTGATTTGTCGGGGACAAACGAACAGCGGGATCGCCTGATGGTAAGTGAATACCACCGCCCGTGGACTACCTGGTGGACTACCACGGAAGTCACAAGTGCGTTGCCAACCTTTGAAGTGATAAAAGGCATCGGAGGAGGATGAGTGAGAAAGAAGGGATGGAGCCGCCGGCACACTTACTCTCCGAATGAATCGCAACAATATAGATACTGTTACTTTAAGTCAATATTCGGTGGAAGAGTAGTATTTCCCTGGTCGTGGCGAATATATTTAATTTTATATTCCATTTATACATCTGTATTCGTATTTATCAATACAGTTAATTGTACCTTAAACACATTACCTTTATATTAAGAATATTTATATTATAACATTCAAAATACGTTAAATCTATTCTTTTACAAAAGCCTCTACACTTCAAGAATTCTGATAATGAAAAATAGCTACAGAATCTTTGTATTAATTCGTCCCTTTAAAAATAGGTTGGCATGTAACATATTTAATCTGGGCATATTTTTTACGAACGCCCACGTCACATTGTGAGGCTAATAAAGATTTAAAGGACAATGGCAGATTTCCATACATCAAAATGTCTGAAATTAAATTGAAGCGAACAGTAATAAAAAATATATCAAAAAATTTGGCGTAAGTAACAGAGTCTAGAAATGATTCTATTTTCACTCAGGAAAGGTGAAAAAAGAAGATATCGGTGTTTGAAGTTTTAGTTAAAATGTAGGTAGGTACGTTTGAATTATCAAATGACATATGTCAGATTGACATCAAAACGCGGAAATATTTTGTAGCATCTAACTGTCACAGCCATAGACAAAAGCAGAGCTGCACATTTTAAATCGATTTTATGTGAAATCGATACAACTTTAAAACGATGCTGTGACATTTTTATTTGATTTAAACGTTGTTTTGCTTCAAAAATATTAGCTTAATGATATAATGTTGATTAAATATTAAATAACTGCATTTTAAACCAAATTAACTCTATAAAGGTCGATCGTATCGATTACTTATTTAATAATCGATATGGATATAGCACTCACGTCTATTCCTGTCACACCATTGTCTATGGCAACAATCAATTAAAAAAGTATTCGTAATCAATTGGAATGCTTTTTATCATCATAAAATACTCCAGCTTTAACGAGACAAAGTGAAAATATTAAAAATCGTAGAAAAAAAAATCAATTTGTTTTGTTCATATGAAGTTTAAGGTCGCCACAACATACTCAGACCAAATTCTGCCATTGTTCTTTTCGACGAGAAGTAATTTGTCGCCATATTTAAGGGGACATACAAGCTATATTATAGACTAGAGGACGCCAGCAGCTACGCCTGCATTTTTTTTTAATTTACCCGTTTTGGCCGATCCTGAGGGAATTTCGGGAAATCCCTTCTTAGTGCACCCCTACGGTCCCCAAGGAACATACATGCCAAATTTCAGCTTCCTGCGCCCAATAGTTTCGGCTGTAGCGTGTCTGTCAGTCAGTCAGTAACGCAAGGATTTTATATATTAAGATCTACGACTACCCTCCGTGCTACCAGTTCCCGTTCTAATGAACGGGAACTGGTAGCACGGGATTAGATACGTACATACACATACATATACTCACGCCTTTTTCCCGTCGGGGTAGGTATTAGATCTTTACTTTAATGTTGCTTTTATGTTTTTACCAGACTTCGGCGGCCTGCGGCTTCGTCCGCGTCGGTATCACGACAAAAAAATATATTATGATACAAAAGCAAATATAATAATACAACGTTTCATCAAAATCTGTTTAGTAGTTTTAGAGTCATAGAGTAACAAACATCAGTCCATTCTCACAAAATTTGCATCTTTTAATATTAGTTATGTGTGTGTAATCTTTGTCTCTTTATATATATATATATCTTTCTTGTGTGCGTGTGTATGTCACTGAACTCCTCCTAAACGACAGGACCGATTTAGATGAAATTTTTTGTGTGTGTTCAAGGGGACTTGAGAATGGTTCAGTTTACAATTTAGTCCACTGGAAAATGATTTTTTAGTTAATTTTTAATTCGTAAGTAGTAGTTGATTTTGGAATGTTTCACATTGGAACCGACCGACTGCGCTACCATCGCAGGCTCAAATCTATATTAATAAGTTCGTCAAGGGGTACGGTAGACTGGATCGAAACCTTACCTGAATAATAAAACATAAAAAAATAAAGATTTCGAGTCGACAACATATATCCGCAACATTCGGACTGTGGAAAGTTTTTAACTTTTATTTCAGTCTCTTAACCAGTGTATGTAAAGGAGTAAACCATTTAAAGATATTTTTGTAAAATTGAAAATACTTCAAATGAAAAATTTATTCAAGAAATATTTTAATTAACTTTTACGAAGAAGGTTTTAGAACAAAATCGTCACGGCAATATAATCTAACAGTATTGTAACTCGGCCGTCTTCGTGAGTTATATACCTACCAGACGCGCCGCATGCGAGCTGCGGCACGATAGTGGCTGCGGGTACTGTAGGCACGGTCCGCCCAGTCTAATGGGTACTCTGCTCGAGGCGCGTAGGTATAACTCGAGTTTCGTGCGTTTGTGTGGAGTTACAATACTGTTAGATATTATTACCGTGATATCGTCTTGTTAATTTTTTGAAATCTCTCAGAATTAATGCCATAACTTTGATTTCAAGTTAATTCAGGCAATAAACACAATGTAATTATTACAATTGATGTTATTTAATTAATCTGCCTTCTCAAATAAGCATGACACTCAATAAAAATTAGATACCTGGCTTTTTATAAAATTGCTTATAATTATACATTTTCAAATTAATGCAATGCTTTAAAATTAAATATCAAAGTACAATGACTCTATTTATAAATGAAAATACGAAGCTAAGTTGTCTATGAGATACGTACTTATCTTTTCAATATATTCCTTCAACGCTCAAACAGCTATTACACTAAGTCGTAACTACGCTATGCGGGAGAAAAATAAAGGTATCGTTCCTAAGGAGGTACTTTGCGAAATCTTATTAAAGTTATTCAATGAAGTCGGAGTAGTATCAGCGTAGTATATGCCGCAAAGGCCATTCGCAACTCCGGTTGCTTGCACATAGGGTTCTTATATATAAGTTTTTGTAAAGTTGGCCGTAGGCCGGGGCGGTAATACCCTCTCACAGAAGATCAACGTAAAGTAGCAGTACTTTTCTGCTGCGTTTCGCTTGGTGAGTGAGAGCGCCGGAGGCGCAGTCCCTCCTTCCCATTCTCTCTTCCTTACCTTTGGGGATGGCAGAGAGAGTGTGAAGGTTTAGGCGAGAGGGCGGTTACCGCAGCATGCGTTCGACCAGTGAAGTATTAGTGGAGTCATTGTGTGGGTAGTGGGGGTCGACCCGCCGGCCAGGGAGACCCGTAGAAACGGTGGTGCCGCTGGCCGCCCGCGGTATAGTATAGGGCCCAACTGGGACTAACTATTTAGGGAAGCTGCCCCACCAGGCCGTGCATAATCTCGGAGTGGCTCGTCGTGCCGGTTGGTGACCGGATGGTGGGACCCGGCGACCACTTCCAGGAGGGTACCGGGGCCCTTCCGTCCGGCGGATCGGCCACTGCTATTCCGCACAGTCCAATGACGAAACAATACTCCACGCTTTGTCACGCGCTGCTGCGGTGACTGCCACCTCTTTTGACGCCCCTTCTTTCTTCTTCCACTCCACTATGGCAGCAAGCAATGGTAACGGTCACATAGCGGCGTCAACCTTTCCCACCCACACGCTACTTGAGGTGGAATTCGCCAACATCCGCGGATTCCATTAAAATCTCAACGCCGTCCACCACCATCTCAAGACGGCAAGGCCGGCCATGCTTTTTCTGACTGAGACTCAAATAAGCTGCCCTGCCGACACGACTTATCTGCACTATCCCGGCTATGCCCTTGAAGAGAACTTCTACGCAAAAGCTGGGGTATGCTTGTAATTCAGGGCGGATATTTGCTGTCGTCGTCTACGCTGCCTAGAGGACCCCTCCTTTTCCGTTCTGTGGATACACGTAAATCTGGGTTCATTAGGCTGGATTTACTTGTGCCTATACCGGTCCCATACTGGAGATGCCGAGGCAACTCGACTTTTTGACTACCTGAGTCAGGTGGCAGATGATGCGCAGGAGCAGTTTCCGACCGCTGAGTTCGTCTTTTTGGGAGATTTTAATGCCCACCATGAGACCTGGTTGGGCTCTCCCAAAACAGACCACGCGGGAAGGGCTGCTCACGCATTCGCTCTCACGCATGACCTGACCCAGCTTGTACTCCAGCCCACCAGGATACCAGATATACAGGGTCAAGCGCCCTCTTTGCTAGACCTTCTGCTGACGAGTCATCCAGACCAGTACAGTGTGTCGGTTCAAGCCCCATTGGGCTCCTCCGACCACTGTTTAGTCTGCACGTCAGTGCCAACCGCTGCGCCTTCACAACACGTGGACGTAAAGCGACGCTTATGGCACTACTCGAGAGCAGATTGGGATGGCCTGCGCAGTTATTCCGCGTCCATCCCGTGGTCTCAGCGTTGCTTTGGTGGGTGGGATCCTTTGGAGAGTACGTCTGCTGTTGTTGGAGAAATTCTGTTAGGTATGGAATATTATATTCCATCCATTTTTGTCACCAGCAACAGCAGACTTAGGCCTTGGTTCGATCGCGAGTGCGCCGATGCTGTTAAACAAAAACAGTCGGCGTACCGTGCTTGGAGCAGGGCTTGGTCTAGTCGCGATCCGAATGTCCATCTCATCAAAGCGGCCTATAATAGAGCCACTAAGGTCTGCAAGAGGGCATACACTTGAGCGGATGCACAGCGCGTTGCACGGTTTGGCCAAGAACTTTTGTCGCACCCTACGGGAAGCCGTGGATATTGGCGGCTGGCCAAAGCCGTGCAATCCAATTTCTGCCAGTCTTTGCTGCCACCGTTGCGATGCTCTGATGGATCACTGGCTCATGGGCCGCAAGAGAAAGCCTTCACTTGCTTGTCAATCTCTTTGCGGCCAACTCCCGAATCGATGACCGTGGTTCACAGCCGCCATCTATTATACCACTGCGGCTACTCCATGCCTGATGTTCGCATCAGGCAATGCGATGTTTGCGCGATACTGCGGTCTCTCGATGTCCGGAAAGCCAGTGGTCATGACGGTATCCCAGTGGTTGTTCTAAAGAAATGTGCAGCCGAGTTGTCTCCAACGCTCACACGCCTGTATCGCCTGTCTTATTCCTCTGGCGTCGTGCCGCAGGCTTGGAAGGAGGCAAACGTACAACCGATTCCCTAAAAGGGGGATCGTTCTGATCCAGCTAACTATCGACCCATAGCCATCACTCCTACTCTCTGCAAGGTATTCGAACGGGTAATCAACACCCAACTCGTTCGCTAGCTAGAAGATCGCTCTCTTGTCAATGATCGACAATATGGCTTCAGACCGAAACGATCAACGGGCGATCTTCTAGCGTATGTCACTCACCACCTTTGGGGTGAGGCTATGGACAGGCACGGGGAGTCGTTGGCTATCAGCCTCGACATCTCCAAAGCCTTCGATAGAGTATGGCATCGTGCGCTTCTTTCCAAGCTGCTGGCTTACGGGTTGCCAACTCGATTGTGCAACTGGGTTGCTAGCTTCCTGCATGAACGACATGTTCGAGTTATTTGCGAAGGTTAAAATTCAAAGTTTATGCAGGTAAATGCTGGTGTGCCCCAGGGATCCGTCTTATCGCCCACACTTTTTCTTCTGCATATCAATGATATGCTCACTTTTGGGAGCATACATTGCTATGCAGATGACATATACCGTGCATCTTGCGGCTAAGCAGGCCGACATTGAGGAAAATAGGCGAAAACTTGTCGCTGAGCTTGACCAGGTTTTGAACAGCATCTCGAATTGGGGTGCTGAAAACATGGTCAAGTTCAACGCCAAGAAGACACAGGTGTGCGCATTTTCAGCTAAGTTATCTCCATTCCTTCGCCAACCTTCTTTTCTGGACACTCCACTACCGATACAGGACAGTCTAAATATACTTGGCATAGACATACGCCGCAATCTCAACCAGAGGAACTACATCGAGGGTGTCATTAAATCGGCATCTCGAAAACTCGGAGTCCTGAACAGAGTGAGGAGGTTTTTCACGCCGGAGCAGCTGTGTCTATTATACAAGACTCAGGTTCGCTCCTGCGTGGAATACTGCTCTCATCTCTGGAACGAACTAATAGGTTGCAGCGGCGTGCTGTCCGTACCATAAGTGACCTCGAGGCTACTTAGGTCCTTGAATCTCTGCAATCACACAGGGACGTAGCCTCAATGGCTGTCTTTAACCGATTGCATCACGGTGAGTGCTCAGAAGAACTCTTTCAACTCATCATACCCTCTCCTTTCTTATCCCGAACAACACGTGCCGGGTTAAGGTGCCACGCTTACACGGTAGAACAGATACCGTTACGTACGAAAAGGTTCGGTACATCTTATCATTGCCGTAACATAAAGATGTGGAACTCACTGCCAACTCACGTGTTTCCTTGCTCCCTTTCTCCTGGGTCCTTTAAGCGGGGCGTGTAAAAGCATCTCTCAAGGCCATCAAATTGAGGGCCGCTATGTCACATTGCTTAACCAGCAATTGGGGATTGTGGCCTTCACAATAGGACTTCACTGTCAGCTTACCATCAAGCAGCGTGAAGTCAATTTGACAGGTATTTTTTATAAAAAAAAAGCTGTAATGGTTGTTGGACGGTACTACTACGAACGTAGGGCGCAGTTAGCACGACACTGCACACTGGAGCGCCAATCGATGCTGATAAAAACTTCTCCCAAGCTACACAATCATCCGAGTACGCCGCACTCAATTACTAGAGTTTGTTGCACGAGACATTTCCAACATTCACATTTTTTCTCGTTTCACTTCCCACTGTAACAGCTTATTTACCTCGCTTCAAGATTGAAAGTAATGTTTGCCTCAAGTAAACGACATCAAACACTTAACTTTATAATTACAAAAGGGTGGATAAGCTCGGTAAACCCACCTCGAGTATGAAACAGAAATATTTACGCTTTGCCTATGCAAAGGTAATGGCGAAAAAAGTTTCTTTATTTCGGTGATTCAGGTGTTCTTCTATTCGCTTTTAATTTGTTTTTTGTTTGGTTATTGTTTATTGGTTTTGTGGTGAGTGCGCTATGAAATATGATAGAAAAGAAATACAAATGCTATCTATTAGGGCATTTTTATTCCGAGCGTCGGATTGTCTACCATACAGGCGAAATAAATCCGTGACTTGGTATTCATTTGTATGTAAAGACATGTATATTGTATAGCGGTGCATGTTGGCGACGATATTGCTGTAGTCTAGTCTCAGAGTTATTTATGAACAATTAATCTTTGAACCCGACTAATGGATCCCGCTTCTGGGACTTGCAGACACGGTCGCGATCACAAACTAATAATATCTTGACAAAATACACAACACACACACATGTAAAGACCCCGAAAGGAACAATTGCAATATTAATATTTACACTGTACATTCACTACAACAGTGGGATTAATCTTAATCCGCAATTCAGTTTCATTATAATTACATTTGACAGTGATATCACTTAAAGTTTGACCAGTGGAAAATTAATAAAACGTTAATTTTGGAGACATGAAAATATATGTTCCGGTTACCATGCTTTTTGACAAAACAGTGACATTCCACAGTCTAATAAAAATCATAGTATAAAAACACCACATCAAAGAAACATATGAGCCTAGAATAGAAAGAGTTTTCAAATCGCTACTTCAACACCTTCTCTCGATGTGTAGACCTAGCTGTTCTTGTAGGCTGATAAGCCTTGGCCCTGCCAGTGGCTTTGTGAAGAGATCTGCCAGCTGCTTCTCAGTGCTGATCCTATTCACCTTAAGATCTCCAGCAGTCACCAATTCTCGCACAAAGAAGTGGCGTATTCGAATGTGGTTAGTTCTTCTATGGAACTCAGGATTCTCAGCTAATCTCACAGCCGCTTCGTTATCCACATAGAGAATAGGTGAAGCCTCCATCTTCGTCACGCTTTGCATTAGACGAGCGAGCCAAATGCCTCCTTTCGCTGCCTCACTAGCTGCAACAATCTCGGCTTCTGTAGTAGAAATAGCCACTCTGGGTTGTCTCTGGCTCAACCATGACACGGCGCCTCCAGCATAAATGCATACAACTCCAGTAGTTGATCTCCCTGTTGTTAGATCTCCACCGTGATCTGCATCACTGTAACATTCCAGAACACCTATTCTGTTATCCTTCTTATACAGAATTCCCATATCTGGAGTGTACTGTAGATATCTTAGCATGCGCTTCAACCGAACACAATCCATGTGAGTCGGGTTTTCCAAGCTTCTGGATACTACACTGACAGGATATGCTATGTCAGGCCTTGTGCACACCATCAGATAAGCAAGAGCACCTACTACTTGTCTATAATTCTTCAGAAAGTAGTCATCAACCTTCTCTGCTTCCTGTGGTACAGGGTCCTTTACCATAGGAGTGCTTACTGGTTTTACAGATTTCCATACCGAATCTCTTCAAGATTTACTTTACATAAGAAGTCTGGTGTATTCTAACCGCCTTCTCTGACTTCAACCTCCATACCCAAGTAATACGGTACAGGTTTATAAGTCATCGCAAACTTCTTTTCAATTCCTTGATGAATTCATCAATCAGTCCTTCATTTGAACCGGTTATAAGACCGTCGTCGACGTACAGAGCAACTAATAACTTCCCATTAAATCTTTCTCTCTTAAACAGGCAGGGGTCAGCTTCACTGACTTCAAAGCCAATTTCCTTGAAATAGTTTATGATCGTCGTGTTTCAAAATCGTGGAGCCTGTTTTAACCCATACAAGCTTTTCTTAAGCAAGCATACTCGTCCGCTACCATCATCATATCCTTCCGGTTGCCACATGAATATCTCTTCCTCAGTCAACGAACCATATAAAAAGGCTGTACAGATGTCAAACTGACGTAGTGCCATCCCTTCATTAGCTGCTAAACTCAGCACCGCTCTAATAGTTGCCATTTTAGCTACGGGGCTAAAGGTCTGATCATAATCTTCCCCTTTCTTCTGTCTAAAACCTTTTATGACAAGACGTGTCTTATATTTATCTATTGAACCATCTGGGTTTAACTTCACTTTATAGATCCATTTACAAGGTATTGCTTTCCGATTCTTAGGCAATTTCTCAAGAACCCACGTTCCATTTGCTTTTAAGCATTTAATCTCGCAATCCATAGCTTTGCGCCAATGGTCTTTATCTGGGCAATCTAAAGCTTCCTTGTAAGTTCCTGGTTCGTAGTAACAATCATTGCTGGTATTGACATGAGAAACGTAATCATTTAATTTCAATGGTCGCTGCAGGTGTGATCGATCTCTGAGCTGCTTACCTTGCCTGCCCAATTCAATAGATTCGTCTTCCAACTCCTCTACACGCGCATCTCCAAATTATTTTTCATCACCGCTAGTAACAGGACCCTCAATAACTTCCGTGTCCTCCGAGAGTTCAATTTCGTTATTTGTCTCAATAGGTCTTCCTCTGTCTTCTTCAGCTGTGACTGGTTTCGGTATCTCATTATCATGTCGTTCCTTACATATATTGGAACTTCTATATTAGCTGTCTCTGTTACTTGTGCACGTTCAGTATCCCCAGGTTCTTCACTTCCTAAATTAGTCTCCAGAGGTCTCTCATCAAATGTGTCATCTCTGGATCTAACTATAGTATCCAACTCTCTGTACCAGAGTCTATAACCATCATCATTGTCATAGCCAACCAAGTAACACTTCTTTGCTTTCTTCTGTATCTTCTTCCTTTTCTGTTTCGGAATATGCGCTTAGCAAGTCGAACCAATGATCCTCAAATGTTTGA
This sequence comes from Euclidia mi, assembly GCA_944739405.2. Taxonomy (NCBI): domain Eukaryota; kingdom Metazoa; phylum Arthropoda; class Insecta; order Lepidoptera; family Erebidae; genus Euclidia; species Euclidia mi. The sequence goes on from OX123184.2 coordinate 41,963,336, forward strand.
CTTGCGGCATCTTCCCAAACCACAACTCGTACGGAGACTTGTATTTCACAGAAGTTGGTCCTATTCTATTCAGAATATACGTCGCTGTATTTACCAACTCTGCCCACAGTTTTTGAGGAAGCTCTTCATGAGCATGCATCATTGCTCTGGCCATTTTAACAATTGTACGGTTTTCTCTTTCACTGCACCCGTTTTGTTCTGGAGTATAGGGCATAACTAACTGTTGATGTATTCCGTACTTCTGTAATTCTTTTTTGACTTTGGCATTGTCGAATTCCCCTCCATTATCACTTAGAAACTCCTTAATCGTGTGTCCAACTGCCTTTGCTTCAGCTAACATCATTCGCAACTTTGCAGGGACTTCTGACTTCTGTTTCATACAATAGACATATCGATAGCGAGTGTATTCATCTTTAAAGAGTACAATGTATCTAGACTTAGAGCCTGAAGATGGGAACGGACCACAGACGTCCGAATGTATGCGTTCTCCTGGACTACTTGCTTTTTCTCTAACACCAAACTTCTTTCTATGTTTTCCCGAAAATGCATCCTTCGCATAACGTGCCATCATTCTTAGTTTTCACATTCAATTCTTGCTCTATTACATCCTTTACATGACTTTTATCCTAGTGACCCATATGTTCGTGGTAAAGCTGCAGCGTATCAACAGTATTTACAACAACTCTTCTATTTGGTTGTATCGCCTTACAGTTTAACTTGTATAGTCCACCATATCTCCGTCTATCTCCAGTAACGGTTACTGTCTTATTAACTTTCAATGAGCAGGTAATCATACGTGACTGAAACACGCTTTTTAGATTCATGTCCGGCGCTGCTAGTACCGAAAACAGGTTTGTAGTAATCTGAGGAACACACCAAACATTTCTCAAATATAATGATACCTCATTCTTGGTTTTCATCAAAATGCTTCCTTTACCCACGGCATCAACTTGCTTTCCATTAGCTGTTGTCACTGTACATGGTTCCGTAAAGCGTTCAAATTCCTCAAACAGGTCGCCTCGCATTGTAATATGGTGTGTGGCTCCGTTGTCAACATACCAATCATCACGATCTTGAGCGCAATCTGTAGCATTAACCTTTACTGCCAACTATAGATGCTGGCGGGAAAAATTCCAAATCATTCCCGTCGAATACTTCGGAAGTATTCCGAAATATTCCGAAACTTTGGGAATATTTCAACTGTCAAAAAAAACCAGCAAAATCGACCTTACTAACTATTTCGCGCTTGGAAGTTGTAAATTATATTTTCTTTGTTTGCTTGCAAGGTTTACCTTTATTTGTTTTTATTGACTGGGCTATTACACGCGTTAGGTAGGTAGGTAATGATTAATACCTACCTATGCGACCCGTGAATACTCGCGATGCGTACAGAATTACATACAAACTAACCAAAAACATAGGTCGGTAACCCTTTTTCAAAAAATAAATCATATATGCTAGGCCTAGTTTTTTATTCCACAACTAACATTTATCAAAATAGCATTCGATTTCGAAATAGGCAGGTACCTACCTAAACACAAAAGTATAAAAATCCTGTTAATCGCAGGCTAACATATCTACCTATAAAAACATCAACATATACTAATTCAATCCCATTTATAATAAAAACCCACCACACCACACATAAACACGTTTATTCCCATTGAATTATTCGGGCGAAATATTCGGCGGAAACATTCGATTGCGGGGTACGAATCTTTCTCGCGGGGGGGAAAACTTCTCCGGGGAGCATCTCCCGTCTTACCGCACCCCGCACCGCCATCGCCTGCACGCACGACTCGTGGCACTCGTGGCAGTCAGGCCGGTCAGGCGCGCGCGGCGCGGCGCCAGCGCGGCGGCACCGGCCGGCGCACAGAGGGGGCGGCGGCGATCGACGATCGATGCAAAATACGATTTTTCAGCAAAATAAAATAAAAATATTTATTAAATTCGTTTTGAATAATTCTGATTTAAAGAAACTTTCCCAGAAGTATTCCGGAATTATTCCGAATTTTTCAGAAGTTTTGCAACTATACTGCCAACATACTAGTTGTAGCACCTTTCTGTAGAACCTGTTCTTTCTTAGGACAGTCCTTCTTAAAGTGCCCGACTTCTTTACAAATGTGACACCTGAAAGCCTTTTTGTTCTTCTCTTTACTACCTTCACCATTACCCTTCTTGGTGTTTCTACCTTTCTTGGTACCTTTCGCAACTAACACATTCTCAGACGTAGACTCAGATATGTTCTCCTTAGCTAACAATGCCTTCTCATGAGTACATAATTGACTAGTAAAGTTCTCGTTAGACATGAGTAACCAGCTCGATTTAAAGTTGAAATAGCTTTCTGGCAGGGTCTCCATAATCTTGCATATCAATAACAATTCTGGTAATTCTTTACCTTCGTCTTTGATAAGCTCCTGATTTAAACTGTGCCATAAGTTTTTCATCTGTGAAATATGAGCTTTCATATCATTTCCTGAAGTAGATTTCCATTTGTATTGAAAGAATTCCATACATTTCCTGTATAAAATGGTCTTCACATACACCTTCGTACAATTTATGTAGTTAATCCCATACTTCCTTAGGATTCGTGAACCTTATTACTTTGTCGAGAGTTTCGTCTAACAAATTGTTCGTAATTAATAAGACAGCTGTACTTTCCAACTTGTAGTACTCGGCTAAGTTCATTTGATATGTAGCCATCGCCGCTTCAAAAGCTGTACCTTCCATAGTATATATATCACATATATAGTATCACTCTTTGCAGGCTTTTCTGGTTTACTTACCTTTCCCTGAACAATATCCATGAGACCGTCCATGCCACGTAACATCGCCGACATGCGGTACTTCCATGATACCCAATTTTCGCCGTCAAGTTTCAAAATCAGAATTTTCGATAGCTCCATTATTTACAACAATAATTCTTCTCGTGTAGGGCGCATAACCACTTAAAGTTTGACCAGTGGAAGATTCATAAAACGTTAGTTTTGCAGACATGAAAATATATGTTCCGGTTACCATGCTTTTTGACAAAACTGTGACATTCCACATTCAAATAAAAATCATAGTATAAAAGCACCACATCAAAGAAACATATCAGCCTAGAATAGAATGAGGTTTCATATCGCTACTTCAACAATATCAAAGTAGGTATCTGGTAGGATAACAGTCTAAAATTAATAGGTACCCTCGTAGAAATACAAATTCCGTAGTAGTAATAGACAATTTCTATAGATTTTGTGGAGATAAATAGCCGAAATTAAATTTTCATGCTTGAATAATAAAATGTGAAGACAATTTTGTGCGAGTTCTCAGGCGTATTTCCTGCTTTTTCTTATTTCCCTTGAGATGAGTCAACTTATAGATGACATAAGTTTACCGATATCGGCGAAGTACGCAGTCTTGAACTGTATGTATTCTTTCAACAAGTTTTACTACTACACAGGGATACGTCAATGGACTCTTACGCGTAAAAATAGTTGCAACAGAATCAGTATAGCTTTAGATTGTAGATGAAATTAGACATAATTTGCTTCGAATTGTATAATCTACTAGAGAATGCCCGCGGTTACAGCCACGTTATATAAGGCTACTGCTCCGCTCCCGTCGCTCATAGCGCGATGTTATATAGTCAATAGCCTTTCTCGATAAATGGGCTATCTAACACTGAAATAATTGTTCAAATCGGACCAGTAGTTCCTGAGATTAGCGCGTTCAACCAAACAAACAAACAAACAAACTCTTCAGCTTTATATATCAGTAAGTATTAGTATATATCTATATACTACTCTTATACTTATATCTTTAGCGTACAAAATAAGTAATTTTAAAATTATCTTTACATTTATTTGTCACGATCGGCGCTTGAACATCGATACAAGAACAAAGTTCCAATACCACTTATCCCAAATTTATTCTAGCGAAAGCTGCTCATGTAATTGAGTTTCCCAAACATTTCCAAATCCTTCACCATTTTGATCGAGCACTGTTCTGTCCACAACATAATTTGGTCTTCAATTTATAGGCAGGCGGCATTCTTTGCTGACGCCCTAACCCTTTTCCTGCGCTCGTTCATCTCGCCTAGGGTAAGGGTTAATAGAGCCGTGTCATCCGTGTTACGTTAACTATTTTATTTTCGCATAGAACGAGACCACCGCTCCGTTTTCTGGAGAGGTTATCTCAAAATAAATTTCGGAGCTATTGACAAAATTCATGTGAGTATCCGTCAATGTGCGCCTTGAGGCATCACGAATAAAGTGATCGGAATGTAGCAAAATTGCGCTATAAGATTATCGTAGTTTTTATATATCAGTCTTATTTTACTCACTTTCTCAATCTCTAATATTTAAGGTAATATCCGCTTGAAATTAAATGAAAACTAACTTTTATCTGTGCAAGTCACTGATCTTGTTGGTATTTATTGTGAAATAAGATCTAGCTAGCTAGTCTCTTTTTAAAAGAAGCAATTTAAAATATAACATAACATACTTACTGACATGACTATTTATCATGCTCACTACAAAACTTGCGGCTATACCACACCTTTAGGTAACGTACTGTTTATCGGATTACCTAAACCCTATATGAATAATTTAGTCAATGGGTCAGTCTCACAAAGGGTTATCGTCTTTTTGTGGTTACTTGTCGACCTTGTTATTGGGGACTTCTCAATCCTTGAACGAATTTATAGCTTTGTAGTACATTGTTGACATTTAGGTTGTAATTCGTCTCAGGATATTTTGGTTAATCAATTCATATACATGATAATGTATTTAGATGCTGTGTGTGGTCTTACTAATTAATAATTAGTAAGGCCACACACAGCAGTGGGTTTTAATAATTATAGCAAAGATTTATCGTTTGAAGAGCTTCGTTGCATACATATCATACATACATAGACTCACTCCTGTTTCAGAAGGAGTAGGCAGAGACTACGGAACGTCATTTGCAACGATCCTGACATATCTCTTTTGCTTCATAATTTAAATAATAGTATTATTAATGGATTTGCGCCCATAACCGGAGAGGTATCACCAATTTATCGATGTAAAACGGTTGTAGGAACTTCTAGGGATATATTTTCATTAGAGATTGACGGACTTACGGAGTTCATGTCTTTTCACCGACTCCATGCCATATTTACATCGCTATCCCTTTGGGTTGCAAAGGTCAGACGACAGTAGGTTTGTGTCAAGCTAATACTCTGTAAAATCTGACTTCACTAAAAGGCGGAACCGAACTACAAAGCAAAAAGTCTTTGAAGCAACTGAAACAAGTAATGCCAGAACGATGATGATTCCTTTCCGTGACTAAGACACACTTAAACTAATCAACGTGTTTCCCTTCATCTTTTTTTTTTAATGTCAAATACATTAGAGAATTAAACATAAGTTAAGTCTAAAATATTCTAAAGGAGGTACATTTTATTTTTTAGACAAAATATATTTTGATAGTCTGCATTCCTTTAGTTACGCCTGGCGCCCGTTAAAAAATCTCGCCGCTTCTTGGCTCTTGTTCAAAGTGAAGACAGAAGACGCCAACAAAGAAAGCTACTTTTGTATTTATCATACTTATTAGTTACAATATATAGGGCCAGTGTACCCGTAAACTTTTATTACAGGGTTTTAGCCTAAAGGTGAACATGTTCTTGTTAGTTTGACTTTGAAAACGCGAGCTTTTTAAAGATGTAATTTTGCAGTGTGGGTGATGTTTACGGTAGAATTTAATTCTTGGATTATACTGATCATTATAACGTAAAATACTGGTAGTCCTTGCTAAGACTACGACTGCTGAGGCCAGCAGTCGCTATGCAGAAAAACTAATATACTCTGATCAACTAGTAATTGGGTCCAAGGCCTCAATGCGGACCGAAAGTGTATTCGTAGCAAAAGGTTTGAAGCATAAAACATAATAATTAAAGCCGTGAATTCATTTTCGATTTATAATTAACATAAAGTCGTTAATAGCTAGTAGTACAATATTAAATCATAAATAAGATGACAAGAAAGCAGACAACGGACAACAGTAAGTATTATATAAAATGCATTATACATGTAAAAGAAAATTTGAAGTTCGTTTACTCAACCCATTTAAAATAATTTACTTGTTTTGCTTAGCGGTAGCCGTGGATATACTAACAGACTGCAATGCAGAGGGTATCGGGTTCGAATCCACGGCGCGCACCAATAACTTTTCGGAGTTATGTGCGTATTGAATTGTTAATTATCGCTCGTCCCGTGCCTCGGAGAGCACGTTAAACCGTCGGTCCCGGTTGTCATGAAGATCTTTGACAGTTGTTACAGGACGTCAGTACCTTCTAAATAAACTGATCCTAGTCTAAACCATGGAATATCGCTATCCCTTCGGGTTGCGGAGGTCAGACAGGCAGTCGCTTTGTGGAAAAGCTAATATTCAGCCAAATCCGGTTAGGTTAGTAAGCGGACCCCAGATTGAAACTGGGATAACGCTATGAGAAAGAAGACTTGTTTTGCTACGTAATACTTAAAAGCAGATCAAGACAACAAATGGCAAGATCGTAGTAGCGCGAACTGCACGTCCCGATAATTTATCTTAGGTTAAGATCCTGCTCTCTATAACGGTTACCATAATGGCTTAGTAAGGAGTTTCTGATTGAGAAGTTACTTAGCGTGACTTTCTTTGGTAAATCACCTGGTTCGGCGATTTTATATGGATTGCTCCGTGTTTAGCAAAGATAATTGGCAACCGCAATACCACATTAATTAGCCTTCTTGTGAATCATTGCGATTACAAAATGAAATACTTTTATATTTATTATGTGTATGTATATAACCTGAAAATGTGCAACCCTAGTTGCGGGACGCCCATTCATCATAGGGGCCAAGTCCATCTATTTGCAACTTTAGAAAGCTGATCCACGTACACAATAAAAAGCGCTGCGGTGTCTTCTACAACTCCTCCTCGGTGTGACGGTGCGACGAACGGCTAGTGACCTCATAGTCGCACCGTCCGCAGGCAAACTCTTCTTCGGGCAACTGAGCATTTGTAACAACAATATTTTTTTCAACTGTCAGACAAAGTTCGTATCATTTAAACATAAGAAGATAGCTAGTTAAGGGTTTCTACTAATTTTTGGGATACCTCTTTCTCATTATTAAAATAAAAACAAGATCTCGCTACTCGCTAGAACAGCAATTAGTGCACGACTACGAAATATATTTACAAACTTCCCTCTTAAGAGAATTTCGTTTCATAATGTAGACAATTGCACAATTTTAATAAGCCAAAGTTCCACCTGCGTCCGTTTCAATGTTATTGTTTCCCCGCGGATTTTGACAGCGAATAATTATACTTTAAACGGGCTTTATATCGTATATATTCTGCGGAAGAGATACCGTTCCTATTCGTGATAGCGTTAATGATTATAATCATAAATTATGTATGACTTTTACGGCAACCTATTGACGAAAGTCCTATCAAAATCTGTTCACGGGTATTTGTGTAAGGCGCAACCAAAAAAACAAACGGTCATTAACAAATAGATAGAAAAAAAATCTTATGATCTATAAGTACCATTTTACGCTAAGATTTAAATAAAAAGACAAAGGGATCTTTGAGTTTAATTCTAGTATAGAACGTATATAGACTATTATTGAATATGAACGGTGAGTGCTCTAATCGGATAACGTGCGGTCTTCACACACACGCATCGTATATCGTATCGTATTCACGTTCGCATTGTGTACTAGTGCATAAACTTGCATGTGTTTATACGCCCAGCATGTGGTCTGTAAATCGATTTCGATAGAATTGGGAAATGATGAATCTTTGGGCAATAGTGGTAAATACTTTTTGAAATTATATTGCTATGGGTATTAAATACTTTTAAACTTTCGTGACTTGTTTGTATATGTAGATGTAGGCACATACTCAATCTCATAATTATTTGAAAATAATGTGCCTTCTACTAGCTCCGCCATTTCGGTATGGGCTATCTTCTTGCCCTGGTCTCAATCTGTTGATGGTATCTAGGTCACAGTGGTTGTAAATTGGCTTCCTATGGCGTAGTGTGCGCAGCAGTAGATGACTGTATAAACAGAACAAAGATACATTCAAGGTCAAGTAATATTCAAGCAATAAAATGAAAAAAAAAACAATAAAGAAACAAAGATCGAATCGCCCATATCATACCAAAGCGTCAATAAGGTCGAATATATGTACACTCAGGATATTTCATAAGCAATGCTTGCGTAACAAAGCTAATGGGTATTCAAAGGGCTCATTCATAGCACAAACTGGTATACACACAACACACTGCGCTGACTACGTCGGCTAATGACGAGCTAAAAGAAACCTCATGTTTAACCGCTACCGACCGTCGGCCGTCGGCCATCCGGAAGAGCTACGCAAATAACCCGTTTTGCATTATGAAAAATAGAATATATAAAACAAAAACATGAACCCAAATGTTTATTCAAAACGCCACCATCTCTTCTTAAGAACAGTTATCCCAGATTTTAATTAACGTTATGAGAATAATATAAACTCGAACCGTGGCAAGTTTTCAGCTTGTGTGTGATACTTGTAATGTACTTACAGTTCATTGACATGAACGCCAGTGACTGTGAAGCTCTTCTCTCTCTCTTCTTCAGCTCTAAACAGTATGACTTGCATATTTTCAGTTTCTGAATGGGATATCGAAAAATAAATTCATTGAAAAATGTAATAAACTAAATAACTTGTGTATGACGGTAGGTGCGAATGACTTAATGGTTTATGCGGCTGCCTCGCGAATTATTACTGCGTCGGGTATCGTAGGTTCGATTCCCACACCAACCAACACTGTGTTATCCACAAATTGTTGTTTCGAGTTTGACCTTTGTGAAAGTGGATTAAATATTTTTAAATCTCTGGCGACACACAAATTTTCGTGCCGTCGACATAAAAATAAAATACATAAAAAATCACTTTCACGAGATATTTCTGCAGATTTTTTTCAAATTTGGTAAATACAAATGAACTGGCGAACAGCACGTCGGTTTGTCGTTATCTTTGATTCACCTTTCAAGGCGGTAAACTAGACGTTTGAAACCGCAGTTTCAGCAAGTCTGGTATAAAAGAGTTGTTTCACGTTATTGCACTAAGTGGCAATGATACTGATAGCAAAATGCACCATGGTGCACACCGAATAAGAGTGACTATTAAAATATACACTAATTAACATAACATAACTTTAGGCCTTTTATCCCCGAAGAGGTAGGCCTCTGCCTACCTCTTCAGGGCATGCCTCTGCCTACCTCTTGGGACCTAAACATAACTGGCGAAAAGTGGGTGTATTACACCCACTTTTCGCCAGTTATGTTTAGGTCCCAAAGTAATAGGGGGCGAGCCTATTGCCATTTACCGGGCACATTATTAAGCGAGCGATAATTAACGGTTTTAATACACACATAACTTTGAAAAGTCAGAGGTATGTGCCTGGGGTACCTAGGGATCGAACCCGAGACCATCGTCTCGGCATTCCGTTACGTACACCACTGGGCTATCGCCGCTTTAACTATTGCATCCAATTACTATTGTACTTAGTCCGTAAACTGTAGTTTAATTTCAATGTGTAACATTCGCGTAAACCCAAGAAGATTCTCTTCTCTTTCCCACAATATCGGCTAGAAACGGTTAAATTAAAATAAAATGTGTGGGCGGAGTTGCGGGCATCGTATAGTATGTATATAATGATTTCTGTGTGTATGTCAAACTTAATTAACTATAGATGAAAGAAGTCTTAAAATAAAACTGGTATGATTCGACAAGCCAGTCAAATGGCCTATAACTACAACCAGTCTATTTCCGTAGTGTTACCACTATAAAAATCTTTATTGGCAAAGTTTTTTGAAACTGAAAGGCAAACAGCTTGATAGCGATCGGCGTGTGCCATTAAACAATGTTATAACTGCTCATGCCGATAGTTTCTCTAAATAACGATACGATAAAAGTAAACTAAAATACTGACTAATATTGTCAACTAGCTAAGCCTGCGCTTACACCCACGTTGCTTAGGACTAGGACAACTACTGCTCCGCACCTGCGGGTCATAGCGTAATGTTATAGGTAGCCATCTTCAGTAAATGGCTATCCAACACAAAAACTAATTATTCAAATAAAATCAGTAGTACTGGAGATTAGCGCGTTCAACCAAACAAACAAAAAATACAAACAATAAAACTCTTTAGCTTTATGACCTGCAATGGTTGCCCGATTCGTTGATGTCTAGGCAACGTATGCTGTTAGTAACTAGTTATGCAATATTTTCAGAGCCAAGCGACACATGTATTTTCAAAGTATAAATAAATATACTAGAACGGCCGTAATAAAATATGATTTTGATTAAGAGAAGGTGCTTGGGATGTTCTCAGAAGCTGCTATTTTTAATTTTAATTAATTGAGATGTTTAGCTCTCAGGTAGATTGTCGGGGTTCTAATAGAAACACTGCTTAGAAGGAACAGGTTCTTTATTATGTCTCACTACCGCTTACGTACAGTATGACCGACTAAGTAAGCACTGGCTGAAGGGCTGGAGTGTAGATGCTCGCCGACGCTCGCAGGGTAGACTGCTCGTAGGGTCCCCGGTGAGCTGGGCGAAGTGCACGCTGAGTAGGCAGCTCGGTGGTGGATGTGTAGGCTGAGCTGTAGGCTCAGGCGGTGCAGCTGATGTAGGCTGGTAGAAGCACGTTTTATTTTAAAACGATAGTATCTAATGAAATATTCTTGAAAGAATATTTTTAATGCTTAAAAAATGCTTTGTTACCATGATTATTGGCAAATTATATTTGGGTGTTTCCAGGGCAATGGAAACTCTTACTTTTATCGTCGATTGATTAATCCCGTTTGTTAGTCTTGCGTCAAGCAAAATTTAAATGATATTTTTTTAGACTCTCAACACTTGAAATATGTATTGCATGTACCTAAGTAGACTAACCGGTAGAAGTACCAACACAGAGACATACCTACTATATTGTATTTACCGCAAATTTCAAGGGTATGGCTTATAAATTAATCTACACAATGACTGAGAAATTATGTTAACATGGATACATGGGGCATAATAAAAATGTATAGATATTTATTATCCAGTGAAATTAATGCATATACATAATCATCGTATAAATAGTATCTTTTAATACAGTTACTGAAAATATTATTACGTGCCTAATATAACGAAATCGAAAACAGGTTATGAGTCCAAAACATATTTCTGAGTGCATTTTCCCTCACACTGAATGTACAGAAATTTTCCGATACGCATGCAATGTTTTCCTGTTTGTCTAATTTCTGCTTTCACCCGCATCCGAACTTGTCAGTGTCTTTGACAGGCCTTCGGCTCAGAGCCATAAGTAAGGCGGCTTCAATGTACACATAGATATTTTCTATTTTATTGGACATCAAATACAGTATCGAGTGTAAATTTTCTATCTCAAAGCAATTTGTAAGGTTGTTGTTGTGAAGATTTCAATAGAAGATGAAATATAATATAATGTTGAATACATGAGTCGCGCGGTGAATGCTACTTACTACACTCCTGAGTTGCAGAAATAGACAATAAGTTAGTGCGTATCGTGACTTTGCAACACACAAAGAACACATCCTCAGTAAAGTAAATATATCAGTTCCTGTTACAATTCAACTAGATACGATATCGACCAACACAGTTTTCTAGGAATCTATCGGTGCTCAGAGCAAACTCAAGTAAAATTCCGGTTCACGTTTGGACAACATTTCCTTACGTTCTCGCTAATACTCAATAGAATAATACAAACTAAAATGTTGATTTTACATTTATTTTCGATCCCTTTACAAATTCCAGGGACAGAGGGTATCCAATGTAAATGTTAAACGTTTATAAATGTCAAAAAGTTTTGTATTTACCACCATCAGCGCTGTTACTTTTATCGCTCCCTCTCACTTCACGCTCCCAAATGTTTTGCATTTTCTGACTTGATTGAAATTGATTGAATAAACATAAGACAAAACTCAAAATTGTTATTAATAAATATTTAACATCAAACAATCACTGAAAAGACGAAGTAAGATCTCGAAGTCCAAAGTAAAGGATAAAAACATAATAATCCTTAAGATAATATTATTAATTAGAGTCAAACTGTTTTTGTAGCTTCAAAGACAGCCGAAACACTGTGTTTTACTTCGCAAGTCTATGCGATTGCAAAGTAAAACACAGTGTAACTAAACAAGCTTATACATACATACATACATATACTCACGCCTGTTTCCCGGAGGGGTAGGCAGAGACTACGGAACGCCATTTGCAACGATCCTGACATACCTATCTTGCTTCATTCACTCCCATCAAGTTTCTCATGCATGCTTTTCTGTTTAGGGTACTTCTGACCTGTACTTTTTTTAGGATGTCTCCAATCTGGTCAGAGAACGTCCGCCTAGGTCTTCCCCTTCGTCCTGTCCCATTCACACTTGCCTTATATATCTTCTTTGTCAGTCTTTCGTCATCCATCCTCTCCATGTGCCCAAACCATCTTAACATGTCTTTCTCGATGCTTGTCACTACATCTTCTTTTACCCCACACCACTCTCGTAACAAACTTATACATTTAACATAAAAAAGAACGTTGTTCATATTATAAACAAGGAAATCCTGTTTCTGCGGAGCGTGAAGTATATTTGTCTAGGTAAGATTTCAAGGCACTAAATGGGAGAACGTCACGTCGCCAGCACTTGTCCTCAAGTTTGCAAGGCACTAGAGTTCCACATCGTGTCTAAAATTTTTCACATAAACTGCACAACTTTACACGGCGCCACTTATAACAAATTGCCGTTTTCTATTCATATTGAAATTTTTGTAAAGTTCGCTTATATTCAAGGAATCCCGTTATTACTTTTAGTCCATGTCCGAAAAGTGCAATTCACAGTCTGCGTTCGCAATGAAAACTTCCGCCTATCAGTGACAGCTTTTGTGTGCCGCCGTGAATTTAGGAGTGGGAATTCGTAAGTGTGATATTATACGGGAGTCGACTTAGTAGCTTCCTTAGTGTTTGCAGATGTATTTTCATTGAGTCACGAAGTCTTATTTGTATACATCAACATGTTCATCATTAGGAGCGTGTTGTTCCAGTGCACTTAAGATATGCTAATTTAAAACCTCAAATTGGGTAGCAGACTTGAGAGGAGGTTGTGGCTTTGTTCAGTATTACGGTGCGCTTGTACTGCGGGCTGTTCGCCCTACTGATACCGTGCGTAACAAAGCATTTAGCTAGTTTAGCATGTGCTGCTTTAACCTATGTACTACATATTGCTTCCGTCTTTGTGTTCGGCATATGCAAGTTTCCGCCGTTGTGTTCGTTTGGCATATGCAAGTTGCATAAATTTATTTTCTGCTTTATACATTAGATTAAAAATTGTGTGATATAGATAGGAATAAAAATAGATCTCGGGGAGAACCCCGATTCTATAAACAATGATTTTATTTTGAAGCAAACCAATCAGAGCAAGGCTGTCTGGACGACGAAATCGTTTTAGCGTTGTTGCGAATAATAATACGGTTGAGAAAATGGCATAGCCGATTTCAGCGTGATTAATAGAATCCACTTATTAATCATATTTATTTGCGCATGACTGTAAATATTTGCAATGGAAAGTTCTTTATTAAGTCACTAACAGATAATGAAATCCTAAGTTGATGTAGTTATAACAAGCTATGTATGAGTAATTTAAGTAGGTAAAGTACTCACTCTGTACTTTTGTTATAAATAGATAGCCTATCTTGCAATGAATCTTTTAAAGATTACGCCACATAGGAAGTTGCGAGGTGGTCCTATTCACAATCGCTCCATCTATATTTAGGTGATGTCGAATTGAAAAGAAAACGGGATTCGGAAATAGTGCCATGCCGGGCACGTCATAACCTATCCGAAAACAATTCTGTACAAAAGAATATCCTGTCGTGGTACTGTAATATCAAGGTCAAAATTATTTATTCATTTAGATCTTGTGATCTAAATGAAAATTGACGTTTATAAGCATCAAATTGTTTTGATGCTTATGAACGTCAATTGAAACTTAATGAATCAACATTATTATTTATTATTATTTTTGCCATCTTTACGTGACGTTTATTTCTGTTTATTTTAAAAGAGACAATGCGCCCACCACTGGATACCCATTACGATGAATTCCCTGTCACGGCTCTCATTACAAACATTCGAACAACGGACTCAAGGAGTGCCTTGACAACAATTTGCACTTGGTCTTATCGCTTCTTATTCCTTACTAGTCCGGCGGGAGAGAAATATAACCTGACAGTTGACATCTTACCATCACAATCACTGATAAGCAAACAGTACATAACACTCTAAAACAAATATTGACACGTAAGCCTGAACAGGTGGTATGGTGATTCTTCTTGCTTAAAATTCAATTGAATTGCCTTTACTCGACATAAGGCGTTGCGTGGCGTAAGTGATTCGAATGGTCACAAAATGGTCTATAATCGCACGGAAAGAATTTTACGTTCATGTCCTTTCTAGATAAAATTACACAAGTTTTTGGTAAATAAGCTGGTTTCGATCTCCAAGTTAGCATGTAAAAGTTGGCGGCAAGCAAAAATATATGGTTTCTGACATGTACTTGTTTTTTTGGATAAATGATCAATTATTTCATAATGCATTTAAAAAACAGCGATATTCCCCTTCGTTACCGAGGAGATATGGTTTACGTTTTGTGTTTAAATCTGGTGACATGTTTATTACGTATTTAATTTATTTGTTCCAGTGGTAAGTAAATATCGGACGAGTAGGGTATTCGAACTGAAAATTATTTGCTCTTGTACATTGCAACTTTGATTTCTATACGCATTTTTTTAATTTGTTAATATGTTAATGTCATGTAACGATTTTTTTAAGTGCATTTCACACTTGCATACAATAGAGTTGATTTTTCTCTATTCTTTTATTAGGCATCGCGCTCCTTAATATTATGCAATGTCTTGTTGCAAAGCAATTAGTTGTCACAAATCATTGTATCAGCCTTTTATTTTAACCTTTTGATCGCCATAGACATGTGTTGATGATGCTGACAAGCCGAACTGAAGCTAACATATTGGTCTCGGCTATATTTTAGTTTTTATTAACTGTCATCTTGGTGTGCATTACAGTAAGCGTTCAAAAGTTTAAATGTAGTCGCGATAAAACCAACCGAAAACACGACATTCTTATGCTCATTCTTTTCGCTTCAAGGCCAAATAAATTCATTTAGCACGTAACGTTATGTTATGTAGCAAGTGCTGTAGTAGTAGTAAGGAGCGCTCATCTCTACGAATGACAATAACAGATTCAACAAAACGTCTTCCTTGTACTTTCAAGAACGTGGAACGGCACTGTGCTACGTGTACCTACATACATACATACATACATAGACTCACGCCTGTTTCCCCGGAGGGGTAGGCAGAGCCATATTAAACGCCCAGTTTTCGCCAGTGTTTTGATCCCACGTAATAGGTGGCGAGCCTATTGCCGCTAATCGGGATGTTTTGATTGCCAGAGCCTCGTCCGTTGATCGGCAGGTGCACCACTTGCAGGTGAGGTTTGCTTGGGACCCTAAGTTCTTGGTGGGAACCCTTTTGTTTTTCTATACCTACTGTAAGAAAACGGGATTTACTTAACATATAATTTTGTATCGTCTATTCTCACGTGCCTTATGTATGACATGACTTAAAGTAGGATGACGTTTGTGAGCAATTTATTTTTGTCAACGCGTAAACAGTGTTAGCCTACTGGAGATACCAACAGACTGCCATGCAGAGGGTATCAGGTTCGAATCCACGGTGAACACGGCTAACTTTTCGGAATTATGTGCGTATTGAATTTTAATTATCCGACTCCGGGTCTCCGGGTCCGGACTGTCGGTCCCGGCTGTCAAATGTTTTGTCAAGTAAAATACTATTGTTTATTTTAATACAACTTCTATGTTCATGTTATCTCATAGCTGATGGATCAGAGCAAAGAATAATTATAAAGGTCCATATAATTATCCCTTACAGAACACTAGACACTTACAAAAAGCTTATGACATCACTGTCTTAAAGAACTGAAATAATACTAATTATTGCAAAAAACTGTTAATTTGGAAATATTTTCTAGAACTTTCGATTCAGAATTCGCAATTTCTAAAATGCACAAAGAACAATGGCAGTATTAGATCTGGGTTTGTTGTGGCGAGCTTAAACTTCATATGAACAAAACAAATTGTTTATTTTTTCTAATATTTTTATATTTTCACTTTGTCTCGATAAAGCCGGATTATTTTATGATGATAAAAAGCATTCCAATTGATTACGAACTAGGTGCTTACTTTATTATTTGATTGTTGCCATAGACAATGGTGCGACAGGAATAGACGTTTGACATTAATGCGTATCGATTATTAAATAAGTAATCGATATGATTGACCTTCATAGGGTTGGTTTGGTTTAAAATATAATAATTAAAATGCAGATAATTAATTGTTAATCAACATTATATCAATAAGCTAATACTTTTGTAGCAAAACAACTTTCAAATCAAATAAAAACGTCACAGCATCGTTTTAACGTTATATCGATTTCACATAAAATCGATTTAAAATGTGCAGCTCTGCTTTTGTCTTTGGCTGTGACAGGTAGATGCTACAGAATAGTTCTGCGTTTAGATGTCAATCTGACATAATGCCTTTGATAATTCAAACGTACCCACATTGTTCATTCTTAACTAAACATTAAACACCGATATCTTCTTTTTCCGGCTTTCCCGAGTGAAAATAGAATAATTTATAGACTCTGTTACTTACGCCGAATTTTTTGATATATGTTTTATTACTGAGCGCTTCAATTTAATTTCAGACATTTTGATGTATAGAGATCTGCCATTGTCTTTTAAGTGGCTGAGTCTGAAGTAATGATATACGAACGTTTCGAACGTTCATTTACGCGGATAAAACAGCGTATATCTAGAAGGTTTACCGGTAACTTAAAATGCGGTCTTTGTTATTTGTAATTATAAAATTGGTAAGAAATTAAAAAATAACGCTTTTATTGCTTACCAACATACATACACAAAAAAATATGACGATATGCTTACGAGTAACTACTGGGTTATGTGCTTAACTAATACAGCAGTAGTAGTGCCAAGGAAAATGTATTTATATTTCCTGGACAACCTGTTATTTTAAGTAACATTCCAACGCCTTAATCATTTTAAATCAAAATATTATTTGTTTAGACTTCCTTGGTTTACATCGGTTTTGATTAATAACAACAATATCAAATTACAATCCCGACACCTGTCTCTGAAATTTAACTTAACAAAGACCATATTTCCTGGAACGTGAACAGATTCTCCACCTACAAACAACACAACAAATAAGCCATGAACAAATCTATTACACTTATTCGAAAGACAATACTTATTATCCTATTACAAATGTAAATGAAGAAATTTGAAGATTCTCTACCAATCATTTGTTCCTTCTCTTCCATTTATACGAAGGGAACGAAAGTATCAAAGTACAAAATGTCTTAGGAATAAACTTGGATTATTTTTTACTACTTTTTGACCTTTTTGCGTAAATTGACATAATTAAGCGCAAAAGTTATGACGGAGACATTTTACCAATTATATTGTAATGCCGTGATTAGAGTTTTAATACGGGAAAGTATGACTAAGTCTCATCAAAGATAAAATATTACATTCATGCAAAAGTTAAGTCGTAAGAATGTTACTCATTTACAACCTAAGCTCTGCATTAATTATCATCATTTTCAAGAAGTAGAGATAATTATGATTATAATATTATTTTAAAACCGTTTAATACCTAATCAAGCAATTTCAATTTGTTTTATAATATGCTGCTAGCTGTGTCTACCCTGTAGGTTTTCGTAGATGTTGTTGTGTGAAGAAATAAATAATCCGAAATAAGAAAAGATAAATATGCTTTACTGGTACAAGGTTAATATAAATACAGTGTATAAGTACGACCTAACTAAATGCGGACGGGAAGACGACTGCTGCGCTGGGCTTACACAATACCGCGCCTTGTATATTTTGTAGCGTCAGCAGCCGCTACAACCCTTTCTGAACTTCACATTAATCTATCTATAAGCTATTTAGTAAAACCATGCTTACATACATTATTATGTAAATGTCAAATAACCTTTTATTATGGACATGTCTTAGAAACAGCGCTGTATTTGAGCACTTAACAGATAACTCACATCTTTTACCCGTGTCGAGGACCTTGTTCAGTACCTTAGACTCTTACCCGATAATCTTGAACAGAGTATAAGTACTTAGGCATTAAAACACTTTTGATGACTAAAAATTCCCACGACCACGACTTCTTCCAGACATACAAGTACAGTAAGTATTGTTTTATACGTACGAGTATGTATTATATAATGTTTACTTTTTTAAATCAAAATGATGATTTTTATCAGGTACGTACGTTTAAATTTCAAATACCGAGGAAAATTTCTAAGATCTATTGCCAAATAAAACTTTTGAATAGCTTTTGTTAAACATAATATAAATAAGAATTTTATTCATACTACAAAAATATTATTTCTCACTAACTACACCAATAAAAAACGTAAAGCAATTAAAATTCACGTCTGTAGTCAAAGTTAAAGATTATCATAGCTGACTCAGGCTTGAGATCCTTTCCTATCAATCCCATATATGGAGGAGGCCCAATTAGACACACAGCTTTATACTCAAATCCGTACAGGATTATAAGCAATCATGTAAGGCCGCTCTTCAAACAGGAAATCTCGTCACTACGCACTCGTA
Organism: Euclidia mi; assembly: GCA_944739405.2. Taxonomy (NCBI): domain Eukaryota; kingdom Metazoa; phylum Arthropoda; class Insecta; order Lepidoptera; family Erebidae; genus Euclidia; species Euclidia mi. The sequence continues at coordinate 41,982,160 of OX123184.2, forward strand.
GTCCCAATGGATTTAAAACCAGACATATTTAACCACATGTACTATCTTACTTTAAATTTTCTCAAATTCGAATTATTCAATGTAGACAAATCATTTAAAAATGTGATAACTACATTAGATATTCATAGAAATCAAAATCAAAGCCACTTTTATCTACAATCAAAATTAAAATAATAGTCATATATTATTAAGTGTATTTTTACTGCCCAATAGCAGGAAACGACAACGGGGAAGGCCTAGGAGGAGATGGCGCGATGAATTAGACGCCTTTAGGAAGGATTGGCAAGCGCTCGCGTCTGATCGCGACAAGTGGAAGATGGAAGGGGAGGCCTTTGCCCAGCAGTGGGACATAAATAAGGCTTCTAATAATAATAAAATAATTGAGGAACTCCTCATTTAAATTTATAAAGTTTTAAATTTAATATTTTTCTAACTGCGTTATTTTGAAAAGAAAAAAGCGGCACGACATTTTTGCATCACGTATCACACTTATAGATTTGATCAAAAAAAATGTTTACCTGAATACAAATTTATTCGATATTCAAAGAATGAATTGTTACCAATGAGAACTTATATCAACTACGCCAGGAGTCAACATGGTTATCGAGAGCCCGTATTATTTCAGCCTAGATTTCATCAATCCGTCTTGTGTGAGATGTCAATAACTCATACGTGGTCTGACGGGTAGCCATAGCTCTGTAGCTCCGTTTTCAGGATATTACACGCGTTGACCATTATACCAACTACTTGTACCCGTCCGCGATTACGGTAATCCATTAACCAATACACGTTTGGCTATACGTTAGAATTATTTTTTTGTGTATACTGCCGAATTTTGGTCGTGTGTTATATTTGACGATGTTATAGTGAAACCTAATGAAGAATAAATGACGTCAAAAAGTATTCGATTTAGTAATTCGTAACTTCAAAATCATCTACACCACAATCCTATGATACAAGTTTTAAGTTTACATTTTACTTTATTATCACACAAACGTTTAATCCAACATGACCAACATAATCATCAGCCTTGTTTATATAGGTACCTACTATCCCACTGCTGGCCACGCATGTCTTCGCACTATGAGAAAGGTAAGGCCAAAGTCCACCACGGTGGTCAAGTATCGGTTGGCGCATTTCACATATCTATCGGGAACATTCCGAAAACCTCAAAACATTTTCTTTCAACAATTTGCAAGCGATATATGTAATAAACAATATAATCGCACTTATACGTTTTAAATTATTTTATCAGATATTTCAATGTAAATATCACTGAGCATTGAGATTTATTTCACTCGTCTCTGTATAAGAAATAATAATTAACTGCTTATTTTGACTGGCGCATTTACCTACTAGGTACACACATTCAAAGTAGCTGTATACCTCAAACAATTTAATTCCGAGCCTACATTTTAATAAGCGGTTCTCTTTTCATTTCTATGTCAGATTACGAGGTTCAAATTGAACCCGCCTTTAGTATTATATTTCCACTCATTATTTTAGGTAATTACTTGTTTTGTGTTTTCCAGTACCTAATCACTTAAATAATTATATAAAATGTCATTTATTTTAAAGGAACAATTCATTAGAGGGAGCTTATTTATCAAACGGGTTGTTCAGAGATATGAAATATTAGATAAATAATTTTTAGTACTTAAATAAATAAAGATTTAAATATTACAGTTTTTTCTTATTTTTTTCTTCGTTGTGTAAATGCATTTACGCACGTATGTGGGACTCGACGGCTGGAGTGCAAGGCCGTAATACCCACTAAAACCACAGCGCATACTTCAACGCCATTTTGGGGGTGCCTGGGGATCGCGCCAACATTCCACCAAGACATCCCGGCGGACAGCCCGAAGACCACAACCTCCTTGGCGGCGGATGAAGGCGTTGGGCTATGCCGCCAAAACCACAGAACAGATAGTTCTTACGAACAGAAGCACCACTTCGCAAACCAATTTAAAGAAATTGCGACTCTTGCTACTAAGCAAGAAAGTGCAATTCAGCTCGCATGAGCATTCAGTACCTAACGCGATATTGACCTAACTGTTCCAGCTCTTTTCTAACACATAACGCTGTCGCTGTCTGGCGCGGAGCGGTGCGCTAGGGTTGTCGAATTGCCGCTGCTACTATAATATTTATTCATCGTCTATCAACCTACTTGACCACGTACCTAATAATAAATATTTATACTATAAGTATCCTATCCCACTATTTGAGCTCGTAGAACGAAAACTACAAAAATTCTGGTGGTTTACATTTTCACTATACTAATTCTTAGTTATTTCCTAAACGCGTAGACCGATTTACATGACTCAAACAGATAAAATGGTTTTTGAACTAGACCTTTAATTTTACACCATAATCGTTGAGATATCTTAACAAATAAAAAGTACAATTTTCAAGTTGCTCTCGTAAAATAAATAAAATCAAAATTTTAAGTTGCTTCCGACACACATCCGTTAAATGAGCAATACTTCGCACCAGACTTGTGATGTGAACATTTTTGTTGTTCACTATTAAAATTCACGTTATTAGCTAGCCCTGCGCGCGAGCGGTGACGACGCGGCGTGGAAGCCGCGCCAAAGTGTAGGCACTTATCGCTGTAGGTACGGCCGAGTGAAGGAGGCCTGCCAAAACACCCAGCAGCCGCAGAGGATAGGGAGGACGGCAACCTGACAACACCGCATCTCCTCTTCCTCTGCGGCCCCACCGCGACGTTCCAGTTGTCACGAGTACAACTCATATATTTAGGTAGTAACCACTATTATAAAATCGAATGCAGTAGATGACTGTTATCAATTCAATGTTTCTACTGATATGATCACATAGGTTTCGGCTATTTAATTCTGATACCGTGTTTTTAGCTTCCGCCATCACACATGATTATCATATATTATGTATTTCGATACCGGACCCTTAAAACACGTGTATATTCTTCACATGCATAATGCATGCCCTGTAAAACACGTATTGGTAGTATTTCATCATAACCGGTTATCATCCATAAATTAGACAGTAACGTACCTGCTTATCATGCAACGTCATTCATGCGGTCAACACTTTGCTACAGACTTCTCCAATTTCACCTCATAGTGTGGTGTAAATCGAAGAAAGCGGTATACAGAACCAATTTAAAAAGTTTTTGTGTAAGGAAGCTCAGGGAGTGGTTTACCAACTGTAGTAGGAAGAAACTAACAGAAATGGATTGCCTACAGAGCTAGACAAGTCAACCGACAACTGTTTACTACGCTGTGAACTTGAGATTCATTAGTTTCAATGCACATACATTTCAGCACAAAGTCTGACTAGCAAGTTTCTTGTCTTGTATTGTTCTATGATCGAAAATCTCGTCTTAAATTACTGTTTAAAGAAGTGTATAAGAGCAAGGTTTTAGACGGTTTTGTGAATCTACAAGAATGCGTTTTTTTAACAATATGATTAAGAATGCCAATAGAAACAATACACATTCGATTAGGTATATTATATGTTTCTAAAATAACAATATATGTATGTAATTATTTGTTTTACTAGAAACACGAACATATCAATTGGCATGAAATTCAATATACTTACATAAAAGCCTTTAAACAATAAAAATATATTTAGTAGTAAATAGTTCAGAAAGCTGATGATTCTAAAGGAAGACAAGGTTTTAGTTTAACCCATATTAATAGAAATGTATATTCTACTATATATTCTCTAATAAAGATATAAAGACATATTTACTTCTGCATTTTGTTTGTTTACAACAGAGAATAGGGTTTTGACATGTATAAGACATGTCAAAACCCTATTCTAGATGATGCCGGCTTTTCCTAGCTAAATTACTTCTTGAGAAGAAAGGCCGAAACAAACTCAGTCATTTTTTTTTTGTCACTTCAATTTCCTTAGTCTTTTCTTGATCTTTTAAAGTCCAGACAAAAAAAGGGTTTAGGTTGCAAGTACAATGCAGGAAATCATCTGACGCTTTTGACTGCCTCGGCCCACTGATGGTCCGCATTCAACAGCAATCGTACGGCTCAACCTTGATTGAGGGAGCCAGCACGATCTGTATCACTATGCCTCCACGCCATCAGAAGGTGTATGCATAAGCATGTCAGCCTAAGCCATCATACAGGTTGCCACAACTATTTGTTTATATGTTTAATAATGCCCATATCATACTCACAACTTTACATGCTAATACATAGTAAAATACATGTTGTAAACAATATGTAAAAATAATTAAAAAATTAACAATAAAATGTCATATATTTAAATGTCAGAAAATATTATTGAATGTCAATTTAAGAATGTCTAAAAATAAAATAATAATATATTACTAAAGTAATTTTAAATGTCAAAAGAAAATAAATAAAATAACAATGTCAAAACAAAATAAATATAATTACAAAAGTTAAATCAAAAATGTCAGAATGTAAAGATATCCCTCCCGTGGGATCTCCACCTTGTCTTGGTGGGGGGGCTCAGTAACCGTGGATTGGTCACCCGCGGTGAAGCTAAGAGGGATCCAGGAGGGGACGCTCCGCGTGGGCTTGACGGAGGCCTGCGCAGGATGCGTCCAAAGGGGCGGGGGCGAGGGACAGTTCTTCTGTCCCTCGCAGTCGGGTGCGGTCGCGGGAGGAGAGGCGTATTGGTGTTGCGTTGCCGCACGCCCTATCTCCCGCGACCAAATGGGTGCGCACCATCGTTGCGTCGCGGTGAGGCCGCAGAGGAAGAGGAGATGCGGTGTTGCGTTGCCGTCCTCCCTATCCTCTGCGGCCGCTGAGTGATTTGGCGGCGGAGCCCAACACCTTCATCCGCCGCCAAGGGGGTTTTGTTCGGGGCCCGCCTGACCATCTGGCGGGCCAATACCCGTCGGGGGGTAGCGAGGAATGCTTCAGCGATACCGACCCTCCGACACACGGGTACGTGAGGAACACGGGTTGGTTTTTAGTCAGTAAGAGTCTGACAGTCCCCTTCGTCCTTCTCCCAGGGCGGAGGGACTCCATGAGGATTTTCCAACCCGAAACCAAAAAAAAAAAAAAAATTTAAGATATAAAGTACTACAAATGTAAATAAAAATATTATGTCACTAATTTCAAAATGTCAAAATTCATAATGTCAATTCATAATTTATTGTTAATTTAGAAAACATATTTATATTTTTCTGACATATAACAAGTTCTCATAAATGTATTGAGATGCGACAGTAATTATCTTAATTTCTTTAAATTTTTCCCTCAGTGAATGCCTTGAACCAAGACTGTAGATTGCACGAATAGCCCGCTTCTGCAGTACAAACACAGTTTGAATGTCAGCTGCGTTGCCCCATAATAAAATGCCATATGACATTATTCTGTGGAAATAACTAAAATACTTATACTAATCTGGCTGTATCTATATCAGTTAACTGACGAATTTTATAAACCGCGTACGCTGCAGAGCTAAGTCTATTCGACAACTGACCTATATGGGGGCCCCACTGTGGCTTAGAATCTAAGGTTATGCCTAAGAATACGGTGTTATCTATAAGATCCAACTCTTTTCCATTCAAACATATGTTAGGTTTAACTTGTTTTAGATTCGGTCTTGAAAATCGTATACATTTTGTTTTTCTTTCATTTAACAGTAAATTGTTAGCAGTAAACCCAGTGTGATACACCCAGACATCTCAAGGCTTTCACGCTATGAACCTGTTATTTAATTTATTTTCTGTCATATACATCATAAAGGAAACTTGAGACATCTAAAGGTATCAGAACAAAGAAGTTCTATTATATTCCAGTACCTAAGAACTAATAAATAGCATAAATAGCATGTCGTTACGAACGTTTCAACTTCGGTTGAGCGAGAAATTCAATCTAGTCGCCTCGACTAAAAACAGAACATTAGTATTTGCTGTATGTTACCTAAAGCGTTTATAAATATTTGACACGGCTTTTAGTAAGATTTCCACGTTTTCAGTTGAACATTTTCTGGATCCTGTAGGTATGAAATTACATTACTATGGAGTTAAGAACACTGCTTTGGATCTCCTAACATCATATTTGAGTAATAGGATACAGAGAGTTGAGGTAAATGGAAAAATTTCTATGGGTTCCGTGGTCACAATGGGAGTGCCGCAAGGTTCAATTCTTAGTCCATTCCTTTTCCTTGTATATATTAATGATTTGCCATATATTATGCAAAATAATGAAGAGATAGTGTTATTTGCTGATGATAAATCACTTATTTTTAAACTTAGACGAGAACAATCAAATAATGACGATGTAAATAACACTCTCTCTAAAGTAGTTCAATGGTTTCATCATCATCAGCCTTTAACAGTCCACTGCTAGACTAGGCCTCTCCTTTGAAAGGAGGCATTGGCCTACTATACCACGCTGGCCAAACGGGGTGGTATAGGGTTTGTATTAAGTTTTCCTTCTCTTGCAGTGCTGTTATCTGCATAATATGCTCCCTCTGTCGGCTCTTACGACACCCATGGGATGATATGGGGTGGTGACATTTCGTATTCTTAATCCGTCACCACACGGACAAAGATTTTATATATTAATAAAGATAATTTCTTAATAAAGCTAAAGGTTTTTGTTTCGTATCAAACGATTTTTGACCTAACAAGGTCTTGTAAACTACTACTATTTCAACATTATCAACTTCATGAGCTGCCCTATATTTTTATGATGCTGTCATGTTACAAAATCTTCTTAGTGAATCGGGTTGACTGAACCCAAGTATCTTGAGAGAAAGGACATTGTCACCGAGTTAAAAGACGAAGTTTAGTTTTACTTTAGTTTGTTTGGAGACGATAGTTCGTAACAATAAAAGAACATATACCTACTGCTTAAATTTTCACTTTTGGGACTACTTACGTACTTCACTTCACTATCTGGTAATTTAAGTAATATTAATAACATAGCAGGTAAACTTGCAGTTCAGATAAAAAATTTTTTGAAAGGCTCCTCCCGCACTAGGAATAAATCCTGTGTCGCGGGGGACTTTACAAACATACAACCTACGGACACAATGAACTGACAAAATGACACAGATTCGAAACAACAATTTATGGATCACACAGTGTTGCCTCTTGTGAGAATCGAACCCACAACACTCGGTGCAGTCTTAAACCGTTACGCCAACCGTGCGGTCAAAGATATACGTAACATAATTGTTTATGGATATAGGCGCATATATAGCTAACAATATTTATTAGTACAGGCAATATAGACAAACTAGACTTCATCCGCGACTCAGTTGGTAATCGCTATAAAAAGAAGCTCATGGCACTCTGCAGCACCCTTCTTATTGCCACAAGCAAATCATACCATAGTAGTAATATAAAATAAGTAATATTATTATAAATAAAACTACGGCAAAAATAGTTTAATAAACAGGAATGTATTTTTGCGTGCAATTTTCTGGTGATCAGTTTACCGATTTTTTCGATAACTGTAAAAGTTAACTAGAAATTCACAACACTCGTTTTAGTGACGAAACAAATTCACAAAAATCCTTACTATTGACCTACCATTCTACATGCTCTTCATTTTAGTCATATTTGATTTGTGGGAGTTCTCGGAAAAATAAAAGCGGCTACAAAAAGTAACCTTTTTGTAGCCGCTATTTCGCCAATAACTGAACAAGGTATTTTCAATTGCATGATAGCACAGTCGAAGGGGTATTACGTGTTGTGGTTGTGCCTAAAAACGATAAAAATATCGGTTGGCTTCGCATTCCCAGTTACAGTTGGTTTGCAAATTGCCGACGTATCACACTCCGGGCTTGATTGGATCATGAATGCTAACAGTACAGAATACGTCATTTGGATATGGATTCATAGAGCTCTCATTCGGTAATTGAGTCAGTCACCAGTTTAGTCAGTACGTGATCAGTGATTAAGATACTAATGAGACGGCAATCGATCTTTACGGATTTGCATAATTATTGAACTAGTCAGTGTGAAACTATCAACAATAGGGTCTGTAGTGAGAGTCACTCATTCTCCAGTTTTTTATCAAAAATAATTAAAGAAATAAATAAATTTATTTATTTACATATTGGTAAAATCTCTGATGTAAGAAAAAGACACATATGTACCTATCGGCTGAAATAGTCAAATTCACAGACAGTATCTGGAGGATATCTAAGAGTTATGGATCAAGTAACTGGGAAATTTGCGGCTATAAAGGCAGTTGATGTCAAAAAAATTAAGATTTTCTTAATTAGTTACAAATTGATTTAGGTAATGACCTAAATCAAGCTAGTTTGGTAATACTTTTCTTACATAAAACCTAAATTCGAAGGCTAACTCGAATGAATGAGGCCTAAAACTAGAGCAGAAATGAAATAATAAGACCCAAGCTACTTATATTTGAATTGAAAAATAAACCGAACTTATCTCGACTTCGTCGTCATCAGCCCTTAACAGTCCACTGGTGGACTAGGCATCTCCTTTTGAATGGAGGAATTGGCCCACTATACCACGCTGGCCAAACGGGTTGGTATAGGGTTTATATCAAGTTTTCCTTCTCTTACAGTGCTGTTCTCTGCGTAATATGCTCCCTCTGTCGGCTCTTACGACACCCATGGGATGATATGGGGTGGTGAAAATTCGTATTCTTAATCCGTCACCACACGGACCCGACTTACAGAGGTTAATTAATCCCTTAAAATGTAAAGGGTATAAATAAAAAAAAACTTATCGAAAAATTGTTTGATAAAACTGGCGGAATACGATTAAGCGCGATTAAGGGATAGTCGAAAACTTCAATTCTGTTGAAGAAAAATCCTTTTATAAAACCGGCATTTTGAAGATGGCAGCTGAGAAGAGTAAATGGCGCGAAATAATCTGAACACTTAGTTCTATTGAAAACGAATTTATTGCCTCTCGATACTCATACAGACAGACTTTATTGACACCTATAATAACGCACATACAAAGTAATCCATTTGCACCCAACAGTGTAAGACTTATTGTACAAATGAAGGATTTGGTAAAACGTTGATGTACTTTTCTTTATTGGTCCAATTTGATTCTAGAATAGCGTTTTTTAAATTTTATAAAAAAATGCATACTCTGCAATCTGTAATAATGAATAAATTTGTAATGTTCATGAAGTAAAAAAATGTTAAACTGACTTCGTATTTGTCAGCTGGCAAGATAATATTATCAATAACATATTTTTTAGAGTTCGCTGAGGTGTGACGCGACTAGATAAAATCCACAACGAATATATTAGAAGAAGCTTCAAAGTTGCACCAATCGCAGATAAAATCACCGAAACCCGCCTTCGCTAGTATGGCCATGTCAGAAGACGAGACGAAGTTCATGTGGTTCGTACTGCATTAAACCTCCTAGAACAAAATGAGGGAGAGGCCGCTCGCCGTTGACCAGCCCGCCTAGGACACGCACCACGAGATATCACACGCGTGAATGAATAAATATTGTCGTTATCGGTTAATATCTCGTTTTCTTTAACATGCGCGCCACGATAGCTAAGCTTCACGTCGAAAAATTCGCTCTCGTTGCACGAGTAACCGATGTTGCCCTTTGAAACATAGAATTTCAATTACGGCATTTATTAATGTAACCACACCGGTTTATTTCATTCAATTTGTGCTCAAATGGCTCAAAAGACTTGTATCCACCTCTATAGTTTATCATATTATGTACTATTTGACATTTGTAATTTGTATGTATTGTTTAATTCAAAAGTTGATTAGTTTTAATTCGAAACTGATGTCAATACCTACAAAGTATTAACAATTGTTACCTACTGTGTTGAATTAGAATGAGGTCCCATGCGCAGCTTCGATAATAATGATATTAACTTATCTTTAAATAGACAGGCAGGCCATCTGAATGAGGCTTGAGATCCGTGGCAAGCCTTTCTATGAGAAACAGAGCCATTGGTTTTGATATACGCCAAAGCAACTGGAATTCTCTGTCGTTCAACGTAAAAGGGTCACAGAGATCCCTAATTTGCTTTCTTTGAACTTAATATATAAGGTTATTAAATAATTATAATAAGGGACTGCCATTTTCTTTGTTGTTTTAAAGAAATATTTTTAGTTACTCGTGTAGTTCTCGTCGTATGTAAGCATGACGACTATTATTACTATTTTAGTTGTCAAAATTTGTCATAATCGAGTAATATTGGGCCGTCATGTTAGGAATCGTCGAGAGAAATGCCACAGATAAGTAAAAACGACTATTATAACTACATTTGACAAAACGAGTCGAATCGTGTGTGTAACCATGTTCGAGTCAGCGAGTTAATAAAGATAATCGTCGTAAACACGAGTAAACGTGTAGAGATAATTTTCTCGTGGTGCGTATGCTGGACGGGCTGGTGGAGCTCCATTGAAAGAGAAACGACAACCCAAGATCGTTTGACTTGGCGCAGGAAAGTGAGGAGACCCGACCACAAATAATGGGATAAGGAGAGGAAGAAGAAGAAAAATATTTTAGAGTTCGCTGCCAGCTAGGAGCACTCACAGCCGCACAAGTTTTATAGTTTCCTCATGCATCACGTGCTGAATTGTGTAAGTATGTTTGTATACTTATACATTCCTACAATCATCATCATCATCATCATCATCAGTCTGCCGTAGTCCACTGCTGGATATAGGCCTCTCCAATGGCACGCCACTGAGCCCGATTTTCGGCTCTTCGTGGCCAGCCGCTGCCAGCCACTTTGCGTATATCGTCACTCCACCTAGCTGGGGGGCGTCCTACACTACGTTTGCCAAGGCGCGGTCTCCACTCTAGAACACGGCTACTCCATCGGTTATCGGTTCTGCGACAGATGTGACCAGCCCACTGCCACTTCAACGTGCTAATTCTCTGAGCTATGTCGATTACCTTGGTTCTCTGTCGGATCACTTCATTACGAATTTGATCCTTCAGTATCACAATATCACATATAAACAGGTCAAATGTATAACTCCATTTTTAGGGTGCCTAATTAAACTACATACACAACCTTATAATTTCGCCATGACCGTCCGTCTGTCCGTCTGCGGATTTACGCAAAATCTATAAGCACTAGGAAGTCGATATTTGACATAGTCATACATTGTAATCATCGCCCCAGCGTTATCCCGGTTGCAGCCAAGACTTAATCGCCTTGGAGTCCGAGGTCCGCTTACTGGTATCAAACCAGACATGACAGAATATCAACTTTTCCATAGAGCGACTGCCGTTGTACCTCCGCAACCCAAAGGGATAGCGCTGTTCCATGGTTTAGACCAGTATCAGTTTATTTAAGGATACTGACTCCCCGTGACGACTGTCAAAGATCTTTATGACAGCCGGGACCGACGATTTAACTTGCTATTTAACACAGGGCAAGCGATTTGAAGTACAATATACGTTTCCTGGTAGCACCCTAGTATTCCCGTACACCTAAATGAGAAAGGGATTTTATTTTTATTTTTCTATAACATTGTATGGGCCTATGGGGTATTGTTAGATAGATATTCCAAGAACTCTAGGGCCTTACTTAAACAGTTTTTTGTTATTTAGACCTTCATTTGCGGAAATTTTTAGGAAAAACCACCGATCGCGGGATGGGTGCCCGCTCATGTATAAATTAAATTGTAATATATATAATGAACTTTCAATTCAACTGAACTTCCAAAACATATTGTCAATAGTTCAAGCTCTGAATCAAAGTTTATCTTTACTCATAGATTTTTTACATTTCTGGGTTCCTATATTTATAACAAAATAAACAAAGAATCATCCATATATGACCTAAGTTATGTAAGATCGAAACAATGCGTCTATCAGTATTTACAAACATTGAAATATGATCAGACCGAAAAACTGATGAGTGTGGTCAAATAATCATCGGTTTCATAATAGTTTTAAAATAATTCTAAGTAGCTATATTTTTATTTAGAAACATTATTACGTTTAATATGTTTATAATAAATATTGTGATTACTTCATAACCCAGACAAAAATCATATACTTTAATTGCCTTTAACGCCTGTGGCTCAGGTTTTCCCTAGGGTAAACCTGTACTAGTACAGGCACCTTATAATTTTACCTTAATAACGTTTTAAAAACTTTACGTATATTTTTGTGATGAATGATAATTATTAATTTCAATTTAATAATGAAAATTATAACGGATTATCAAGCTTTACTTAATAACGAGTAATATGAATATTGTGATCAAGTCCTTTTATCCTTAGGATACTACTAAGGTAAAGAAAGGGCTCCTACCTCACCCTACACTGTGCGTGGCTCGACATGTACTTGGCCGATTTTTACATCCTATGTTGTGGCTTACGTAACTATTAAATTCAATACACTCACACAAATATGACGTACTTTAGTAGTCTACATTTTGCTACACAAGTTAACACCATGTGATTACGGTCACTCACGCCCGATACGATAAATTAATAAAGTCGCTTCTACTTCTTCATAGAGACCGGTAGTTTATTGAGCCGCTGTTGCACAATATTTGGTTTTCCACAGTTTAGGCACGTAAAACTGGGTGCAGAATATGAAAAGCTAAAAGTAGTTAAACTAGATTTCCGTCCTGTCAGAACCTCAGTAAAAAATCATCAAAAAATCAGTGTTGTTAAAACTTGCACGTAAAACTGAACGGAGTTTTGGCGTATTCGTTAGTCGGTTACCATATATAACGTGGGCTCTGAAAAACAACGTTCCTGTCGAAAGTTTGTATGTTCAATACAGCTTTTAGGATAACTATTTACTCTGTTGTAAATGTAGTTCGCATCGATACTTCCACACAGCTGGTTACTGTTACAATGTGTCCTCGTTATATAGACATATTGTTTTAAATAATAATGGTTTTTTGGCTTTTAGAGAGATTATAATGTAATTTGTAGCGTCTTGCGTTTTAGTATGTCAAGAAGATATATTTTTTACGCCAGCCCTTAGATCCAAGGCGAGACCATGGATTGTAAGTAGGATAACACTGTAGGATGATGATGATAATGATTGTATTTTCCTGGCTTTTATTTAATAAATAAATCTAACGATTTTCAATGCTCCAGAGTTGTCGCATGCTTTCTGCAGCTTTGAAATGGAGTCTTCTATAACGTCACATATTCTTGGGACAACGATTCATATCATGAGTCAATCACTGAGACAAGTCATGCCGAATAAATATAGTCAGTTATGTTTGCAATCAAAGGCAACCAAATTTCATATCATTTATAGTTTGCAGTTTTGCACTTCTCGATTTTCCTTCATTCATGAGTGCCTGATATACATTATATAGTATTGAAAACAGGAAGACTTTAAAATTTTGCTTACTTTGCGTATACCAAGGCAGTTACATTTTATTTTTGACTTCATGAATATCAAATCTGAGTAGTAACACAAGAATAATTACAGAAGAGTTCGTTTGGTAGGCATTATTAACAAAATACTAGAAGAATGGACAACAATAACTCTGTACAGTATGGTTACTGACGTAGACAACTCCAGACTATATTTAAATAACAAATGGTCGATTGAGCATATCAGTTTTTTCCTCATATTCACGACAGAAAATGGCAAATACACGGAATGCGATCAAACTCGTTTCAGTTAAAGGTAATGGGCTTTTCTCAAGGGCCTATACTTTTTGTATCGAATTGACGACGCACTCCGCAATAGTTATAAAAAAATCATGTCTTACTCACTATTCGCTTCGCTCAGTACCAATTGACTACGCAGTCATTGTCCCCGTACTACTATGGGATTCTGGTAACGATAATATTTATTTTTAGTGTAAGGCGAGGTTGCAGTACTTTTTAAGATTTTTGAACGTCTGAAAGTCCCAAGAACTATGATATTTTTAATGAATAAAAATTAAAGTATAAAAGTTGAACATATCTTCTAGTAAATCGTAAAGATAGAAACACGATTTGGAATGATTGGCTCGATAAAAAATTAACCGGTCAGGTGCGAGTCGAACTCGCTCACTGAGGGTTCCGTACAAACCTGTAGGTATATATAATTATTTAAAAAAATATATGATGCAACGAAAAATTTAAGTTTTCGAAATTTTTGCTATGTGCTATAAATATAAAACGTTGCTTTATGCCAAATATCAAGATTCTAGATCAACTGGAAGTACCCTTTAATTTTGACTTAAGCATTTGATATGAATTGCAATTTTATATCTCCACGGGTTCATGAGGAACGGGGTAGTACCTTTAAAATTATTAAAAATATTTTAATTATATGATATAACTAAAAATTTACGGTTGTGTGCAATTTTTCCTTTATCTGTGCTGTAAGACGTTGTTTCGTACCAAATTTCAAGAGTCTGAGTTCAAGGCAAGTACCCTGTAGGTTTTGATTCCCTTTCGAGTAGTTGCGAGTATGAAAATATGCTTAAATTGCTGTTTCTGTTGATTGTCTTCACATAGAAGTTGGATTTTATTACAGCTTCACGGTGTTATAGACCTTAGTATTTGATATGAATTTCAATTTAAGAACTCTACGCATTCATGAGGAAAGAGGTAGTAACTTTAATTTTTTTTTAAATGTTTTATTGTAGGTATGATGTAACTAAAACTTTTCATTTTTGGAAAATTTTCCTTAATCTGTACTATAAGAAGTTGCCTCGTACGAAATTTCAAGATTCTAAGTTCACGGGAAGTACCCTGTAGGTTTTGTTTCCCTTGTGAAGATCGAAAATTTGCGAGAATTTGCGGCTCAAACAGCTGTATCTTTCGATTGCGTTGGCTTAGAAGTTTGATTTTGTTACAGCTTAAAGATATTACATACCCGAGTATTTTATATGAATTTCGATTTAATACCTCTACGCGCTCATAAGGAAAGGGCTAGTAACTTTGAAATTATTATTACTATTATTATTATATAATGTAACTCAAAATTTGTGGTTTTCGCAAATTCTTTTTATCTGTGCTATAAGACATTGCTTTGTTTCAAATTTCAAGCTTCTGAGTTCACGGGAAGTACCCAGTAGGTTTTGATTCTCTTGCGAATAGTTGCTAGAAAATATGCGGCTTAAATTGCCGTTTCTTTTTATTGCGTTGACATAGAAGTTTGATTTTATTACAGCTTAAAGGTATTACACACCTGAGTATTTGTTATGAATTTCAATTTAATAACTCTTAGCGTTCTTGAGAAAATGGTAATAACTTTAAAATTATTAAAACAATTTTATGATATGATGTTACTAAAAATTTATGGATTTTGCAATTTTCCATTATCTGTGCTGCAAGACATTGCTTCGTACCAAATTTCAAGATTCTGAGTTCACGGGAAATACCCTGTAGGTTTTGATTCCCTTGCGAGTTTCGAAAATTTGCGGAAATTTGCAGCATAAACAACTGTATCTTTTGATTGCGTTGGCTTAGAAGCTTGATTTATTCACAGCTTCATGGAACAGTAGACTTGACTATTTGATATAAATTTCAGATTGATACCTTCACGCTTTTCTGAGAAAAAGGGTCTTGACAGACGGACGGACAACAAAGTGATCCTATGAGGGTTCCATTTTTTCATTTTGAGGACGGAACCCTAAAAATGTCAAACATGGCACTAAATCACAATTTTAAACGTGTACTGCTTAGAGATTCCATAATGAATTTATATGAAAGTATTATCAATAGAAACAGCTCTTTATTTAAAAATAAATGGTAAAAACAGATTTCGTAATTTTGTTATCATTTTTCTCCAAGAAAAAAAATAGTCAAAATATTGGCATTATATCGCTCGCCGGCCGTTCATCAGTGCCTGTCTAGGCGTGATTGAAGGCTGACGTACGTTGTTGCTCCGCAAAATCCCCCTCCACCCCCGCATGTACGTTTTCGCAAAAGTACAAAGTAATTCGTATTCCAAACTCAATCGTTCAAACCATAGACGTACTAGTAAGAAACCGTAGACAGGTTACTGACAAGGTAACATGACGGAGCTTACGAGTGGCACGCATCGCGAAAAGCGTACGCACACTAATATAAATATGTCAAAACGACACACTAAGAATTAGATAAGAAGTGTAAGTGAGATAGCACATCTAATCGCAAGCGCGAAATAGAGATAAACATATACTCTCTGGACCGACGCGCATTGTGACATCATGCTGACCGTTTCATAAACAATAATTTGACTCAGATGCGACATGATCACTTTGTCTGTCTTGAGTAAATTCAATTCGCCTCAAAGTAAATTTGATTAATTCATTTAAGGTAAGGAAATAAAAAGTCGATGTGATTTATTTATAACATGTATTAAAAAAGTACTATAATAAAATGTACATTTTATTCTTCTCATTTCATTCAATGGAAAACTAAAACAGTACGTTAATATAAAAACTGTGCGCTGCGGACCCACCGTAGCCCTGGCAATACCCCTGGGGGTATGGTGGGTATTTTAAAGCTTAACCGTACTCCTGGCTGAAATGCTCGTAGTGTTATACCTACGTGCTACGTGGACATTAAACTGAACAGTGTTATCTCTCGTATGATAATGACTTACTACTTACGTTTTTGAATTTTTAGACAAGCGAAGACAAGCGCTAGTACGATACTATAGTGCAACAAGGAGATAAATTAGAGAATAAAACGTTTAGGTATTACTGCTAATGGTTATAATGCTTTGTATATTATAGGTATAATCTGTGGTACTGTTGAAGACCCGTCATCATCATCATCCTTGCGCTGTCGGATCATTCCCACTAGTTCTATTGAACAGTTCTATGATAGAACTAGTGATACTTTTTTCCCACTAGTTCTATTAGCCCAATTTGATGAGAAGAATAGAACTAATGGAAAACAGTTATAGGAAATTTACCACTAGTTCTATGTATGTTTTACAAGGGTAGTGTCACAACATCGTGCTCACATATCCGAATAAATATGTATGTATAAAAATGTGTTAAAAATCGCATGCACCTCTTTTCTGCAATCATTATCGATAGCTGATCACTTTCTGTAAGTCATTTGTTTTGTAGACGTTCATTTGTTTTTTAGGGGTTCATTTGTTTTGTAGACGTTCATTTGTTTTACACATTAAACAAATGAACGTCTACAAAACATATTCATTCGGATATAAGAGCGCGATGTCGTGACACTACGGATCATTCCCAGTAGTTCTATTGAATACCCTTGTAAAAACATACATAGAACTAGACTGGGACATTTCCTGTTACTTATCCCATTAGTTCTGTTCTCCTCATCAAGTTGTGCTAATAGAATTAGGACAGTTCTATCATAGAATTGTTCAATACTACTATACTGGGAATGATCCCACAAAATAGAACTTGAAATTAACGAACTGAAATTAATAAACTAATTACACAACAATATTATCTGGGAGTACGGTTAAGCTTTGAAAGACCCACCATACCCCTAGGGGTACTGCCAGGGGTACGGTGGGTTGGCAGTGAAAACTGTGCAGTACAATCTACTTAGTTGTTTAATACTAAAAGGAGAAAAACAAGAACAAGTGAATGGACTTTGATCATCCGTCAATGTTTATAACTTACGTATGATTTTGTATTTCTATAATAATAATATATTGTGTTGATTCAGCCTCAAATCACTTTTATTACTTGACAACAACACACATCAGTATTTTATTATTACCAATGTCCCATCTGGATACTTTGTTTTTTAGTCTTTGAACACGCACAATACTGCTTCTCTTTTACACTCGCTAAATGCCAATTTTTTTATTCACTCTATTATTTGTGATACTGAATTTATTATAAATTTTAAATTAAACGTTGTAATATTGTAATACTCATGAATGAGAAGTGATTCCATAACTTTTAGTCATTTTCCTACTATAGTTTGTGCAAAATTTCATTACACACGACGGCATTTTCAAATGTAACGTACACACGCGCGGATAAAAGAGCGAGCGCTTCCGACCGCAGCGCGTACGCGACTAAAGCCAAATGAGACATTTAGTCTGTTTTTAATGTGCCACTTTTAAAGTTCGCATAACTCATCTACGGTTTTTTTTTACGCTGCGCTGTGGCACACGCACACACGAAACCCCCCCTCCCCTCACCCCGCTTACTCGCTGACGCCATCGCTGGGTTTTTGTTTTTGCGGGGGGTGAGGTTGAGCTACGCACTGTACTGCAACCTCGCCTTAACGGTATCCACAATATTTGTGGTCGCCTCCTTGTTTTTATAGAACTTCAGGAAAAAAGCTGCAGGTACAAGTTATGGCGTTGACCCAATTTTGTCCACACCGCGCAAAATAAATGCAACTTGAGGAAGTAGACTTAAACCGCTTAAGGCCACGAATAAATTTACCACAAAATCATTTCGGAACACATTTATTTCTCAAAAAAGGAAATGTCAACAAAGCCGAACTATGTACCACTTTAAAAAAATGTTTTATTCAATAGAAGAGAGTTAGGTGGTGGCAAACGTTTCATTATTCTAATGTCTGTGGTGGGCGGTGTCTAGATAGGCCAGGTGTTGCGAAGTAAATGTAAATATTTTATTGTGGAGGTACAAACAGCGCCTGAGAGATCAATAAAATTTGTTTGTTTTGTAAAATGCTCTCCGTTGTCTGCTTTATAGATTCTGAACATGAATTATTCAAACATACGAATAGAAGAGTACCAACCAGTCCATTTGTTTTAATGTTTGGAGTGATGGCACGTATCACTTTCAGGCCTTTTTCGTGTGTATGATGAATGTGGTTTATATTGGTATGATTAATGTCGAACTTGGAAATTTAAAAACAACCAAAATTATTTTTTCAGGTCCTCTATTTAATATTATTGGATAGCAACAACACCTCAGTATTGAAAATACACAGGATTTTATTAATTTCGGTAACAATTCGTTCGAAAAACAATAACTCTTAATGATTTGAAAATAATCTTTCTGTTTGGTACATAGCTCTACAAACAATACTCCATTTCACCAATTAATTTGTTGATTGAATTTGTGTTTTGCACTTTGATAGATTATGTATTCTGGTACGTACCTATACGTGAAGTTAAGCTGCCTGAATTTCTACGAGCTTTACATATTACTCCAATAGGTTTAGTCTGCCACTTTAGCCTTGGTCGGCATTGAGGTTATCTCTGTAGAGGCCATGTGTCAGTTCGGGAGACTCACTAAAAAAGCCTGCTAAGAAAAGTTGCGGTCCATCAATTGATTTGCGTTGCGTAGACCGCAGCACATCACGCTCACGAGTTCGCTCTCGTCCTAGAGAGGGAACAGAGTCAGATGTTGACTTTTTGCCACCTCCCAAGGTAAGCAAAGTAATGGCAGGGTCAGAATCAGATCTTGATACCGTACCGTCTGGCAGGGCAGGTAAAGCACCGGCTGCCAGACGTGGTCGTGGTCATGGTCGCGGGCGTGGCCGGAGCACGACAATGTCGGGTTCGGAGTCTGAAGTTCTGATTCAGAACGACGAGGAAGAAAGTGTGCTAGAAGAAGTAACACAATTAGTGGAACAAATTCGCCCAATTAACCGGGTCAACAATCCTCATCTGGCTGCGGATCTGTTGAAGAGGGTTGGAGATGGAGTAACTATTGTTCTCAAGGTAGCTTCAAAGTCACGACACTTGAGTGGGCGATATGTGAAGGCACTGAAAGATGCAGCAACCACAATCTCCGAGTCCGTGGAGGTGCTATCTGAGCGCACCACGACTGACGAGATTAAGCACCTGGCGGCAGCTAAGAGTGCTCTAAAAGCGGAAAAAGCAGATCTCCGAAAGGAAATGAACCAGATTCGTGGTACTGATACGGCCTCAACTTTATCAGATGCGCAAATGCGTCTGATCATGGAACGAACGGGAACCATGGTCGATGCGCGATTGGCCGCCCTAGAAGCAAGATTGCCATCTGACCCACTTCTGCGACCTCCACTGGCTGCAGACAAACGCAGACGGCCTAGTAGTACTGCAAATACCGCGGCCTTCCAGGAAACAAATTCCTCGGAATCTGTGACACCTGTGTCAAACCAGACGGAGTCTAAGCGTCACGCGACAACCTACTCAGGGTAGGCACAATTGTAACGGATTCTGGTAGTAAAACGCAGAAAAGGTTCTATGCGTTTATTGCCGAGTATTGTCTCACTTCCCTTGCACGAGTATGACCAACCAACAACACGACACTGGCCTGAACACTAAGGGCTGCAGTCTCCCACGCTGTTCCCTCCGGTAGTATGCAGGGCAGGTTGCTCGAAGGGCTGCGCGAAGCGGCAGATCCTCGCAGGCCGTTGGCTCAGTTGGCAGGTACCGGCGGTGTGTGTGCGATGAGCGGGGCAGGCCAGACTCTTCGGCAGAGGTGACGCCGAAGGCGATGCAGCAGGTGTAGCGGTCTAGGTAGTGTAGCCCGGAGCTTAAGGTAAACCTGGAACCTGAAGGAAAGCAGCATTAGGAGAGCCACAACCAATAGAGTCAGGCAGGCGGCGTCAACCGGCCTCAGCTAGCAGGTAGAGAGATGGGCAGTACGCTAACGCAGTAAATGTAGTAACTTACCCACAGCTGGGACCAGGATACACGTATGAAGTAGTATAATTATAGATATAGCGGTATAGAATTTAGTAGCGGTAGTAGGTTAGTGTAGAGTAGCGGTGCCGGCCTCTCTGTCGGCCCCTTTATATACCGGCCCTCCATCAGATTCGTGTCGGCGTGTGGCCAAATATGGGCAAAACTCACGGGCGCGGACGATGGCCTTCTCTGATTGGCCGAGCGTATGGACGGTATTATGACGTACACTCGGTAGGTACCGGTCATTGGCTACACAATCACAAGGAAAACCTAAGAAGTCGCTGGTGACTGTGCCTGGAAATGCATCGGATATAAGTGCCTTGAATGCCTCTGCCCCCACTCTTTCTAATAAGGACTGGCAGACTGTAGAAGGGGGAAGAAAGAAAAGAAGAAAGAAGAGGAAGGCTGCCGGCAAAGCAGTAGAAGTCGCTGCTGATCCTAAAAAAGGCAGAAAGTCAAGGAAACTTCATCCACCTAAGACGGCAGCTGTTATAATTACAGTTCTACCACAGGCCGTCGACAAGGGCCTCACCTATGAGGCTGTGTTGAGGAAGGCACGTCAGGGTGTAGACGTATCTGACCTAGGAAATGCTGGCGCCCGAACTCGCTTGACTCGAACAGGGGCTCGAATGCTTGAGTTTTCTGGAGCTGAAGGCACCAAGACTGCCGACACACTCGCGGAAAGGCTACGAAATTTCTTTGCTACAGCTGGGGAGGATGGAGTAAAAATCACCAGGCCCGTGAAATGCGTAGAACTACGTATTGCAGGCTTGGATGATTCTGTCACTGCGGAGGAAATCCGGAGTGCAATAGTCTCCGAAACTGCATGCGCACCAGAGTCGATCAGAGTTGGTACCATCCGTACTGGTCCCGGAGGCATGGGTGCGGCGTGGGTCAGTTGCACCGTGACAGCAGCTTAAAGTCTAGAAAACGCTGGGAGGCTACTCGTCGGGTGGAGCTCAGCAAGGGTAACTGTACTGGAACCCAGGCCTGCGAGGTGTTGCAAATGTCTAGCGCAGGGACACACGCGTATCACCTGCAACAGTAATGTTGACTGCAGTGATCTTTGCTATCGCTGCGGGTGCCCGGGTCACAAAGCAGCAGGGTGTTCTGCCCCTCCACGCTATCCATTGTGCGAAGCGGCCAAGCTCCCTGCAGATCACCCAATAAGTGGTAAGGAATGTCGATCTTCTTTGACTTCGAAGAACAAAAATAAAGATTATTCATCGGTCCGGGCTTCACTACCTGGTTCCAACGACGTTCAGCGACAGCAGTCGCAAGAGGAGGCAATGGTCACGATTTAATTATGGATCGTGACTGCTGCTTCCTTCAGGCAAATCTCAATCACTCCGCTCGCGCTCAAGATCTCTTTCTTCAGACCTTGGCTGAGTGGTCGATAGGTGTAGCTGTAGCTTCGGAGCCCTATTTCGTTCCTCCCCGCTCTAATTGGACGAGTGACTGGGACGGCTCCGTGGCCATTATCAGCTCCACAGCAACGGGTTCCCCGCCCTTACTGCTAAAAGACAAGGGCTCGGGCTATGTCGCTGCTGAATGGGGGGGACTGGTAATATATGGTGTCTACTTCTCCCCTAATCGGAGCCTGGCGGATTTTGAGTTTTTTTAAACAATCTAGAAATCTCAATACGACGGTTGTCACCTAGCCACGTTTTAGTTCTGGGTGATTTTAACGCAAAGTCTGTTGCGTGGGGATCCCCCAGAACAGACGTCCGCAGTGCGGCTGTCTTACAATGAATGTCATCGATCGACCTCTGCCTACTCAATAGAGGTGCCACTAATACCTGCATGCGACGACAAGGGGGATCGCTAGTGGACCTCTCGTTCGCTTCTCCTGCGGTTGCAACACGAGTGACCAGCTGGCACGTACTGGAGGAGGTGGAAACCCTTTCAGATCATCTGTATATCCGAGTACGTATCTCCCGTACCCAAGAAGTTCGAGTTCATACCGTTAACAGAACGCCCAATTTTCCACGATGGGCTGTGCGTAGGCTTGACCGAAACTTATTAGCAGAGGCAGCCGTTATTCATTCGTGGTTGTTGTCCCCACCTTCTGAGGGGGTAGATATTGATGCTGAGGCTGGCCGTTTTCGTAATACTATGACGGAAATTTGCGATGCAGCCATGCCCCGCGTCCGTCGTCGTCATCCGAAAAAGGAGGTCTACTGGTGGTCGCAGGAATTGGCAGATCTCCGCAAGGCCTGTACTCGTGCTCGGAGGTCTTATACCCGCAGCCGACGACGGCACGCCGGTGTCGAACGGGAGGCACAACTATACGAGGTGTATCAATCCGCTTGTGCAGATCTGAAAATTGCTATAGGTCGTGCCAAGGATATCGCCCGAGAAGAGATGGTAAGGGGCCTCGAATATGATCCCTGGGGTCGACCATACCGCGCGGTGCGGAACAAGCTGCGTGCATCAGGTCCTCCCCTTACCGAAACTCTCCAGCCTAGCTTTCTTTCCGAAGTGATCGAGAATCTATTTCCACAGCGGGTTGAATATGCAGCTCCGGCAATGGCGTCCTCATCTGCTCGGAATATAGAATCAAATATCCCAATCGTCACGGAAGCAGAAGTCGGCGTAGCCATTTTGAGGATTCGCTCCAAAATATCACTTTAAAAGTAAACATTGCGCTAAACACGTCATTTTTATTTCGAGAGGATAAACCCCGTAAGTGTTACTGCAAATATTTTAGATCTCTTGCATTATCTTAGCAGGATTTTTTGATCAACGATGATCATACTTCCATTTATGTGAGTCTGCGCAACCGACACCTAGTCTCTACAGAGATAATCTCAATGCCGACCAAGGCTGAAGTGGCAGATTAAAGCTATTGGAGTATTATGTAAAGCTTATAGGCATCCAGGCAGCTTAATTTCACGTATAGGTACGTACCAGTATACATAATCTCTCAAAGTGCAGAACACAAATTCAGTCAATAAATTAATTGATGAAATGGAGTATTGTTTGTAGAGCTATTTACCAAAGAGAAAGATTATTTTCACATCCCAGCCAGGCAAGGCATTTTCCTCACTGGCTCGCTCCGCCGCTTCCTTCTGTGAGATTACATCCTCGCAAAAGGTTGCAACCGCCGCCCAATGCCTGTCACTGATCAGCATAGATTGAACTACAGCCGGTAGCGACAGATCAAAACCAACGACTGCTGCGAGATCCCGTCGGTACACATCCCAAGCTGGGCAGTGCTCGAGGGTATGCTGCGCAGTGTCCTCACTGCAGTCACAGTGGTGGCAGACGGGACTCGGCTCTCTCCTAGCGACCGTGTGCAAGTATTTGCCAAAGCACCCGTGATCTGACAAAATCTGCACCAGTCGGAAAGTGAGGGTCCCATGCTGCCGCCCCGCCCAACAGTCTAAGACTAGCCGGAGCGCTTCGACGGTCCTAATACCGGCTCGCGGGGTCTCCAGCCGATCACGCCATTTGGCCATTGTGCCGTGGTGGGCATTTTCACGCCACCTACGTACTTCCTCCAGCGATGGAAATACACCAGCTTCTTTTGCCACCGCTGTCCGCCAATACATTTCGGCAAGTACTTCCGCCTCCAAGTCCCATGGTGGGGTGCCGGCTAGAGCACATGCCGCTTCTGTGGACACAGTGCGGTAGCCCCGTATGACCCTAACAGCCATAACCCTCTGGGGTTTTCATAACATAGCCCTTGTTTGGGCGGTTAAGCACACGGCCCACACTGGTGCACCATATAGTGCCATCGAGCGGATAACACTCGTATAGAGTCGTCGGCACATGATAGAAGGTCCACCTAAATTCGGCAAAAGTCGCCCGAGGGCAGACGCTGTGCTGACAAGCTTTGGGGAAAGTTGGCGAAAGTGTTCGCCAAACTGCCATCTTCCGTCCAGCATAAGCCCAAGATACTTCATGCTGGACTTGATCGGCACGAGAACCGAACCGATCGTTATTGAAGCACCATTGGGTGGCTTACGGCGAGGTCCGTGGAAGAAAAGGGCCTCAGTTTTATTCAAAGCCACTGTAAGTCCTAGTGCCTCGATACGCCCAACCACTTCCGAGACTCCAATGTTGGCCAGGTGAATCGCTTCATCGAAGCTAGTTTCCCGGGCTGTGACAAGGGTGTCATCTGCATAGCAAATAACACCCAGCCCACGAGAGTGCACTCCACGAAGGACCCAGTCGTATCCAATGTTCCACAAGAGAGGTCCCAGGACCGACCCCTGTGGAACACCGCATGACATACGACTACGAACTAAGTCTCCATCTCGATTCTCGTGCACAATACTTCTTCCTTCTAGATAATCTGCTACTATACGCACTAGGTAGCTAGGAACTCTATGATAATAAAGTGCCTCTCGAATGCAGCTGAATGGCAGCCTATTAAAAGCGTTGGCGATGTCAAGAGACACCGCCAACAAAACCTCGCCTCTGGTAACCGCATCCTCGGACGCGGCCTTTAGTCTGATGATAGCGTCAACTGTTGACCGTCCCACACGGAAACCAAATTGAGCATCAGATAGATTTGGGCCGACCTCATTGAGAT
Organism: Euclidia mi; assembly: GCA_944739405.2. Taxonomy (NCBI): domain Eukaryota; kingdom Metazoa; phylum Arthropoda; class Insecta; order Lepidoptera; family Erebidae; genus Euclidia; species Euclidia mi. Next base: position 42,007,161 of record OX123184.2, read on the forward strand.
GCTGGACGATACGGGTAGCAAGAATTCTTTCGAACAGCTTGCCAACCTCGTTCAGTAGGATAATAGGTCTATAGGCCGTGGCTGAATCCAGAGCTCGTCCTGGCTTAGGCAGAAGTACCAGCCTTCCTGTTTTCTAGCACTCAGGGAACTGTCCAGAACGTAGGCAAGCGTCAAAAAGACCACAAAGGTGACTTTGAAAATGTTCAAAAATCAGAGATAAAACCCGCGCTGGAATACCGTCAGGCCTAGGGGCCGCGTTTTTGGAGCGAATCCTCAAAATGGCTACGCCGACTTCTGCTTCCGTGACGATTGGGATATTTGATTCTATATTCCGAGCAGATGAGGACGCCATTGCCGGAGCTGCATATTCAACCCGCTGTGGAAATAGATTTTCGATCACTTCGGAAAGAAAGCTAGGCTGGAGAGTTTCGGTAAGGGGAGGACCTGATGCACGCAGCTTGTTCCGCACCGCGCGGTATGGTCGACCACAGGGATCATATTCGAGGCCCCTTACCATCTCTTCTCGGGCGATATCCTTGGCACGACCTATAGCAATTTTCAGATCTGCACAAGCGGATTGATACACCTCGTATAGTTGTGCCTCCCGTTCGTCACCGGCGTGCCGTCGTCGGCTGCGGGTATAAGACCTCCGAGCACGAGTACAGGCCTTGCGGAGATCTGCCAATACCTGCGACCACCAGTAGACCTCCTTTTTCGGATGACGTCGACGGACGCGGGGCATGGCTGCATCGCAAAGGACAATGGCAGATCTCCATACATCGAAATGTCTGAATTTAAATTGAAGCGCACAGTAATTAAAAATATTTCAAAAAATTCGGCGTAAGTAACAGAGTCTATAAATGATTCTATTTTCACCCGGGAAACCCGGAAAAACAAGATATCGGTGTTTTAGTTTTTAGTTAAGAATGAACAATGTAGGTATGTTTGAATTATCAAATGAAATTATGTCAGATTGACATCAAAACGCAGAAATATTTTGTAGCATTTAACTGTCACAGCCAAAGACAAAAGCAGAGCTGCACTTTTTAAATCGATTTTATGTGAAACCGATACAACATTAAAACGATGATGTGATGTTTTTATTTGATTTAAAAGTTGTTTTGCTTCAAAAATTATTAGCTTATTGATATAATGTTAGTTGAAGATTAAATAACTGCATTTTAATAATTATATTTTAATAATTGATACGGATCAAAAGCACTCACGTCTATTCCTGTCACACTATTGTCTATGGCAACAATCAAATAATAAAGTAGGTACCTAGTTCGTAATCAATTGGAATGCTTTTTATCATCATAAAATACTCCAGCTTTAACGAGACAAAGTGAAATTATTAAAAATCGTAGAAAAAAAAAACAATTTGTTTTGTTCATATGAAGTTTAAGGTCGCCACAACAAACCCAGATGATTCTATATTCCGAGCAGATGAGGACGCCATTGCCGGAGCTGCATATTCAACCCGCTGTGGAAATAGATTCTCGATCACTTCGGAAAGAAAGCTAGGCTGGAGAGTTTCGGTAAGGGGAGGACCTGATGCACGCAGCTTGTTCCGCACCGCGCGGTATGGTCGACCCCAGGGATCATATTCGAGGCCCCTTACCATCTCTTCTCGGGCGATATCCTTGGCACGACCTATAGCAATTTTCAGATCTGCACAAGCGGATTGATACACCTCGTATAGTTGTGCCTCCCGTTCGACACCGGCGTGCCGTCGTCGGCTGCGGGTATAAGACCTCCGAGCACGAGTACAGGCCTTGCGGAGATCTGCCAATTCCTGCGACCACCAGTAGACCTCCTTTTTCGGATGACGACGACGGACGCGGGGCATGGCTGCATCGCAAATTTCCGTCATAGTATTACGAAAACGGCCAGCCTCAGCATCAATATCTACCCCCTCAGAAGGTGGGGACAACAACCACGAATGAATAACGGCTGCCTCTGCTAATAAGTTTCGGTCAAGCCTACGCACAGCCCATCGTGGAAAATTGGGCGTTCTGTTAACGGTATGAACTCGACCACCAGTACTTTTGTACCATACATACGAATGTATGGTACAAAAGTTCTGGTGGTAATGTTGTAAAAGACGTGTCAGATATCACATTCGTTTACAATTTTGTATTGAAACTAGGGAATTTATCAGTATTTTAATTTTCTTCGTGAATTTACCTATAAAAGTACACACGTCACCATATCATCGTACATAACTAACATTGACATAACTTCACGCCTTTTATCCCCGAAGGGGTAGGCAGAGGTGTATTACACACTCAAACTTCGCCAGTTATGTTTCGGTCCCAATGTAATAGGGGGCGAGCCTATAGCCATCTACCGGGCACATTATTAAGCGAGCGATAATTATAATTGTTAATACACACATAACTTCAAAAAGTCAGAGGTGTGTGTCCGGGGTACCTGGGGATCGAACCCGAGACCATCGTCTTGGCAGTCCGTTACGTACACCACTGGGCTATCGCCGCATCGTAGTATCATCTTAGTATTTGTGTATTTACGTACGATGGGTACACACATACATTCGTACTTTATTTACTAGTATACATGAAACAGAGCATCGAGGCACTCTAGTGCATTATCCTTCCAGGAACTGAACTCTGGATCCATGTTAGATGCTTTTTTACATACCAGCCAATGTCTCCGTGTAAAATTTCGATCCCACGTATCAAACAAAATAGAAAGAAACTAAATGTTATTTAACTGAGTAAGACTGTGTGTCGACAGTATGAAAACGCAGCGCGTATATATTTTACTCGTGGCACCTTTTATAACCTGCATGGGTGAAAGAACACTTAGATTATTAATTCGCACATCAAGAGATTAAGCCGAATACTATTTTATTAAGTCCTCGGGTAAGTGCTCAGAGCTTTCAAAGTGCTCCAGTGACTAGTATATCATATTGAGATTTGATTTGAGATTTTACGTGAACAGTACTTCCATAACCATAAAAAGGAAGGTAAGAAACGCCAATGGTTTACAAAATCTCGCTCACTGCTACACTAATCACTGCAACAACCCTAAGTAAATCCAATCTACTCACATAAACCTGAATAAAGAGCATAACGAAATGAAATCTAGGCAGATGGTTGTAAAAATATACCTAAATGAATATAATTTCTTGAGCTGATAGACCCTTAATCAAACTGTTATGGTTAATCGAGGTACGCTGAACGGATTACAAGCAACTTACAACCGTGCTTAGCTACGTCGAGCAAACATTACCGCCCATGAGCTCGAAAACTCAATTACTGACGGTGTTACAAACATTACCTACCTATACGCAGGGCTGCCATGAATATCTTAAAGGAATCTGTCATGTACGCAATATAATATGGCCGCTATGGCTGCTGCTATAGTTCAGTTTACTGTACAATTCTGTTGTACACTTGTAACAGTAAGTGGCGTAGATCGCTTGTACAAATAAATATATGTAAATGTGTAGGATACTAGACTATTTATAAACCGAATTTCAGAGGAAAATCCTTACTTATCGTTAAGTAAGTAAGTAAGTAAAGGAAAATATGTGGGTGATTCACCTTTATTTACAAGTACACATATGTGTATGTCTTGACCTAGTCTTGACTGTCAGGTTCTTAAACGAAGAGGCTAAGCCGTGGGAGTTATGAGCTTGAAATGAAGGCAGTTAATAGCTTTAATGTCAAACGAAGATTGTTTGGATTTTCAACGATAAGGGCGACACCTAAAGGTTGAACGGTTTGATCATAATTTTCAAAGAGGCACACACCTCTATTAATACCTATACATAAAACGTTTAACGTAAACACCTATACATAAAACGTTTTTCTAAAATTATTTTAGGTATCTAAAAGTAACTTGAAATAGATACCTATAAAGAAATAGTTCCATTTCCCATTGCACGCATAGCAGCAATTACTGGGTGTAAAAAGCTCAAATTTAGCATGTATGTTCCTAAAAGTGTAGGTGAGCACTAAGAGAGGATTTTTGGAAAACGGAGCCGCGGGCGAAGTCTGGTACAATAATGAAGCTAACATTGTAACGTTGTTTTACGTCTAATATAATTATGTATATTATAGCACTGATATTACGACCTCTCCAAAAAGGTAATTTTAAAACAAAGTGAATTGTTCTCCGGACAGTATCATCCATTACAGTATTTTTAATAACAGAACCTGTGACGAAAATAACAATATAGTTATCTATTATTAACGACAAGTCATCGTAATATATCATTCCCGTAATCAGATATATGAAACCACGTACCCCTTGCTATCCTGAGGCTTTTTACTTAGATTGCCGGGGAGATTAATATCGTGCAACTTGCAACCACTTGCAGGCACTTTGATTATCGTCCGTCATTCACCTATACGTCATTCACCTTGTCTTTATTTACATAAAGGAATGTTCTGAAAACAAGTAGTTGATCTATTGATCAAACCGGGATGAAGCCGGGTCCTTAGACTTTGGGCTTGTTTGATTTGCCCTAAATAAAGCCTTTTTTTTAGAAGTTAATCAAATAGTTCGACCAACAATCTTGTTGGGATCGCGGGAAGCGGATATGGATGCGGGCGGAAGATCGGATCTAGATTGGTCTATGTGGAAAGCCTTGGATGAGGCCGGTATCCATGCAATAGTCGGCGTCTTTCAGCTGAGGTGATGATCAATGAGTTTAGCTGCTAAATTTCAATTAGTGTATGTTTTTTAAAGTGTGATATTATTTTATTAAACTAACGGTTCAGACACACCGTGATACACACGGTTTATTTTAAACTAGAAAGTTATTTTGAAGTATGTAATTTTAACTCTGTTGTGATAATCTTTCTTTATATGTTCTGTATATATTTTTCTTAGGATAGTATTTTAAGATAGTTAAGTCGTCATATACCTAAATAATATCTACATTGTTATGAAATAAATTATTTACAGACCTTGCTTTATAAATTTACACAATTTATTGTCACTTTGCTGATATTCTGACAAATCTTGTTAGAGCAGTAAGCGGACCCTGTGCTTTAAAGCTAAGTCTTGGATATAGCCGGCATAACATGATGATAATTTATTTTAATTCATGAGGAAATAAACACAGTTCGATGAGGTATTGACTCTATGAAGAGCACCGACTTACCGTGCGTTGTAATAATTCTACCCACCTACATAAGCCGACGCACATACAATTTTATTTGTGGCCGTAGTATTGACCAGATACAGCATATTTTTATATGTTAAATAGAGCATAGTCTAAAGCAGTGTTAACAATTCGCTTCTGCCCAAGTGTGTTCAAAGTCCTCTGTTTGACATAGTTCCAAGCTCACTGTTTGTTTTTCTTTAGTAGACTTTCACAAACCAATAGATAACAAAGTTCTGCTATAGTTGAGCTTTAAAAAAACTATTCTTATTGTCTTAAGCCCGTACTGGTTACACGCGTACTGTGCATGGTTTATTATTAAGTACAAACAATAAGTATCACCCCATCTATAAAAAAATATAACATTCAAAAATACAACATCAGACTGAATTATAATAATGCCAGCCCTTTTTAAACTTTGTATATACTCGTAAGTCCTACTGGACTACTCCCGTCTCTTCTCACTATGAGGATAAGATCATAAATCACCACGCCGGCTAAATGCGTATGACTAACTTCTTGTATCTTTCGGAAACGTTACCGATAAATCTCAGATATGCAGCTTTCTTCTCGATGTTTTCCCTCACCGCTTGGCAAACGATAATGAACAATTGCATACTTAGGTATAAAATGCACGCCTAGGCTGAGTTGAACTCGAACCCTCTGTACGTAGCAGTCGGTTAGTTGATCCACTAGGCCATTAATGTTTTATTTAAGATAGAATTTAACTTCAATAAAGTAAAATGTTTGTACTTCAGTAGACATTGACTTAATTTTACAAGAAATAAAAGTCATATCTTTGAACAGCTCTATACAACGTTGAGCGTTCCGTTTACTCTCCGCGTGTATGGAATACGCCACATTGTATTTGATGGAAAAGCAAACGGTTATGAGGTTAATATGTTTGACTACGGGCCTTTAGGAGCATAACGTTGACGAACTTTGTAAACTATCTGTGTGTATGAGTCGTGGGAGTAAATCTGTGCACTTAACTACGTTTAATCGCTTCATTTCAGCTTATAGAACACTTGCGCTCTGAAATACTGCACGTATTTTGCTGGCGCTTTTGTTGTTATACGTGTTTTAGCTTATAAAATGAACAAGATAGAAGACCATAGACTAGAAGAATGATCAATGTGATGAAAAATGGCTAGTAATAACTGTTCGCGACAGACATTAAAAATAGTGATAGTGAATAGAGCATTCGAAACCGCGAGTGAAAATCGTGTAAAAATAGTGCTATCCAATCGTGTGGTATTCCGGGTTCGGTTCCCGGACGCGTCAAAGTGCAAAAATAACGCTAGAACCGTGAAATTTCGCGAATCGATAATAAGAAGTGCCGTGTAGTGCATACACATTAAAAGAATACGTGTACTAACCATAGGGACTTAAATATCGACCATAAATAGTGTTATCAGTTGCCATATGTAGTACTTATATCTATACATTCTGCTATTTTTGATTTGACATTTGTCATTTTATTTATTTTGTTTTGACATTGTTTGATTTGACATTGTTTTTTTCTTTTGACATTTAAAATTACTTAAGTAATATATTATTATTTTATTTTTTAGACATTCTTAAATTGACATTCAATAATATTTTCTGACATTTAAATATATGACATTTTATTGTTTAAATTTTTATTATTTTTACATATTGTTTACAACATGTATTTTACTATGTATTAGCATGTAAAGTTGTGAGTACGATGTGGGCATTATTAAACATATAAACAAATAGTTGTGGCAACCTGTCTTATGGCTTAGGCTGACATGCTTATGCATACACCTTCTGATGGCGTGGAGGCATAGTGATACAGATTGTGCTGGCTCCCTAAATCAAGGTTGAGCCGTACGATTGCTGTTGAATGCGGGCCATCAGTGGGCCGAGTCAGTCAAAAGCGTCAGATTATTTCCTGCATTGTATTTGCATACTAAACCCTTTTTTGGACTTTAAAAGATCAAGAAAAGACTAAAGAAATTGAAGTGACAAAAAAAAACAATGACTCTGAGTTTGTTTCGCCCTTTCTTCTCAAGAAGTCATTTAGCTAGGAAAAGCCGGCATCATCTAGAATAGGGTTTTGACGTGTATAAGTGTTGTAAACAACCAAAATGCAGAAATAAATATGTCTTTATGTCTTCATAGATAAGAACTGATAGTTGATAAATAGCTGTTTTGTTTACATAGTTCATTTATAGTTTTATATGTGTTTTTTCGTTTGGAATAGGGTTGAAATCATATCAAAATGACTTCCTATTGCTAGTTATTCGTTTATATAGTCGAAGTAATAGAAATAACAAACATTTGCATGTTTATCATAAACTATGTTTATGTATGATAGTGTTTATCTAAGATAGCTTGTATTTTACTTATGCATCGTAGGTTTTAGTGTGTTATCTTAGAATTGGATAAAGATATTGTCATGACTTTTGTTTCATTAGATGCCCTATATAATTGCACACACGGGCTTACCAAAATTACATATATAATTTTAGAATTTAATAGTTTTTTATAGAGAATATAGTCACTTTTCGCCAGTGTTTTGATCCCACGTAATATTTTTTTATAATGTTATTTCCCTCAGATGCAAAATATGTGAGATAGTTATAGTATTAGAAATTTGAATTTTGAATAGCCAATTAAACGCTTCCAGGAAATGCATAAAATAATTATTATGCAAGCGTATACTAAGAAACTCTTGAACTCTTGAACAAAAAATTGTTTGATACTTTGCTAACGAAAAGTAAAGGAATGCTGTATCGATTTCGTGGTCAGAATTGTATTTTCTTTGTTTGTAAAAAACAATAAGTCCATTCAACTACTTGGTAGGTAAAATCATAAAGATTTAGTTCATTTTTAGGGTTCCGTACCTCGAAAGGAAAAAACGGAACCCTTATAGGATCACTTTGTTGTCCGACCATCTGTCAAGACCTTTTTTCTGAGGAACGCGTGAAGATATCAAACTTAAATTTATATCAAATATCCAAGTCTACTCTCCTTTGGAGCTGTGAAAAAATCAAACTCTAAGCCACCGCAATCAAAAGATACAGCCGTTTATGGCGTAAATTGCCGCAATTTTTTTAAACTCGCAAGTTAATCAAAACCTACAGGGTACTTCCCGTGAACTCAGAATTTTGAAATTTGGTACGAAGCAACGTCTTATAGCACAAATTAAGGAAAAATTGCGAAAACCGTAAATTTTAGTTACATCATATAATAAAAACATTTTAAATATTTTGATAGTGACTCCCCTTTCCTCATGAACGCGTAAAGATATTTAATTGAAATCTTAAATTGAAATTCATATCAAATACTCAGGCCCATAACACCGTTAAACAGTAACAAAATCAAACTTCTATGTAAACGCAATCAAAAGAAACAGCAATTTAAGCATATTTTCAAACTCCTAACTACTCGCAAGGGAATCAAAACCTACAGGGTACTTCCCGTGAATGGCGAATCTTGAAATTTGGTACGCAGCAACGTCTTATAGCACAAATAAAGGAAAAATTGCAAAAACCGTAAATTTTAAGTTATATTATATAATAAAAACATTTTTAATTATTTGATAGTTACTACCCTTTCCTCATGAACGCCTAGAGGTATTAAATTGAAATTCATATCAAATACTCAAGTCTATAACATCGTTAAACTGTAACAAAATCAAACTTCTATGTAAACGCAATTAAAAGAAACAGCAATTAAAGCATATTTTCAAACTCGCAACTACTCGCAAGGGAATCAAAACCTACAGGGTACTTCCCGTGTACTGAGAATCTTAAAATTTGGTACGAGGTATCGTCTTATAGCACAGATAAAGGAAAAATTGCGAAAACCGTAAATTTTTAGTAACATCATACTATATTATATAATAAATACATTTTTAATACTAATTTTAAAGTTACTACCCCTTTTCTCATGAACGAGTAAAGTTAATAAATTGGAATTCATACCAAATACTCAAGTATATAATATCTTTATGCTGTAACAAAATCAAACTTTTTAGCCAATGCAATCAAAAGATACAGCTGTTTATGTCGCAAATTCTCGAAAATTTTCGAAACTCGCAAGGGAACCAAAACCTACAGGGTACTTCCCGTGTACTTAGAATCTTGAAATTTGGTACGAGGCAACGTCTTTTAGCACAGACAAAGTAAAAATTGTGAAAACCGTAAATTTTTAGTTGCATCATATAATTAAAATATTTTTAATAATTTTAAAGTTACTACCCCTTTGCTCATGAACGCGTAGAGGTATTAAATTTAAATTCATATAAAGTGCTCAACTAAAGGGTACTTTCAGTCGATCTAGTATTTTGAAATTTGGCATAGCAACGTTTTATAGCACATATAAAGTTATTATTAACAATGCTGAACATCTAAAATGTTTAGTTACATAACATATATTTTAAATAATTATATATACCTAAAGGTTTGTACGGAACCCTCGATGCGCGAGTCCCATTCGCACTTGGCTGGTTTTTAGGGTTCCGTAGTCCACAAGGAACCCTTATAGTTTCGTCATGTCCGTCCGTCTGTCCGTCCCCAGCCTAGCTCAAAGGACGCCTGGTGCTAGAAAGCTGATATTTGACATGAATATAGACATAAAATATTTCAACAAAACTGTAGAATAAAATTTAGGAAAATATTTTTTTTAAGGATATCTCCCCTACATATATAGTGGGGTTGAATTGTTTTTTGGTTGAGTACCCCATCATGTGTGGTATCATTGTATAGGTTTTAAAAAAATATTATAAGTTTGCTCAAATCATTTTTCGATCAAGTGATTGGTTTGTCAAATATCAAGCTTTGAAGTGAAAAAAATTGTTAGACTCAAGTGTCCCCCCCCCCCTCTGCCGGCTAAATTATTAATTTGGAAGAGGTGAAAAAAATCACAAATGTAGTACATATAACGAATTTAAAAGGAAAACTATCACGGCTAAGTAGATATCACTAGTTTACGAGTAATCGTCGGTTAACTTATAAATACATATTTCTGTGAGTTTACATTGGGCGCGCTGGCTTAATCTTAAAGATATACGTACTTTGGTATGTAATGTACTACGGTACTACGTATGTATAGTAGTAGTATATCTTGGAAACCACATTTTATGTTTACAATACATAACTGGATACATACCTAGTATTTTTCTAAACAAAACTTAGGTTCTTATAATAGTGTTATTAAAATTATTTTTCAGCAAAATAACCAGTCGGATTTTTTGTACATTAATACCCTTTGCAGCAAGTCATTATGGGCAACTACAGAACCCTACATTGCGCGTGGCCCGACACGCACTTGGCAGGTTTATTTTGTATTTGTTTGGCTGATTATGCCTATTTTAAAGGGTTGAGGCTAGAATATAACACAATCGTAGAATAATATTATTTCAAGACATGTAAATAGCACATCATCAGCCTTTAACAGTCCACTGCTGGCCTCTCCTTTGAAAGGACGAATTGGCCTACTATACTTCGCTGGTCAAACGGGTTGGTATAGGGTTTGTATCAAGTTTTCCTTCTCTTACAGTGCTGTTCTGTGCATAATATGCTCCCTCTGTCGGCTCTTACGACACCTATGGGATGATATGGATATGGGGTGGTGACATTCTGTATTCTTAATCCGTCACCACACGGACTAAAGGCAACATCAGCAATTACCAGTCTATAAACTTGATCTCCCATGTGTACAAAACTTTTATCAAGGTTATAGAAAATCCTATTGCTGCGCAACTGGACCAACATCAACCCTTCGTGCAGGCGGCATTTTAGCCCGGCTTCTCCACTGTCGACCACCTTCAGACCTTGTATCAAATAATAGAAAAATATAACGAATACAATAATACCATCTTACTTTTTGGAATACCATCTAGCAACAATAATGTTTCACACAATAACCCAATATCTAGAATAAGTAGTCAATATAACCGTATATGTTCTTAAAAAGATATTTTCAACAATAGTTTGAATATATTTAAAAGCTCAAACAAAAGTATCAAACAATTTTTTGTTCAAGAGTTCAAGAGTTTCTTAGTATACGCTTGCATAATAATTATTTTATGCATTTCCTGGAAGCGTTTAATTGGCTATTCAAAATTCAAATTTCTAATACTATAACTATCTCACATATTTTGCATCTGAGGGAAATAACATTATAAAAAAATATTACGTGGGATCAAAACACTGGCGAAAAGTGGGCGTTTAATATGCCTCTGCCTACCCCTTCGGGGAAACAAGCGTGATTCTATGTATATATGTAAAAAATATTATCTATTTCTATGTTATTTTAATGCCTTTTCATACTTGCAAGTTACGCTTAACAGCACAAATGAACACAATGATTATAAATTTGCTGGAATTGAGAATTCATCCTTTTCTCCCTAATCAAACAAGTGTCAGTCAAACGTTTTGACTTAGGTCTGTAGACTGTAGACACCAACGCTACGAGTCTCTTTTTATTTAAATAAAATGTAATACTGTTCTATTTAGTGGACTTAGAGATTATATTCCCATTGAATTTTAATTGTCTTTGGGGACATGTGCAACGTACCTTCCGTTCGAGTATAACGTATTTCGGCTCTGTTGTCACGTCATGTTCACGCATTCACTGACTGTGCTATCATATCTCTAGACAATATCAAACTCATATTAATGACTACGAAAGCTTAAATCCCTATTATCTCATTGTCGGTCTTGGCAGCTTAAAGCTACTAGCCGCGACTACTAGCGTCGGCCAATGAGCCGATAAACTTCATTAATTAATTCTAAAGCTTCACCATAACTTCCACAAACTATCCTGACTGTTTCTATCGATATTGGATACACTGCAAGCTTTAGCATTATTTGCGCTTAAGCTAAAATACATCATATAATAAAAACATTTTAAATATTTTGATAGTGACTCCCCTTTCCTCATGAACGCGTAAAGATATTTAATTGAAATCTTAAATTGAAATTCATATCAAATACTCAGGCCCATAACACCGTTAAACAGTAACAAAATCAAACTTCTATGTAAACGCAATCAAAAGAAACAGCAATTTAAGCATATTTTCAAACTCCTAACTACTCGCAAGGGAATCAAAACCTACAGGGTACTTCCCGTGAATGGCGAATCTTGAAATTTGGTACGCAGCAACGTCTTATAGCACAAATAAAGGAAAAATTGCAAAAACCGTAAATTTTAAGTTATATTATATAATAAAAACATTTTTAATTATTTGATAGTTACTACCCTTTCCTCATGAACGCCTAGAGGTATTAAATTGAAATTCATATCAAATACTCAAGTCTATAACATCGTTAAACTGTAACAAAATCAAACTTCTATGTAAACGCAATTAAAAGAAACAGCAATTAAAGCATATTTTCAAACTCGCAACTACTCGCAAGGGAATCAAAACCTACAGGGTACTTCCCGTGTACTGAGAATCTTAAAATTTGGTACGAGGTATCGTCTTATAGCACAGATAAAGGAAAAATTGCGAAAACCGTAAATTTTTAGTAACATCATACTATATTATATAATAAATACATTTTTAATACTAATTTTAAAGTTACTACCCCTTTCCTCATGAACGAGTAAAGTTAATAAATTGGAATTCATACCAAATACTCAAGTATATAATATCTTTATGCTGTAACAAAATCAAACTTTGTAGCCAATGCAATCAAAAGATACAGCTGTTTATGTCGCAAATTCTCGAAAATTTTCGAAACTCGCAAGGGAACCAAAACCTACAGGGTACTTCCCGTGTACTTAGAATCTTGAAATTTGGTACGAGGCAACGTCTTTTAGCACAGACAAAGTAAAAATTGTGAAAACCGTTAATTTTTAGTTGCATCATATAATTAAAATATTTTTAATAATTTTAAAGTTACTACCCCTTTGCTTAAGGTACGTGGTATATATCCCGTAGGAAGAGTAAAAAGTAATGATAGTGACCACGAAAGTTTAAACACCCAAGTGGTAGCTAAATACCAAGTGGCCCACCTTTCGGGGTGCATGCGAAAAACGTGTCCGGCCCAGTCCCACTTCAGTCCAGCACATTTAAATCCGACGTCAGCTATGCGTGTTTTGGAACGCAGCAAAGTTTTTCGAACATGGTCTGTTCTTTTTACATCAAGAATGCTACGCTCCATCGCCCATTGGCAAATCTTCAATTTGGACTTCTGGATTTCGGTCAGGGACCATGTTTGGTCACCGTAGGTTAGGAAGGGCAGTATGCATATGTCGACGAGTTTACGCTTTAGTGACAATGAATGGTTGCCTTTCAATGGACCAGAAGCTCTGCCAGGCATTTTCGACTCGTCGTGCTACTTCTTTGTCTTGCCTGTTACTAAAAGAGACAATCTGGCCCAAGTAAATATACTCGTCGACATAATGTATAGTCTGCCCGTCTACCGTGACCAACGTTTCATGCTGTTGGTCATTACCTGAGTTTTCGTCTGGTTCATCAGAAGTCCAAATTGAAGACTTGCAGAGCTGAGGTCTTTGAGCATTAGCTCAAGTTCCAAGGCCTAAGAGGAAAAGAGAACAATGTGGTCGGCGAACCGAAGATTTGTTAGTCTCCGACCACAATGCCTCTGGATTGCCACAAATCTGCCAGACTACTGAAGACTTGCTGGAGGACGCTGGTAAAAATTTTGGGAGACAACGGATCACCCTGTTTAACGTTCGTTCGTTTCGTTCTATTTTAAATGTCTGACCAGAACATTGGAGCTTGACATCTGCTGTACTATTATTGTAGATTGCTTTGATGAGATTGATGTAGGTTTGTTCTATGTTTTGGTTCTGTAAGGCGACTTCTATTGCACCCTGTGTAATGCTGTCAAATGCTTTAGATTAATCTACGAATGCTACATACAGAGGGTTGTTATTTTTATTTTTACATAATAGGTATAGTTACGGACAACAGATCGGTATTCACATAGCAATAAATTGAACACGGTACAGCTTCAAATCTGCAGTCCCCTTAAAACTATACACATCGTTTACAAATATGATAAAAGAGCTTCAGTTAAATGATGAACAGTAATGAATAAGCAGATATAGGTAAAATATGATTGAAAACATAGATATATAGTGTGATAAGGTTACAAAACACAGTTAATTGGATTTAAAAAAACACAGTATTTACTAATTGGCAGAAATTAAACGCTTAAGATCTAAACAGTTTGTACATATTGTTTTTGAGATGAGAGCTTTTAAATATATTCAAACTATTGTTGAAAATATCTTTTTAAGAACATATACGGTTATATTGACTACTTATTCTAGATATTGGGTTATTGTGTGAAACATTATTGTTGCTAGATGGTATTCCAAAAAGTAAGATGGTATTATTGTATTCGTTATATTTTTCTATTATTTGATACAAGGTCTGAAGGTGGTCGACAGTGGAGAAGCCGGGCTAAAATGCCGCCTGCACGAAGGGTTGATGTTGGTCCAGTTGCGCAGCAATAGGATTTTCTATAACCTTGATAAAAGTTTTGTACACATGGGAGATCAAGTTTATAGACTGGTAATTGCTGATGTTGCCTTTAGTCCGTGTGGTGACGGATTAAGAATACAGAATGTCACCACCCCATATCCATATCATCCCATAGGTGTCGTAAGAGCCGACAGAGGGAGCATATTATGCACAGAACAGCACTGTAAGAGAAGGAAAACTTGATACAAACCCTATACCAACCCGTTTGACCAGCGAAGTATAGTAGGCCAATTCGTCCTTTCAAAGGAGAGGCCAGCAGTGGACTGTTAAAGGCTGATGATGTGCTATTTACATGTCTTGAAATAATATTATTCTACGATTGTGTTATATTCTAGCCTCAACCCTTTAAAATAGGCATAATCAGCCAAACAAATACAAAATAAACCTGCCAAGTGCGTGTCGGGCCACGCGCAATGTAGGGTTCTGTAGTTGCCCATAATGACTTGCTGCAAAGGGTATTAATGTACAAAAAATCCGACTGGTTATTTTGCTGAAAAATAATTTTAATAACACTATTATAAGAACCTAAGTTTTGTTTAGAAAAATACTAGGTATGTATCCAGTTATGTATTGTAAACATAAAATGTGGTTTCCAAGATATACTACTACTATACATACGTAGTACCGTAGTACATTACATACCAAAGTACGTATATCTTTAAGATTAAGCCAGCGCGCCCAATGTAAACTCACAGAAATATGTATTTATAAGTTAACCGACGATTACTCGTAAACTAGTGATATCTACTTAGCCGTGATAGTTTTCCTTTTAAATTCGTTATATGTACTACATTTGTGATTTTTTTCACCTCTTCCAAATTAATAATTTAGCCGGCAGAGGGGGGGGGACACTTGAGTCTAACAATTTTTTTCACTTCAAAGCTTGATATTTGACAAACCAATCACTTGATCGAAAAATGATTTGAGCAAACTTATAATATTTTTTTAAAACCTATACAATGATACCACACATGATGGGGTACTCAACCAAAAAACAATTCAACCCCACTATATATGTAGGGGAGATATCCTTAAAAAAAATATTTTCCTAAATTTTATTCTACAGTTTTGTTGCAATATTTTATGTCTATATTCATGTCAAATATCAGCTTTCTAGCACCAGGCGTCTTTGAGCTAGGCTGGGGACGGACAGACGGACGGACATGACGAAACTATAAGGGTTCCTTGTGGACTACGGAACCCTAAAAACCAGCCAAGTGCGAATGGGACTCGCGCATCGAGGGTTCCGTACAAACCTTTAGGTATATATAATTATTTAAAATATATGTGATGTAACTAAACATTTATGTACCTATTCGTTTGGGAAAAAAGAGGGTAGGCGGTGTCAACAGATGTGTTTTTGCGAGCTCCGTATTTCTTATTCGAAAGAAAATAGTTAAAAGTGCTAAAATCTCCAAAAAGTGTCAATATTTAGAAGCAGTGTCCTGAAAACTGTCGTAAACAAAAAGTGAAAACAACCAAATCGGTCGAAAAAAGTTATAATAACATGAAAACAGTGAACACTCTGCGGAATATTTAAACTTTAAAAGTTACGAGTAGCTACCAAATGTGTACGAGTGGGCTGGAAAATTAGCAAGTACGAGTCTAAGTTATTCCAAAATAACAAGAAGACTGTGATTGATTGAAAGTTAATTTATTCATTATCATCACATCAAAAATCAATGTTATCAGCGACATCTAGTAACGGCTAACAAAACTACAACTACAACCAAGATACGAACCATACGCTACAAGCTGCCACTATACGAACCATAACAGTCATAATTTTGCACTAGTACTTACAGAGGGCATTACTTGTACCAAAACAACATTTAATAAATCATGGAAGAAATTTTAAATACACTTAAAAAAATAGAAAACGAGCTGAACGATCAAAGAATAGAAATACGAGAAACGGGAAATAAGGTAACAGAGCAAGTTACACAAAATATTGGCAGATTATTTGAAGAAAAATTTCTTGCAATAGAAAAAAACCACGAAATCCTGAAAGAAAGAGTGGAAAACCAAGAAAAAAGGATACAAGCCTTGGAAAGACAAACAAGAAAAAATAATTTGGTATTTTTCGGTGTAGAGGAGAACGAAAAATCATATGAGAGCTTAGAAAGAAACATTGTCAACTGGCTGGAAAAATATCTCTCAGTTAAACTAAGCAACAACGACATCCAAGAAGTAAAAAGAATAGGAAAGAAAGAAGAAAGAATACGCCCCATAGTAGTGACTTTCTCAACCCTCGGTACAAAAATTAAAATATTGAAACAAAAAAAAGTCCTGAAAGATACACACTATTACATTAAAGAAGATTATCCAAAATATGTATTGGAAAAAAGGAAGGAATTACAAGCAGAACTACAAATGGAAAGAGAGAAGGGCAATATAGCCATTATAAAATATGATAAATTGGTAGTATCGAAAAACAATACTAAAAGTAAGCTTCCTAACTCACCCGAAAATACCTCTGCAGCCAGTACAGAGAAAAATACACAAATAAATAAGAAGAACAAAGTGCTACAAAATGATGCAGCGATCAAGAGGTCTAACAGCTTCTCGGGTGGAGTCATAAAACAGGGCATACTCAATTACGTGGTCAAAAATACGAATAATACGCCAAACAACCAAGCATAGCAATTAAACGCCTCCTCCCACACACGAAATACAAAAATAAGAAACGCAAGAGATCTTCCAACCCGGTTGGTCACCGTGGAAGAATATGACCATAACCCTCCAAAGGAAATAACCCCAGCAACAACAAGCAAAGGCAATAAAATAATTCAGCAAATATATATAGCAACATACAATGTTAGGACCTTATCCTCATACGAACGCTTATTAGAATTGGAAGAAGCAATCAAAGATATTAAATACGACGTCATAGGAATATCTGAAACGAGACGACAAGGCAGCTTCATAGAAGAACACGAAAGCATTATATTTTGTTACGTCGGCCACACACCCGGCCAATATGGAGTAGGTTTCATTATAAACAAAATACACAAAAACAATATTGAGAGCTTCACTGGCTTAACAGAACGAGTCGTAGTACTAGATATGAAAATACAAGGTTATTTTGTCACTATTATACAAGCATACGCACCGACGGAAGCGGCAAGTGAATATGAGATAGAAGATTTTTACAGAACATTAGACAAAGCATTAGAGAACGCACACAAGATAATAATACTTATGGGCGACTTTAATGCGAAGATTGGAGTTCCTAAGAAAGAAGAACAATTAGTAACAAAACTATTCGGCTACGGACAAAGAAACGCTAGAGGACAGAGACTGGTAGACTTTGCATTAGAACATAAACTAACTATAATAAATACGGGTTTTAAAGAGAAGGCAAATAAAAAATGGACCTGGACATCTCCAAACGGGCAGAGTAAAAATGAAATAGACTACATACTATCAAATCGACCAAATATATTTCAGGATATTGGTACTATGAACTTAAACTATCCGTCAGACCATAGAATAATTAGAGCAACAGTGAAACTAACTAAGCATAAAAAAGTAGAGTCAAATATACAAATAAACATATATACCAATTAAAGTGTGAAGAAGAAATTTCAAAGTACAGGGAAAGCTTGTCAAAAATGCTATTCAACAATTGTGATTGCCACAAGAACATATTATCAGTACAAACTTATTACGACTTCATAACAAATGCAATCAGCACAAGTTTGAAGTCAGCGCGAACAATGGGAAAGGAACACAAACGTCATAAGATACTATCGGCACGTACAACGACTCTTCTACAAAGAAGAAAAGAACTACAAAAAACGAATAACAAGTCCTGATCTATGAAAAACGAACTTGCTGCTCTCTTTAAGATAGTCAATAAATGTATAAGAAATGACTATGCAAAATATAGACAAGACACTATAGAAAAACACCTGCATCTTACTGGTAGTACGAAAAAAGCTTACAAAGAACTCAGAACAAACAAAACTTGGATAGATGGATTAAAAAGGCAAGACAAAGACTTGTATAAACGGAAGGACATTATCACTATAGCAACCAATTTTTATAAGAACTTATACAACGAGAACAGTCGTATTACCTCAGCACAATACAACATTAGCACAGCTGATGATGCGCCAGTATGCTTTACTGAACATGAAAGTGGAGATGATGTCAAAGCCATAAACGAAACTGAAATCGTAGAAGCGATAAAAAGGCTAAAAGTAGAAAAATCTCCCGGTTCCGACAACATCACGAACGAAGCTTTAAAAACAGCATACCATATCTTGGCCACACCACTCGCTGAGCTTTTCAATCGGATACTACAAACATTTGAAACACCAACACAATGGTCCGAGTCTAATATTATTCTGATATATAAGAAAGGAGATCCAAAAGATATAGGTAACTATAGACCTATAAGTCTACTACCGAGTCTGTACAAGCTGTTCTCCACCATCATAAACTCCCGAATCAGCCCTGAAATTGAAGCTAGGCAACCCGTAGAACAAGCGGGTTTTAGAAAGGGTTTCTCTACGGTAGATCATATACATACCCTAGAGCTAATTATAGAAAAGTACAGAGAACAACAACGACCACTATACTTGGCATTTATTGATTACCAAAAGGCCTTCGATACTGTAACCCACGACAGCGTTTGGCAAAGCTTGAAAGACCAAGGAGTAAATGAAGTGTATATACAAGTAATTAGGAACATTTATACCAACAATGTGGGTAGAATAAAGCTGGAAGCACTGGGACCGAAGTTCCCCATAGAGAGAGGTGTAAGACAGGGAGACCCTTTGTCTCCAAAAATATTTATAGCTGTACTCGAAGTCATCATCAATAAGTTAAACTGGAACAATCTTGGATTATATATAAATGGAGCCTTTCTAAGCCATTTGAGATTCGCAGATGACATAATAATATTGTCTGAGACAAGCTCACAATTGCAACACATGATAGAAGCTTTACAAAAAACTAGTAGCAGTGTTGGACTTGAAATCAATCTCACCAAAACCAAGACAATGACAAACAGTTTTAAAAAACAAATAAAGGTTAATGGCAATCCACTGGAATACGTAGACAAGTACATATACTTGGGAAAGACAATCAGCTTTGATAAAGTTAACAACGAAATAGAAATCCAAAGAAGAGTACAGCAAACATGGAATAAATATTGGAGCATGAAAGAAATTTTCAAAAGCAATATGCCAATAAATCTTAAGACAAGGATTATGAACTCAAGCATCCTACCGTGCCTGACATACGGATGTCAAACATGGAAATTTTCTGCCAAAACTAAACAAAAAATCACCACCTGCCAACGCGGAATGGAGAGAAGCATGCTTAATGGAAAGAGATTAGACAAGATACGACACACAAAAATCAGAGCAATAACAAAAGTCAATAATGCTTTAAGATATGCACAAAGGCTGAAATGGAGATGGGCAGGGCATATAGCGAGGCTTAGAGACAAGAGATGGACTTACATTACCACCGTATGGAGCGGACCTCAAGGTAAAAGAGCTAGAGGAAGACCCCCAATACGATGGGAAGACGACATCAAAAAAGTCGCTGGCTCAAACTGGTGTCAAGTAGCACAAGACAGGGAAAAGTGGGCATCCTTGGAGGAGGCCTTTACCCATTCTGGGGACCTTGTCTAACACTAAAATTAAAAATATTAAGAAAGAAAATATTATATTATATTATTACAGTAGAATAAATAATTTGTATCAGTAGTAAGTTAATAATTTGTTATTTAAGAAAAATTGTGGCAAAGGTCAAATAAAGGCTTTTTTATTTTTTATTTTATTTATTTATTTATTTAACTAAACATTTTAGATGTTCAGCATTGTTAATAATAACTTAAAATATTATATAATATAACTTAAAACTTACGGTTTTTGCAATTTTTCCTTTATTTGTGCTATAAGACGTTGCTGCGTACCAAATTTCAAGATTCGCCATTCACGGGAAGTACCCTGTAGGTTTTGATTCCCTTGCGAGTAGTTAGGAGTTTGAAAATATGCTTAAATTGCTGTTTCTTTTGATTGCGTTTACATAGAAGTTTGATTTTGTTACTGTTTAACGGTGTTATGGGCCTGAGTATTTGATATGAATTTCAATTTAAGATTTCAATTAAATATCTTTACGCGTTCATGAGGAAAGGGGAGTCACTATCAAAATATTTAAAATGTTTTTATTATATGATGTAACTAAAATTTACGGTTTTCGCAATTTTTCCTTAATTTGTGCTATAAGACGTTGCTTCGTACCAAATTTCAAAATTCTGAGTTCACGGGAAGTACCCTGTAGGTTTTGATTAACTTGCGAGTTTAAAAAAATTGCGGCAATTTACGCCATAAACGGCTGTATCTTTTGATTGCGTTGGCTTAGAGTTTGATTTTTTCACAGCTCCAAAGGAGAGTAGACTTGGATATTTGATATAAATTTAAGTTTGATATCTTCACGCGTTCCTCAGAAAAAAGGTCTTGACAGATGGTCGGACAACAAAGTGATCCTATAAGGGTTCCGTTTTTTCCTTTCGAGGTACGGAACCCTAAAAATGAACTAAATCTTTATGATTTTACCTACCAAGTAGTTGAATGGACTTATTGTTTTTTACAAACAAAGAAAATACAATTCTGACCACGAAATCGATACAGCATTCCTTTACTTTTCGTTAGCAAAGTATCAAACAATTTTTTGTTCAAGAGTTCAAGAGTTTCTTAGTATACGCTTGCATAATAATTATTTTATGCATTTCCTGGAAGCGTTTAATTGGCTATTCAAAATTCAAATTTCTAATAATAACTATCTCACATATTTTGCATCTGAGGGAAATAACATTATAAAAAAATATTACGTGGGATCAAAACACTGGCGAAAAGTGGGCGTTTAATATGCCTCTGCCTACCCCTTCGGGGAAACAAGCGTGATTCTATGTATATATGTAAAAAATATTATCTATTTCTATGTTATTTTAATGCCTTTTCATACTTGCAAGTTACGCTTAACAGCACAAATGAACACAATGATTATAAATTTGCTGGAATTGAGAATTCATCCTTTTCTCCCTAATCAAACAAGTGTCAGTCAAACGTTTTGACTTAGGTCTGTAGACTGTAGACACCAACGCTACGAGTCTCTTTTTATTTAAATAAAATGTAATACTGTTCTATTTAGTGGACTTAGAGATTATATTCCCATTGAATTTTAATTGTCTTTGGGGACATGTGCAACGTACCTTTCGTTCGAGTATAACGTATTTCGGCTCTGTTGTCACGTCATGTTCACGCATTCACTGACTGTGCTATCATATCTCTAGACAATATCAAACTCATATTAATGACTACGAAAGCTTAAATCCCTATTATCTCATTGTCGGTCATGGCAGCTTAAAGCATCCGCATTTGTTACTAGCCGCGACTACTAGCGTCGGCCAATGAGCCGATAAACTTCATTAATTAATTCTAAAGCTTCACCATAACTTCCACAAACTCTCCTGACTGTTTCTATCGATATTGGATACACTGCAAGCTTTAGCATTATTTGCGCTTAAGCTAAAAAGTTCGGAACGGGATGATCCTTTATGCATTAAGAATCAGTTATAGTTTATGAAAAACATCGCAATCTTATGCTTCTGCTTTTGCTATTTACAAAGCAATATTCAAATACATTTCTGTAGTTACTGTGTAAAACATCTTGATTAGAAGTTACTTTAAATATAATTATATGTAAATTTTACATAATAACCTAAACAAATTGTTTTCAGTCACTGACCACTAAACGACACAGAAATATCAAAGTTTCTATATCAGACATTCGTTTAACATGGCTAGTCGCACAGGTCGATACATTAAATTATGGGTTATGCAGCTTACTGATCCATGAACCTCTCAACATTGAACTCTCAGACGATATCCTATGACGTATCACCCTACTGTAATTCGAATCGACAGCGTAATTACGCTAGAGACGGGGTAAATCTTAGCACTCTGAAGAATAGATACCTCCTTTCGGTCAACATGATCAACAAATAATAAATGAAAGTGATGTATTGAGCTTTTGCCAAGATAGGCACTTTGCACAATCCGATTACCTAGCTTGATAGACGTTTAATATATTGAATTACTAGTTTTAAATGACGTATCCGGTCGAAAGACTTTTAGAAAGAAAATAGAGCAAACTATTCAGACTTTGACTAAGTGTCTCTGTCGTCGAATCTGACAAGGTTACGTGAGGGTTATTATGGAAATATGGACGACAGACTCATTATTTGTTTGAGCTGAATTAATTGCAATTCCATCTAAGGGTTTTGGTTAAATCGTTGCTTCGTTATTGCTACAACTGTTGTGAGTTCAACCGACCCCACGTGGGATATAAATACAAAAAACAAATTAGACGATCAAAGTTCTATTGAAAGTTCTAAAAGCCCAAAAGTTCATTGCTTGGAAGCCTTTTTTGATATTGGAAATCTAAATGGGAAAACAATAATAACAATTTTATTATACCTAATCATACAAAATGTAATGTTACGAAAACATCTGTTAGTCGTTTTAGTATCAATATTATTATATCATCATTACACATGAATAAAATACTTACATCAACAAAAATAATCGAACATTAACTTTCAAGGAAAATGTAAGAAAGAAATATTCGACATACTTAAACATTACTTTATGTGTCCGTTAGAAACAAGATCACAAGGTACCAACAAGAACAAATAAGCAAAATTAAATTTGTCTTCGAAGAGAACGTCTAAAGATAAGTGGGTAATATCGGTTTCAACGTCACCGATGCCTTTGACTATTGACGCTCCGTAATGGAGTTATAATCTTAATATATAAAATCCTTGCGTTACTGACTGACTGACAGACACGCTACAGCCGAAACTATTGGGCGCAGGAAGCTGAAATTTGGCATGTATGTTCCTTGGGGACCGTAGGGGTGCACTAAGAAGGCATTTTCCGAAATTCCCACGGGATCGGCCAAAACGGGTAAATTAAAAAACAAGGCAGGCGCAGCTGCTGGCGTCCTCTAGTAACAATATAACATTACCAAGTAATACGTAATTTTCGTTCGAACATTACACTTATCACATTACACTTATCGTGATATATTTCGTCATTCAGCCTTTCGCTGGACAAAGGCCTCTCCTGATTAACATTAGGAGCATTAGCATTGCAAGCCAATGGGACGATTTGGTTTATTATATCATACTTATTTGTTTTTCGTGTGAGTGTGTGGCAACTCTAGTGTCGGAGTTTTTAGATCGCCCAAAGGCCTCCGACATGGCCTAACGATTCTTATCCTGAGACAAGAACCGAGACCGACAGCTTTACGTGCCCTCCGAAGCACGGTAGCGCTCAGATGTAAATGCCACACTTGGTCACCCATCGAAGTGGCGACCTGTGCAAGCGTTGCTTAACTTTGCCGATCGGTTGATATATTTTGATACCGAGTTTGCCGTCCCTTTGCAGACATAATTTTAGCTTCGTGTATTTTCTTTAGTTGTCTTTTTTGACACCTTTGTCACGAATGGGTTATGACATTTTTGTTTTCTTATTCCGTCACCAAACAGACATAATCACCGTGATTTGCCTTACTGTGTTAATATTTATGTAACATATTACATTAGAACCCATTAAACACACAACCTTACATAATATATTGCTGAATATAGGGATGTACCTAATTATATTTCTAGTAAATTAAATTAAATTCCATTTTTCATTTCCTCATCAAAACTTATTAAAGGTAGGAAATTAACTCACCTACTTCACTTTAACATAAGTATCACTTTATCGAAGTCAGGCTATTTTCTTGAAGATGGTTTATCTGCTCAGGGGACACTTCCTGGCTCGTCTCAATATTTTCTTACGGTAAAATATTCATCTTTCCTATCTGTGAGTAAGATTTACGAGACCAACACTTGGACTATCATTAAATTACTTGTCATCTCATTTTGAAACCATGTTTTTAACTTAATATTTATAAAGTCAGTTAATTATTATAATATTATTTTATCACATCAAAATTTTATAAATCAGTAGGTAATATGTTTTTTTTTCAGCGTGTTTACTGAACAATGGAGCAGTGACTAGCATCCATCTTTATTCCGGATATTCTTCTATCGTCGGATTCTACCATCTATATTGCAGTGGGTAAAATCATAATCCTCCTGGCGTTATCCCAAAGATATATATGTCAAAAATTTTTTTGACAGCCGGGACTACAGCTTAACGTACTCTGAGACACGGAACAGGCGATAATTAACAACTCCGAAAAGTGAGTGGCGCACGCCGTGGATTGGCATGCCTGTACATGGCATTCTGTTGGTATCTCCTCTAGGCTATAGTTGATGGTGAATTAGTTTCCTTTATCAGGTACCTATGCAAATTTTGATGCTGACGGCCCACACCCCAGATACTGGGTCCCCTGCGACTTCTTAATGAATATGTATATATTAGGTAGTGCCGAATGTTTGCCACATAAAAGCATTGCTAATACCTTTACTAACTTTGGCATCGCGTTCCAATCGCCGTCAATCAAAGTCGCTGCTGTGTGGAAGACTTCTGAGAACAAGTTTGACATAAATCCTGCTTAAGTTAGTGTCTTCAAGACAAGGTTCGCGAGAAATTAATTTAACCTGTAGTCGTAGGTTTGTCGTTAGATTATGAAATCTGCTACGCAAGGCTATATTAAATCCCTAATCAATTTACATAATATTTCTTACTTTGGAATAAAAAACCACTAGTACACTGTCACTTACTTTTTACTGTGCATTTTTAGTGTACATATTTCTATGTCATCATTCATTGCTTTTTACCGACTACATAAAGTGCTTGAAATACGCGACCAAGAAAAACATTTTATTCAATTCTAATCTACCTAAGTTTTCATCGGTGAATTACAAGAAACAAAAAATCCTCGCCGTAATCAATTTCTATTCACGAATCACTTACATAAAATGCAACTAATTGCAACCTACTATTAACAGTAAATATTTTTGTGTGTGGATTGTCTACTGGAGGATTGTTAACAATATAACTTTATCTCGTTATTTGCAATGTAAATGTATAAACATGAATATACTAATATAATTTGATGACGTTTTAAAATATAGTTTAGTCATTCAGTGGAAACATGCTTCTTTTAACGATCAATAAATGAAATTCAATGAGCAATCATCCAATAGCACAAGAAATCAAAATAAAAAATTGTAAGAGAAAGTTTTCTAAGTACACAAATAAATTGGTAGGTATCTAGAAAAGAAGAATAAAGGAAAAAAATAGCAATAGAATTTCAAGATCACTGGGGAATACAGTTGTGTGACACCTCTATCGCCCGGTAAAAAGAACCTTAAAGCATAAGTACAATTTGTATAGTTCTAGAAACACAGCTCCAAAAATGCAAAGGTAAATTTATCCCGACGTCTATGTTATGATTGCATTAATTGGATTCTGTATCGCATCGCGTTGTGTAATCAATTCTGCACGGCGTGGATGTGTTACCTAACCCTTCGTTTGGAAATCAAAACTGTGTGTCGCGCACCCGCGGCCGACTCTCCCTAAAATTATTTACCTTTCATTCCGTTCACTAAATGAGTAGGTTTATTGGATTAAGTCCAGAAAGCTTTGCCCTTAATTGGGGCTTTCCGACAAATAACTTTTCTGTTTTCTCAAACTCTTAAATAATGCTCTTAATTAAACTTGTGCACAAAATTAAATAGATTTCGATAATTACTTATAAGTAGTTGTTGTGAACTTCAAACGACGTTGTGTTTTGAATTTATGATTATGTTCTAAATAAGTTTTCGTGTTGGCATAAATTTATTTAATACTGTCGCCAGTAAATGTTTATACTTTGTGTTGGATTACCAATAGATTACGTCTATATTGATGTTGTGAACTTTAGTCCAACAAGACATAACAATATATGTTTATTGTTTGTGTACTTTCGAGCCATGTAATAATTATTTTTGCGGCATTGTTTTTCAGATATAGAGGATAATCGCGGCTATAAATTTAATATCTTCTTAATATATAAAATCCTTGCGTTACTGACTGACTGACAGACACGCTACAGCCGAAACTATTGGGCGCAGGAAGCTGAAATTTGGCATGAATGTTTCTTGGGGTCGGTAGGGGTGCACTAAGAAGGGATTTCCCGAAATGCCCACGGGATCGGCCAAAACGGGTAAATTTAAAAAAATGCAGGCGTAGCTGCTGGCGTCCTCTAGTTAACAAATAAAAGGCGTTTGAACACTCTAAATAACACTGTATTTTGGGAAATCCTCGCCTTAACGCGCGAAACGGCCATCTATACATATAATAAATCTGTAAGCGATCGATGTCTGTACATGGAAGATATTCAGGAGAAATCTATTTATAGGGGTCTGTATTAAAGAAGAGAAGCCAAAAATATAATTATTACAATTTTTTCTGTTTGTTTGTGCGTTTGTGCACGCTAATTTCAGAAACGGCTAATCGAATTGCAATGCGGTTTTCACTGATGTATTGTGGTAATCCCCACTTAACATTTAATGTTTTTTTTATACGAATCGGTTCATAAATAAATAAGTTGTGTCAAATTAAACATTACGATGCATTTGTGCTGTTAAAATTTGTTCTATAAAAGTAACTCTTTAGTTGAATTGGTTGAAACTATAAATAATATATTTAAAAAAAAATTGTCTTCTTGCAACCAATAGTTTTGGCTGCACGTTGTCTGTCAGTCAATCAGTAACGCAATGATTTAATATATACAGACAGGAAACAGCCACATTGTTGCAAGGATGAATAATTAAGGCGCCGTGTACAGCTACTGAGTTCAGCTGTTGCTGTCACTGTCGGATTGTATACATAAGAAAGAGAAGCGCGACGACGACGGGACGTTCAGAACGAGTTATTTATCATTAAATACATTAATCCTTACAAATATTTTATTCCAATCGATAAATAAAAACAACAGTTCCCTTTATTATTATATATTACATCACTATTATTAATATTATCAAGATTTGTTTATAAATAATACAGTTACAATTGCTACAATGTCAATTTAAATGGTTCTTTTATGGTTTTTTTATCGAGAAAATTTTCCGAAAACGTGTTTTGAACACAATGGTCCATAAATATGATCAAGATTAACAAAAATTTTTTAAGCTGCTCTAAAATGTATACATTTGGCTAAAAAACTGTTTTGTGAAGCCTATTTTGACTAAGTACAGCGCCTTAAATCAAGAGCGCGTCGGACTCGCCCATGAAGGACTCTGTGCTAGAGGTATACACTAAACATATCCATTATCTTCACCTAACCATATAAGTATCACTATCACTTTTTCACCGGTACAAATAACTTTGTTTTTCATAGTGTTTGTATGAACGACCAAGTTATATTTGCGGTTTTTGAATATAAAAACTGCTGACCACATATCGTTCAAACAAATTTTCGTTGGAAGTTTTTATTACGCTCTACAGCATATCTTTTTTTAGATTTGTCACTCTCTTACTTCAAAAGTTTGAGGACGGAGGGACGGGGGAACGATACTCATTTAATCACTTTGGAAGCGTCTTTATTTCAAACGATTGCATTTGAGAAATTAAAGTAAAAATATTTTTACGTCAGCTCCATGTATGGAGAGGAACCCTTAATTGTCATTCCTTTTTTATGTTTGTATAAAAGTCGGGCAGCGGTTCACAGAATACGTCATCTTTCTAAAAAATATTCAATGATGGTTTCGTTATAAGATGGCTGTGACATACGGAAGTACAGATAGACAGACAGACAGATATGGCGAATCTATCAGAGTTCCGATTTTTTCCATTTTTGGATAAAGAATCCTAAAAAGTGCCTACAATGTTTAAAATTCCGATCGACTTAGACCACGCAGAGTTCTGTTTGTTATATCTCTAAAAGCAGTGACAAAGCTAAGATTTAACGTTATTGCCATCTTATCATATCAGATGAATATACGATGGCAAACCGTGAAGCGGTCTTATCATGTAGATCGCAAACCAAGGGAAATCAAGCAATATGACGAACTCATGGGCGGTATAACAGTACTTTTTCGTGCCGGTTTTCGTCAGACCCTGTCTGTTATACCACCATACAATATGAGACAAGAACTGATGAAATTAAAGCCTGTCTAAAGAGTTGATATCTATGGGATTGTATTACCGCAATGCATTTGACGTTAAATATGCGAGCATGATTATGAGGCAACGAACATGCAGAGGAATTCTCTGATCTTTTAAGCCTCGTATTCATTAGGGGACATTTGTCCCGCGACCTTGTCACCCGACATGAATTCTACGTGTTGAGCGACGTCGCGGGGGACGTCGCCTGACATCGCAGGCGACATCTACGTGTCGGGGAACACGTCGCTTGTCGACGGTCCGATAGCGTCGACCTTGCGCGACTTCGTGTCCCTCGACAGTTTCCGACGGCATTTGACTTGTGAGGATGTGTGTTGCTATTTGTTCCGCGACTACCCGCGATTATAGCACACTTCGTTGGTTCACACTACCAACAAAACTGTGTTAACACTTAGGCGACATCTCGATCACAATGCCAGTATGTGGACGAGCGAAATGTCGGTCGACATTGTCGCGGGACAGTCGCACGTAAATGTCCTGCGACTGCTCGCGATAAGTCGCGCGACTTTGTCCCCTAGTGAATACATGGCTTTTCTCGCGATTGGTTATTTCGCGGTGTGGACTCGCACGAACAAGTGAAAGTCATTTGAGCTATTTTCAGGACATCTACACTATTCAATATAGGTATTATATGCAACTTAAAACATTTTGGGTATCAATTCTGTGTAGCCTAATGAAAAGACAAATTACGCGCGAACGGAGTCGCGGGCACAGCTAGTATTATATATTATTTGTGAAGTGTTTTAATTAAAATGTAAATAAAAGATATATATTTTTTCTAAGTTTATTTAACATCTTATAAAAAGGTCAACAGCCCATTAATTTCTCCAAGACTGCTAGTAGTTATAGTAAATTAATTTCGCTGCTATTTAATGAAGCCGAGCGAGTTGATGTTGTCAATCGATGTTTATTTTTCAAAGGTTTCTCTTTTATAACGCACATCTTTATTTAATAGCCAGCGGCGATAGCCCAATGGTGTACGTAAAGGTCTGCCGGGACGATGGTCTCGGGTTCGATCCCCAGGTACCCCGGGCACACACCTCTGACGTTTCGAAGTTATGTGTGTATTAAAAATGTTAATTATCGCTCGCTTAATAATGTGCCCGGTAGATGGCAATAGGCTCGCCCCGTATTACATTGGGACCGAAACATAACTGGCAAAGTGTGGGTGTGTAATATACCTCTGCCTACCCCTTCGGGGATAAAAGGTGTGAAGTTATGTTATGTTATGTGTCTATATATAATACTTGATGAGCCCGCGGTTACACCCGTGTTATTAAAGGGTACTGCTCAGCTCTCGTGGCTCATAGCGCGATGTTATATACCCTATACACTTATTTTTTCACTTCACTTGGAGCCTGGTTGACTTTCCCATTGCAAAACAGGCGGGTGACCTGAAATTTTTAAATACACCTATTTTAATATGGATTTATTTAATTGTTCTTAATCTTTTTTATGAGGATTTTGTAACTGCCATGATGCTTATTTCTCACTGTTTTTATCTTATAGTTTGGTACTTAGGTATTGTTAAGCATTAATGTTGTCCGTGTGGTGACGGATTAAGAATACGGAATGTCACCACCCCATATCATTCCATGGGTGTCGTAAGAGCCGACAGAGGGACCATATTATGCAGAGTACAGCACTGTAAGAGAAGGAAAACTTGATACAAACCCTATACCAACCCGTTTGGCCAGCGTGGTATAGTAGGCCAATTCCTCCTTTCAAAGGAGAGGCCTAGTCCAGCAGTGGACTGTTAAAGGCTGATGATGAAGCATTAATGTACACTTACCTATGGAGTGTGGCCATCGTGCTCCGGTATCAACTGCTGATCAACAATTAGTTCATCGACGATCCATATTGTTAGTCAACGCGATATGATGACGTAGATGATACTAATTTTAAAACGTAAATGTACTACGCTATTAATAGTACTGTTGATACAGTTGTTAAGTTCATAATGAAACGTTTTCGATATTGTACGACAATCATGTAAGTTTGCAGTGCATCGAGTGTGCGCGCGACGCGCGCGGTGAGCGGTCTGTCGCTTGTCTCTGTATTCCCCCGGTTGATGCTAGTGTTGGGTAGGACTTACAAGAGGCAGTACATTTATCCCGTATAAAACTCACAAATGTAAGAGCGGCTTAAAATGTTAACTTGTACCACTTCAATTTTTTGTCGCGGTCGTCTTGTATAATATGACCGGAGAGTAAATGAGACGGTGAGGCCAATGAGGGAGAACGCCTCACACGCTCCACTCGAACAGCGCCTCTTTTTATTTTTACACGTATTACTTCAAATTTTATGTCGCGTTCGTCAAATAGGACGCGAGCGTTGACTAAGTGAGAAGGAACTCGTCACATGCCTCACTTCAACAGAGGCGAGGCGTCGTGAAGCGCAGCGATGCAATTGAAGGTGTTTATATGATACCCTCATATATACCTCTGCGCGTCAAGAATTCAAGATGCCTCGCCTCATTTGAAGTGGTACATTGTACTGGCTCAGTACAAAAAAGAGGCACCTCTTACAAACTCATTTCAATGTTATGTCCTACCCAACACTAGTTGATGCGACATCGACTCCCCCTCATGCCCCCCGCACCCGCGCTGCTAGTGCGTGATGTTATTGTTATTGTTCTAATTATGCAGGCACCTTAAGTTTATATTATATGTATATTTATGTATGATCATATTTGGCCAGTGTACTCACTGTTTTGCGCCTTCGTGAATCACTATTAGGGTCGTAGAAAATCAGTGCCAGCATGACTGGTATCATGCTGAACGGGGTCCTATTGTCGTCACGACCTAACCCTGACGAGGTGCACCAGATATCCATGTATTTCTTCTTTTTTTTGTATTTTTGTGTGTTATTACGATTTCTGTATACTTATAATCATGCTTGTTTGGTTGTGATAGCAATAAATATTATTTCATTTTTTCATTAATTCATTTCTATAGCCTTCTTGGATAAATGGGCTATCTAATACTGAAATAATTTTTCAAATCGGACCAGTAGTTCCTGAGATTAGCGCGTTCAAGCAAACAAACAAACACTTCAGCTTTATATATTACATACATACATACATACATAGACTCACGCCTGTTTACCGGAGGGGTAGGCAGAGACTACGGAACGCCGTTTGCTACGATCATCATATATATATTTTTTTATTTGATTTACATATTAGTATAAAATTAGATTTCCTTATGCTGCATCGGCTAAACTTTTTCAAGTGCATTGCAATTTTGAAATGGAATGCCCTTTTTTGTAAAATCAATTACCAACCGCAAGAAAGAAATCCATTTTCAAAATCTTGAACGCAACCAGTGAAAGATCGTTTTAAGGCAAATTAGTTCGACCTGTCTCTCGGTGTATTGTTGTCCGTCTTAAGCAAAACCATTTAGTGACATTGGAATAAACTGGGAATTATTCAATTGCCTGTTGAATGGGCCACATCCTCATCTAATAGAGAGTGACACGCATCGCGAACTACTACCAATATAATGATAATTATGACTAAACGTACAGAACTCGCAACGTGCTCGGGTATAACGAAGTATGAATTTGTTGCTTTGAAGTTGAAGTAATAATGATAATTATATTGCTCATTTATCATTATCAGGCAAACTGTATTCACACAACACAATGACTTTGAAATGTAATTATTTCTGGTTTAATTGAATACTACAAGTGTGCTGGCTATTCGGGCCTGCGAAAAGCTTTTAGTGCGTACAAAACTATTCGCTCACCTTCCACTTCGATCACAAAATGAATTTTATCGAGTTAACCACTAAAAGCTTAGGACCAATTTAATCATTTGCCCCCAGATTGGATTTGTTATTGGTGAAACATACTGTGAGATAAAAAGTGAAGTCAGCTACGGGTGCATGTACTTCCGTTGTTATAATAGCCGTAGCCCTAGCTTTTGTTTTAAAATGTTTAACGTTTGTGTATAAGATATTTACGATTAAGTCAGATCCATTTAATCATTAAGAAACAATTATTTTTTTAGTTCTTACGACATTTGCCAATGATGTGGCCTCTTTTATGAATAAAACTCAAAATAACTCGGAAACTAGATAATTATTTACTGAATGTATTTCCCAGAATCGGCAAGTCCCGAAAGATAATTAAATCCTATTAAATTTTTGTTTATAAATTTGATTTGTCGGGGAAAAATTAGTTGTAACATGCAGTAAATGGAAGTCATAAACATAAAAATTAAAGACTACAGGACAGTATATAATAACAGTCAGCCTTTTTTTTGTAATAGGCGACAAACGAACAGCGGGATCGCCTGATGGTAAGTGAATACCACCGCCCGTGGACTACCTGGTGGACTACCAGGGAAGTCACAAGTGCGTTGCCAGCCTTTGAAGTGATAAAAGGCATCGGAGGAGGATGAGTGAGAAAGAAGGGATGGAGCCGCCGGCACACTTACTTTCCGAATGAATCGCAACAAAATAGATACTGTTACTTTAAGTCAATATTCGGTGGAAGAGTAGTATTTCCCTGGTCGTGGCGAATATATCTAATTTTATATTCCAATTATACATCTGTATTCGTATCTATCAATACAGTTAATTGTACCTTAAACACATTACTTTTATATTAAGAATATTTATTCAAAATACGTTAAATCTATTTTTTTACAAAAGCCTCTACACTTCAAGAATTCTGATAATGATAAATAGCTACAGAATCTTTGCATTAATTTGTTCCCTTTAAAAATAGGTTAGAATGTAACATATTTAATCTGGGCATATGTTTTACGAACGCCCACGTCACATTGTGAGGCTGATAAAGATTTAAATTTTCGACGAGAAGTAATTTGTCGCTATATTTAAGGGGACATACAAGCTATATTATAAACTAGAGGACGCCAGCAGCTACGCCTGCATTTTTTTTAAATTTACCCGTTTTGGACGATCCCGTGGGAATTTCGGGAAATCCCTTCTTAGTGCACCCCTACGGTCCCCAAGGAACATACATGCCAAATTTCAGCTTCCTGCGCCCAATAGTTTCGGCTGTAGCGTGTCTGTCAGTCAGTCAGTAACGCAAGGATTTTATATATTAAGATTTACGACTACCCTCCTATTAGAACGGGAACTAGTAGCACGGAATTAGAATTGCGAACGTGGCAGTAAATGTAAATGTAGAATCATCTATTAATTAACTTTAATCTTTGACGTTCATAAGCGTCACTTTGTGACCTAAATGAATAAACGATTTTGAGTTTGAGTTTGAGTTTAGATACGTACATACACATACATACACTCACGCCTTTTTCCCGTCGGGGTAGGTATTAGATATTTACTTTAATGTTGCTTTTATGTTTTTACCAGACTTCGGCGGCCTGCGGCTTCGTCCGCGTCGGTATCACGACAAAAAAAAATATTATGATACAAAAGCAAATATAATAATACAAAGTTTCATCAAAATCTGTTTAGTAGTTTTAGAGTCATAGAGTAACAAACATCAGTCCATTCTCACAAAATTTGCATCTTTTTATATTAGTTATGTGTGTGTAATCTTTGTCTCTTTATATATATATATATTTCTTGTGTGCGTGTGTATGTCACTGAACTCCTCCTAAACGACTGGACCGATTTTGATGAATTTTTTTGTGTGTGTTCAAGGGGACTTGAGAATGGTTCAGTTTACAATTTAGTCCACTGGAAAATGATTTTTTAGTTAATTTTTATTTCGTAAGTAGTAGTTGATTTTGGAATGTTTCACATTGGAACCGACCGACTGCGCTACCATCGCAGTGTCAAATCTATATTAATAAGTTCGTCAAGGGGTACGGTAGACTGGATCGAAACCTTACCTGAATAATAAAACATTAAAAAATAAAGATTTCGAGTCGACAACATATATCCGCAACATTCGGACTGTGGAAAGTTTTTAACTTTTATTTCAGTCTCTTAACCAGTGTATGTAAAGGAGTTAAGCATTTAAAGATATTTTTGTAAAATTGAAAATACTTCAAATGAAAAATTTATTCAAGAAATATTTTTATTAACTTTTACGAAGAAGGTTTTAGAACAATATCGTCTTGTTAATTTTTTGAAATCTCTTAGAATTAATGCCATAACTTTGATTTCAAGTTAATTCACGCAATAAACACAATGTAATTATTACAATTGATGTCATTTAATTAATCTGCCTTCTCAAATAAGCATGACACTCAATACAAATTTGATAGCTGGCTTTTTATAAAATTGCTTATAATTATACATTTTCAAATTAATGCATTGCTTTAAAATTAAATATCAAAGTACAATGACTCTATTTATAAATGAAAATACGAAGCTAAGTTGTCTATGAGATACGTACTTATCTTTTTAGTATATTCCTTCAACGCTCAAACAGCTATTACACTAAGTCGTAACTACGCTATGCGGGAGAAAAATAAAGGTATCGTTCCTAAGGAGGTACTTTGCGAAATCTTATTAAAGTTATTCAATGAAGTCGGAGTAGTATTAGCGTAGTATATGCCGCAAAGGCCATTCGCAACTCCGGTTGCTTGCACATAGGGTTCTTATATATAAGTTTTTGTAAAGTTGGCCGTAGGCCGGGGCGGTACTACCCTCTCACAGAAGATCAACGTAAAGTAGCAGTACTTT
This sequence comes from Euclidia mi, assembly GCA_944739405.2. Classification (NCBI taxonomy): domain Eukaryota; kingdom Metazoa; phylum Arthropoda; class Insecta; order Lepidoptera; family Erebidae; genus Euclidia; species Euclidia mi. The sequence goes on from OX123184.2 coordinate 42,042,573, forward strand.
TCTGCTGCGTTTCGCTTGGAGAGTGAGAGCGCCGGAGGCCCAGTCCCTCCTTCCCATTCTCTCTTCCTTACCTTTGGGGATGGCAGAGAGAGTGTGAAGGTTTAGGTGAGGGGGCGGTTACCGCAGCATGCGTTGGACCAGTGAAGTATTAGTGGAGTCATTGTGCGGGTAGTGGGGGTCGACCCGCCGGCCAGGGAGACCCGTAGAAATGGTGGTGCCGCTGGCCACCCGCGGTATAGTATAGAGGCCCAACTGAGACTAACTATCTCGAGAGGCTGCCCCACCAGGCCGTGCATAATCTCGGAGTGGCTCGTCGTGCCGGTTGGTGACCGGATGGTGGGACCCGGCGACCACTTCCGGGGCCCTTCCGTCCGGCGGATCGGCCACTGCTATTCCGCACAGTCCAATGACGAAACAATACTCCACGCTTTGTCACGCGCTGCTGCGGTGACTGCCACCTCTTTTGACGCCCCTCCTTTCTTCTTCCACTCCACAATGGCAGCTAGCTGTTTGTTTTGTTTTTCGTGTGAGCGTGTGGCCAACTCTGGTGTCGGAGTTTTCAGACCGCCCGAAGGCCTCCGACATGGCCTAACGATCCTTATCCTTGGACAAGAATCGGGACCGACAGCTTTACGTGCCCTCCGAAGCACGGTAGCGCTCAGATGTAAATGCCACACACGGTCACCCATCCAAGTGTTAACCTGTGCAAGCGTTGCTTAACTTTGCCGATCTGTTACGAACGGTAAGCCAAGTCTCGCTACGAGCGCTACAGGCGGTAGCTAGCAATGGTAACGGTCACATAGCGGCATCAACCTTTCCCACCTACACGCTACTTGAGGTGGAATTCGCCAACATCCGCGGACTCCATTCAAATCTCAACGCCGTCCACCACCATCTCAAGACGGCAAGGCCGGCCATGCTTTTTCTGACGGAGACTCAAATAAACTGCCCTGCCGACACGACTTATCTGCACTATCCCGGCTATGCCCTTGAAGAGAACTTCTACGCAAAAGCTGGGGTATGTTTGTTGTTCAGGGCGGATATTTGCTTTCGTCGTCTACGCTGCCTAGAGGACCCCTCCTTTTCCTTCCTGTGGATACACGTAAATCTGGGTTCATTAGGCCGGATTTACTTGTGCCTATACCGTTCCCATACTGGAGATGCCGAGGCAACTCGACTTTTTGACTACCTGAGTCAGGTGGCAGATGATGCGCAGGAGCAGTTTCCGACCGCTGAGTTCGTCTTTTTGGGAGATTTTAATGCCCACCATGAGACCTGGTTGGGCTCTCCCAAAACAGACCACGCGGGTAGGGCTGCTCACGCATTCGCTCTCACGCATGACCTGACCCAGCTGGTACTCCAGCCCACCAGGATACCAGATATACAAGGTCAAGCGCCCTCTTTGCTAGACCTTCTGCTGACGAGTCATCCAGACCAGTACAGTGTGTCGGTTCAAGCCCCATTGGGCTCCTCCGACCACTGTTTAATCTGCACGTCAGTGCCAACCGCTGCGCCTTCACAACATGTGGTCGTAAAGCGACGATTATGGCACTACTCGAGAGCAGATTGGGATGGCCTGCGCAGTTATTCCGCGTCCATCCCGTAGTCTCAGCGTTGCTTTGGTGGGTGGGATCCTTTAGAGAGTACGTCTGCTGTTGTTGGAGAAATTCTGTTAGGTATGGAATATTATATTCCATCCACTTTTGTCACCAGCAACAGCAGACTTAGGCCCTGGTTCGATCGCGAGTGCGCCGATGCTGTTAAATAAAAACAGTCGGCGTACCGTGCTTGGAGCAGGGCTTGGTCTAGTCGCGATCCGAATGTCCCTCTCATCAAAGCGGCCTATAATAGAGCCACTAAGGTCTGCAAGAGGGCATACACTAGAACGGATGCACAGCGCGTTGCACGGTTTGGCCAAGAACTTCTGTCGCACCCTACGGGAAGCCGTGGATATTGGCGGCTGGCCAAAGCCGTGCAATCCAATTTCTGCCAATCTTCGCTGCCACCGTTGCGATGCTCTAATGGATCACTGGCTCATGGGCCGCAAGAGAAAGCCTTGACTTGCTTGTCAATCTCTTTGCGGCCAACTCCCGAATCGATGACCGTGGTCCATAGCCGCCATCTATTATACCACTGCGGCCACTCCATGCCTGATGTTCGCATCAGGCAATGCGATGTTTGCGCGATACTGCGGTCTCTCGATGTCCGGAAAACCAGTGGTCATGACGGTATCCCAGTGGTTGTTTTTAAGAAATGTGCAACCGAGTTGTCTCCAACGCTCACACGCCTGTATCGCCTGTCTTTTTCCTCTGGCGTCGTGCCGCAGGCTTGGAAGGAGGCAAACGTACAACCAATTCCCAAAAAGAGGGATCGTTCTGATCCAGTTAACTATCGACCCATAGCCATCACCCCTATTCTCTACAAGGTATTCGAACGGGTAATCAACACCCAACTCGTTCGCTAACTAGAAGATCGCTCTCTTATCAATGATCGACAATATGGCTTCAGACCGAAACGATCAACGGGCGATCTTCTAGCGTATGTCACTCACCACCTTTGGGGTGAGGCTATGGACAGGCACGGGAAGTCGTTGGCTATCAGCCTCGACATCTCCAAAGCCTTCGATAGAGTATGGCATCGTGCGCTTCTTTCCAAGCTGCTAGCTTACGGGTTGCCAACTCGATTGTGCAACTGGGTTGCTAGCTTCCTGCATGAACGACATGTTCGAGTTATTTGCGAAGGTCAAAATTCAAAGTTTATGCAGGTAAATGCTGGTGTGCCCCAGGGATCCGTCTTATCGCCCACACTTTTTCTTCTGCATATCAATGATAAGCTCACTTTTGGGAGCATACATTGCTATGCAGATGACAGTACCGTGCATGGGCGGTATCTCGGCCATCTTGCGGCTAAGCAGGCCGACATTGAGGAAAATAGGCGAAAACTTGTCGCTGAGCTTGACCAGGTTTTGAACAGCATCTCGAATTGGGGTGCTGAAAACATGGTCAAGTTCAACGCCAAGAAGACACAGGTGTGCGCATTTTCAGCTAAGTTATCTCCATTCCTTCGCCAACCTTCTTTTCTGGACACTCCACTACCGATACAGGACAGTCTAAATATACTTAGCATAGACATACGCCGCAATCTCAACCAGAGGAACTACATCGAGGGTGTCATTAAATCGGCATCTCGAAAACTCGGCGTCCTGAACAGAGTGAGGAGGTTTTTCACGCCGGAGCAGCTGTGTCTATTATACAAGACTCAGGTTCGCTCCTGCGTGGAATACTGCTCTCATCTCTGGAACGGCTCCGCTCAGTACCTAATAGGTTGCAGCGGCGTGCTGTCCGTACCATAAGTGACCTCGAGGCTACTAAGACCCTTGAATCTCTGCAATCACACAGGGACGTAGCCTCAATGGCTGTCTTTTACCGATTGCATCACGGTGAGTGCTCAGAAGAACTCTTTCAACTCATCATACCCTCTCCTTTCTTATCCCGAACAACACGTGCCGGGTTAAGGTGCCACGCTTACGAAAGGTAAAAGGTTCGGTACATCTTATCATTGTCGTAACATAAAGATGTGGAACTCAGTGCCAACTCACGTGTTTCCTTGCTCCCTTGATCCTGGGTCCTTAAAGTGGGGCGTGAAAAAGCATCTCTCAAGGCCATCAAATTGAGGGCCGCTATGTCACATTGCTTAACCAGCAATTGGGGATTGTGGCCTTCACAATAGGACTTCACTGTCAGCTTACCATCAAGCAGCGTGAAGTCAATTTGACAGGTATTTAAAAAAAAAAGCTGTAATGGTTGTTGGACGGTACTACTACGAACGTAGGGCGCAGTTAGCACGACACTGCACACTGGAGCGCCAATCGACGCTGATAAAAACTTCTCCCAAGCTACACAAACATCCGAGTACGCCGCACTCAATTACTAGAGTTTGTTGCACGAGACATTTCCAACATTCACATTTTTTCTCGTTTCACTTCCCACTGTAACAGCTTATTAACCTCGCTTCAAGATTGAAAGTAATGTTTGCCTCAAGTAAACGACATCAAACACTTAACTTTATAATTACAAAAGGTTGGATAAGCTCGGTAAACCCACCTCGAGTATGAAACAGAAATATTTACGCTTTGCCTATACAAAGGTAATGGCGAAAAAAGTTTCTTTATTTCGGTGATTCAGGTGTTCTTCTATTCGCTTTTAATTTGTTTTTTGTTTGGTTATTGTTTAATGGTTTTGTGGCGAGTGCGCTATGAAATATGATAGAATAGAAATACAAATGCAATCTATTAGGGCATTTTTATTCTGAGCGTCGGATTTTCTACCATACAGGCGAAATAAATCCGTGACTTGGTATTCATTTGTATGTAAAGACATGTATATTGTATAGCGGTGCATGTTGGCGACGATATTGCTGTAGTCTAGTCTCAGAGTTATTTATGAACAATTAATCTTTGAACCCGACTAATGGATCCCGCTTCTGGGACTTGCAGACACGGTCCCGATCACAAACTAATAATATCTTGACAAAATACACAACACACACACATGTAAAGACCCCGCAAGGTACAATTGCAATATTTATATTTACACTGTACATTCACTGCATCAGTGGGATTAATCTTAATCCGCAATTCAGTTTCATTATAATTACATTTGACAGTGATATCACTTAAAGTTTGACCAGTGGAAAATTAATAAAACGTTAATTTTGGAGACATGAAAATATATGTTTCGGTTACCATGCTTTTTGACAAAACAGTGACATTCCACAGTCTAATAAAAATCATAGTATAAAAACACCACATCTAAGAAACATATGAGCCTAGAATAGAAAGAGGTTTCATATCGCTACTTCAACACCTTCTCTCGATGTGTAGACCTAGCTGTTCTTGTAGGCTGATAAGCCTTGGCCTAGCCAGCGGCTTTGTGAAGAGATCTGTCAGCTGCTTCTCAGTGCTGATCCTATTCACCTTAAGATCTCCAGCAGTCACCAATTCTCGCACAAAGAAGTGGCGTATTCGAATGTGGTTAGTTCTTCTATGGAACTCAGGATTCTCAGCTAATCTCACAGCCGCTTCGTTATCCACATAGAGAATAGGTGAAGCCTCAATCTTCGTCACGCTTTGCATTAGACGAGCGAGCCAAATGCCTTCTTTCGCTGCCTCACTAGCTGCAACAATCTTGGCTTCTGTAGTAGAAATAGCCACTCTGGGTTGTCTCTGGCTCAACCATGACACGGCGCCTCCAGCATAAATGCATACAACTCCAGTAGTTGATCTCCCTGTTGTTAGATCTCCACCGTGATCTGCATCACTGTAACATTCCAGAACACCTCTTCTGTAATCCTTCTCATACATAATTCCCATATCTGGAGTGTACTGTAGGTATCTTAGCATGCGCTTCAACCGAACACAATCCATGTGAGTCGGGTTTTCCAAGCTTCTGGATACTACACTGACAGGATATGCTATGTCAGGCCTTGTGCACACCATCAGATAAACAAGAGCACCTACTACTTGTCTATAATTCTTCAGAAAGTAGTCATCAACCTTCTCTGCTTCCTGTGGTACAGGGTCCTTTACCATAGGAGTGCTTACTGGTTTTACAGATTTCCATAGCGAATCTCTTCATGATGTACTTTACATAAGAAGTCTGGTGTATTCTAACCGCCTTCTCTGACTTCAACCTCCATACCCAAGTAATAGGGTACAGGTTTATAAGTCATCGCAAACTTCTTTTCAATTCCTTGATTAATTCATCAATCAGTCCTTCATTTGAACCGGTTATAAGACCGTCGTTGACGTAGAGAGCAACTAATAACTTCCCATTAAATCTCTCTCTCTTAAACAGGCAGGGGTCAGCTTCACTGACTTCAAAGCCAATTTCCTTGAAATAGTTTATGATCGTCGTGTTTCAACATCGTGGAGCCTGTTTTAACCAATACAAGCTTTTCTTAAGCAAGCATACTCGTCCACTACCATCATCATATCCTTCCGGTTGCCGCATGAATATCTCTTCCTCATTCAACGAACCATATAAAAAGGCCGTACAGATGTCAAACTGACGTAGTGCCATCCCTTCATTAGCTGCTAAACTCAGCACCGCTCTAATAGTTGCCATCTTAGCTACGGGGCTAAAGGTCTGATCATAATCTTCCCCTTTCTTCTGTCTAAAACCTTTTACGACAAGACGTGCCTTATATTTATCTATTGAACCATCTGGGTTTAACTTCACTTTAAAGATCCATTTACAAGGTATTGCTTTCCGATTCTTAGGCAATTTCTCAAGAACCCACGTTCCATTTGCTTTTAAGCATCCAATCTCGCAATCCATAGCTTTGCGCCAATGGTCTTTATCTAGGCAATCTATAGCTTCCTTGTAAGTTCCTGGTTCGTTGTAACAATCATCGCTGGTATTGACATGAGAAACGTAATCATTTAATTTCAATGGTCGCTGCAGGAGTGATCGATCTCTGAGCTGCTTACCTTGCCTGCCCAATTCAATAGATTCGTCTTCCAACTCCTCTACACGCGCATCTTCAAATTATTTTTCATCACCGCTAGTAACAGGACCCTCAATAACTTCCGTGTCCTCCGAGAGTTCAATTTCGTTATTTGTCTCAATAGGTCTTCCTCTGTCTTCTTCAGCTGTGACTGGTTTCGGTATCTCATTATCATGTCGTTCCTTACATATATTGGAACTTCTATATTAGCTGTCTCTGTTACTTGTGCACGTTCAGTATCCCCAGGTTCTTCACTTCCTAAATTAGTCTCCAGAGGTCTCTCATCAAATGTGTCATCTCTGGATCTAACTATAGTATCCAACTCTCTGTACCAGAGTCTTAACCATCATCATTGTCATAGCCAACCAAGTAACACTTCTTTGCTTTCTTCTGTATCTTCTTCCTTTTCTGTTTCGGAATATGCGCTTAGCAAGTCGAACCAATGATCCTCAAATGTTTGACTTGCGGCATCTTCCCAAACTACAACTCGTACGGAGACTTGTATTTCACAGAAGTTGGTCCTATTCTATTCAAAATATACGTCACTGTATTTACCAACTCTGCCCACAGTTTTTGAGGAGGCTCTTCATGAGCATGCATCATTGCTCTGGCCATTTTAACAATCGTACGGTTTTCTCTTTCACTGCACCCGTTTTGTTCTGGAGTATAGGGCATAACTAACTGTTGATGTATTCGGTACTTCTGTAATTCTTTTTTGACTTCCGCATTGTCGAATTCCCCTCCATTATCACTTAGAAACACCTTAATCGTGTGTCCAAGTGCCTTTGCTTCAGCTAACATCATTCGCAACTTTGCAGGGACTTCTGACTTCTGTTTCATACAATAGACATATCGATAGCGAGTGTATTCATCAGAGTAGTGTATTTGTAGAGAGTACAAAGTATCTAGACTTAGAGCCTGAAGGTGGGAACGGACCACAGACGTCCGAATGTATGCGTTCTCCTGGACTACTTGCTTTTTCTCTAACACCAAACTTCTTTCTATGTGTTTTCCCGAAAATGCATCCTTCGCATAACGTCCCATCATTCTTAATTTTCACATTCAATTCTTGCTCTATTACATACTTCACATGACGTTTATCCTAGTGACCCATATGTTCGTGGTAAAGCTGCAGCGTATCAACAGTATTTACAACAAATCTTCTATTTGGTTGTATCGCCTTACAGTTTAACTTGTATAGTCCACCATATCTCCGTCTTTCTCCAGTAACGGTTACTGTCTTATTAAGTTTCAATGAGCAGGTAATCATACGTGACTAAAACACGCTTTTCAGATGCATGTCCTGCGCTGCTAGTACCGAAAACAGGTTTGTAGTAATTTGAGGAACACACCAAACATTTCTCAAATAAAACGATACCTCATTCTTGGTTTTCATCAAAATGCTTCCTTTACCCACGGCATCAACTTGCTTTCCATTAGCTGTTGTCACTGTACATGGTTCCGTAAAGCGTTCAAATTCCTCAAACAGGTCGCCTCGCATTGTAATATGGTGTGTGGCTCCGTTGTCAACATACCAATCATCACGATCTTGAGCGCAATCTGTAGCATTAACCTTTACTGCCAACATACTAGTCGTAGCACCTTTCTCTAGAATCTGTTCTTTCTTAGGACAGTCCTTCTTAAAGTGCCCGACTTTTTTACAAATGTGACACCTAAAAGCCTTTTTGTTCTTCTCTTTACTACCTTCACCATTACCCTTCTTGGCGTTTCTACCTTTCTTGGTACCTTTCGCAACTAGCATATTCTCAGACGTAGACTCAGACATGTTCTCCTTAGCTAACAATGCCTTCTCATGAGTACATAATTGACTAGTAAAGTTCTCGTTAGACATGAGTAACCAGCTCGATTTAAAGTTGAAATAGCTTTCTGGCAGGGTCTCCATAATCTTGCATATCAATAACAATTCTGGTAATTCTTTACCTTCGTCTTTGATAAGCTCCTGATTTAAACTGTGCCATAAGTTTTTCATCTTTGAAATATGAGCTTTCATATCATTTCCTGAAGTAGATTCCCATTTGTATTGAAAGAATTCCATACATTTCCTGTATAAAATGGTCTTCACATACACCTTCGTACAATTTATGTAGTTAATCCCATACTTCCTTAGGATTCGTGAACCTTATTACTTTGTCGAGAGTTTCGTCTAACAAATTATTCGTAATCAATAAGAGAGCTGTACTTTCCAACTTGTAGTACTCGGCTAAGTTCATTTGATATGTAGCCATTGCCGCTTCAAAAGCTGTACCTTCCATAGTATCACTCTTTGCAGGCTTTTCTGGTTTACTTACCTTTCCCTGAACAATATCCATGAGACCGTCCATGCCACGTAACATCGCCGACATCGCGGTACTTCCATGATACCCAATTTTCGCCGTCAAGTTTCAAAATCAGAATTTTCGATAGCTCCATTATTTACAACAATAATTCTTCTCGTGTAGGGCGCATAACCACTTAAAGTTTGACCAGTGGAAGATTCATAAAACGTTAGTTTTGCAGACATGAAAATATATGTTCCGGTTACCATGCTTTTTGACAAAACTGTGACATTCCACATTCAAATAAAAATCATAGTATAAAAGCACCACATCAAAGAAACATATCAGCCTAGAATAGAATGAGGTTTCATATCGCTACTTCAACAATATCAAATTAGGTATCTGGTAGGATAACAGTCTAAAATTAATAGGTACCCTCGTAGAAATACAAATTCCGTAGTAGTAATAGACAATTTCTATAGATTTTGTGGAGATAAATAGCCGAAATTAAATTTTCATGCTTGAATAATAAAATGTGAAGACATATTTTGTGCGAGTTCTCAGGCGTATTTCCTGCTTTTCCTTATTTCCCTTGAGATGAGTCAACTTATAGAGGACATAAGTTTACCGATATCGGCGAACTACGCAATCTTGAACTGTATGTATTCTTTCAACAAGTTTTACTACTACACAGGGATACGTCAATGGGCTCTTACGGGTAAAAATAGATGCAACAAAATCAGTATAGCTTTAGATTGTAGATGAAATTAGACATAATTTGCTTCGAATTGTATAATCTACAAGAGAATGCCCGCGGTTACAGCCACGTTATATAAGGCTACTGCTCCGCTCCCGTCGCTCATAGCGCGATGTTATATAGTCAATAGCCTTTCTCAATAAATTGGCTATCTAACACTGAAAGAATTGTTCAAATCGGACCAGTAGTTCTTGAGATTAGCGCGTTCAACCAAACAAACAAACAAACAAACTCTTCAGCTTTATATATCAGTAAGTATTAGTATAAGATTAGTATATATCTATATACTAATCTTATACTAATATATTTAGCGTACAAAATAAATAATTAAAAAATTATCTTTACATTTATTTGTCACGATCGGCGCTTGAACATCGATACAAGAACAAAATTCCAATACCACTTATCTCAAATTTATTCTAGCGAAAGCTGCTCATGTAATTGAGTTTCCCAAACATTTCCAAATCCTTCACCATTTTGATCGAGCACTGTTCTGTCCACAACATAATTTTGTCTTCAATTTATAGGCAGGCGGCATTCTATGCTGACGCCCTAACCCTTTTCCTGCGCTCGTTCATCTCGCCTAGGGTAAGGGTTAATAGAGCCGTGTCATCCGTGTTACGTTAACTATTTTATTTTCGCATAGAACGAGACCACCGCTCCGTTTTCTGGAGAGGTTATCTCAAAATAAATTTCGGAGATATTGAAGAAAATCATGTGAGTATCCGTCAATGTGCGCCTTGAGGCATCACGAATAAAGTGATCGGAATGTAGCAAAATTGCGCTATAAGATTATCGTAGTTTTTATATATACTTATAAATCGTAAGTAGGCAGTCTTATTTTACTCACTTTCTCAATCTCTAACATTTTAGGTAATATCCGCTTGAAATTAAATGAAAAAGAACTTTTATCTGTGCAAGTCACTGATTTTGTTGGTATTTATTGTGAAATAAGATCTAGCTAGCTAGTCTCTTTTTAAAAGAAGCAATTTAAAATATAACATAACATACTTGTATGTTGTACTATCCATGTATGGGGTAGACAACTTTATAATAAGGGCTCTGAAATCCCTGTATAGAGGTCCTAGAGCCTGTGTCCGAATCAATGGTGCCTATACGGACTGGTTTGACATCTCCCAAGGTGTCGGACAAGGGTGTGCAGCCTCGCCCTGGTTGTTCAACGTATTCATGGATAGCTGCATGAATGATATGAGAGAAACTGAATGCGGGATCGATATGGTAGGAGTGCGTGTTAAGTGCCTCTTATATGCCGATGATCAAGTCATTCTTGCATCATCGGCGAATGAGTTGCAAGACATGATGGACTGCATGAACAAGAGCTTTAAAGCGAAAGGTATGAAAGTTAATGCACGAAAGACGAAAGTGATGGTGTTTGAAAAAGATGAAAGTGTGACTGAGGGTAATATTACGATTGGTGGTGAAATTGTAGAGCAAGTAAAGGAATTTGTATATTTGGGTAGCGTATTTACAAGGGACGGAAGATGTGAGGGAGACATTGAAAGGAGAGTGACTGCGGGAAATCGTGTAAATGGAGCACTGTGGGCGTTTATGAACGGTCAGACGGTGCTAAAAGAGGCACGATTGGCGGTTCACAATGGAGTGCTTGTCCCCACGTTGATGTATGGAAGTGAGAGCTGGGTTTGGCAGAAAAAGCATGAAAGTAGAATTAACGCAGTTGAGATGCGATCACTGCGTAGTATGTGTGGGGTAAGACTGATTGATAGAATTCCGAATGCAACTATACGAAAGAGCAGTGGACTGAAAGAAGATGTGGTGACAAGGATTGAGAAAGGAATGCTTAGGTGGTTTGGACACGTGGAGCGAATGAGTGAAGAAAGAATGACGAATCAGATATATAAGGCAAATGTGTGTGGGCAAGTTGGTCGCGGCAGACCTCGGCGGACATTCTTCGACCAAATTGGAGATATCCTAAGAAACGGAAAGGTCCGAAGTACCCGCAACCGGCGAGCATGTATGAAAAGAGTAATGAGCGTAGAGGAAGCGCGTGAAGTTTGTTAGGATAGGAGCAAGTGGCATTCTGTTGTCTCTGCCTACCCCGACGGGAAAAAGGCGTAAGTATATATGCATAACATACTTACTGACATGACTATTTATCATGCTCACTACAATCCTTGCGGCTATACCACACCTTTAGGTAACGTACTGTTTATCGGATTACCTAAACCCTATATGAATAATTTAGTCAATGGGTCAGTCTCACAAAGGGTTATCGTCTTTTGTGGTTACTTGCCGACCTTGTTATTGGGGACTTCTCAATCCTTGAACGAATTAATAGCTTTGTAGTACATTGTTGACATTTCGGTTGTAATTCGTCTCAGGATATGTTGGTTAATCAATTCATATACATGATAATGTATTTAGATGATGTGTGTGGTCTTACTAATTAATAATTAGTAAGGCCACACACAGCAGTGGGTTTTAATAATTATAGCAAAGATTTATCGTTTGAAGAGCTTCGTTGCATACATATCATACATACATAGACTCACTCCTGTTTCAGAAGGAGTAGGCAGAGACTACGGAACGTCATTTGCAACGATCCTGACATATCTCTTTTGCTTCATAATTTAAATAATAGTATTATTAATGGATTGGCGCCCATAACCGGAGAGGTATCACCAATTTATCGATGTAAAACGGTTGTAGGAACTTCTAGGGATATATTTTCATTAGAGATTGACGGACTTACTGAGTTCATGTCTTTTCACCGACTCCATGCCATATTTACATCGCTATCCCTTTGGGTTGCAAAGGTCAGACGACAGTAGGTATGTGGCAAGCCAATACTCTGTAAAATCTGACTTCACTAAAAGGCGGAACCGAACTACAAAGCAAAAAGTCTTTGAAGCAACTTAAACAAGTAATGCCAGAACGATGATGATTCCTTTCCGTGACTAAGACACACTTAGACTAATCAACGTGTTTCCCTTCTTTCTTTTTTTTTTTAATGTCAAAAACATTAGAGAATTAAACATAAGTTAAGTCTAAAATATTCTAAAGGAGGTACATTTTATTTTTTAGACAAAATATATTTTGATAGTCTGCATTCCTTTAGTTACGCCTGGCGCCCGTTAAAAAATCTCGCCGCTTCTTGGCTCTTGTTCAAAGTGAAGACAGAAAACTCCAACAAAGAAAGCTACTTTTGTATTTATCATACTTATTAGTTACAACATATAGGGCCAGTGTACCCGCAAACTTTTATTACAGTGTTTTATCCTAAAGGTGAACATGTTCTTGTTAGTTTGACTTTGAAAACGCGAGCTTTTTAAAGATGTAATTTTGCAGTGTGGGTGATGTTTACGGTAGAATTTTATTCTTGGATTATACTGATCATTATAACGTAAAATACTGGTAGTCCTTGCTACGACTACGACTGCTGGGGCCAGCAGTCGCTATGCAGAAAAACTAATATACTCTGATCAACTAGTAATTGGGTCCAAGGCCTCAATGCGGACCGAAAGTGTATTCGTAGCAAAAGGGTTGAAGCATAAAACATAATAATCAAAGCCGTGAATTCATTTTCGATTTATAATTAACATAAAGTCGTTAATAGCTAGTAGCACAATATTAAATCATAAATAAGATGACAAGAAAGCAGACAACGCACAACAGTAAGTATTATATAAAACGCATTATACATGTAAAAGAAAATTTGAAGTTCGTTTACTCAACCCATTTAAAATAATTTACTTGTTTTGCTTAGCGATAGCCGTGGATATACTAACAGACTGCTATGCAGAGGGTATCGGGTTCGAATCCACGGCGCGCACCAATGACTTTTCGGAGTTATGTGCGTATTGAATTGTTAATTATCGCTCGTCCCGTGCCTCGGAGAGCACGTTAAACCGTCGGTCCCGGTTATCATGAAGATCTTTGACAGTTGTTACAGGACGTCAGTGCCTTCTAAATAAACTGATCCTAGTCTAAACCATGGAATATCGCTATCCCTTCGGGTTGCGGAGGTCAGACAGGCAGTCGCTCTGTGGAAAAGCTAATATTCAGCCAAATCCGGTTAGGTTAGTAAGCGGACCCCAGATTGAAACTGGGATAACGCTAAGAGAAAGAAGACTTGTTTTGCTACGTAAAACTTAAAAGCAGATCAAGACAACAAATGGCAAGATCGTAGTAGCGCGAACTGCACGTCCCGATAATTTGTCTTAAGTTAAGATCCTGCTCTCTATAACGGTTACCATAATGGCTTAGTAAGGAGTTTCTGATTGAGAAGTTACTTAGCGTGACTTTCTTTGGTAAATCACCTGGTTCGGCGATTTGATATGGCTTGCTCCGTGTTTAGCAAAGATATTGGCAACCGCAATACCACATAGATCAGCTATCTTGTGACTCATTGCGATTACAAAATGCAATAATTTTATAATATATGTGGGACGCCCGGCAACAGGGGCCAAATCCATCTATTTGGAACTTAAGAACTTAAGAAACTTAAGAAACTTTTATAAACTAGATAAACTAAGTGCTCAGTGTATGTGATATTATTCACCTGAGAGAAGTGTATAATAGAATATTTTGTACAAAACAATAATAAGTGTTATAACAATAATTACGTTATACAATAATTACGTAAGACAAAAGTGCTCCACAAACGAATTATCAGTGATAAACAATAGAACAATAGTGTTCATAAATTTCATAATACAAGAATTCGTTTTTTCCATTCCAATCCGCAGTGCTGCCAACATAGACGCAATTACAACGGATCGCGTTCCAGGTCGACATGTATAGTGTCAATTTCTAAAGGCGGACATTCATGAGTGTCTTCTTTAAGGCTGGTCATTCATGAAAGTTGTATTACTTTTGACACAAAGATACTGGATCATAATTCTTTTTATCAAAATAGTGTTTATTTATTGGTGTTTGCTTCAACGCTTAAACACCGCATCCATTGCGCTTCTGTTTTGCTTCTTGATGCAATCACGTATTACGCGGCGCCTGTCACTCTGATATAATGCCTGCAATAACCTGCGCCGGGTGCTTGACAACAATTAAAAGCAAGGATCGCTTGCAGTGCTTTACTTGTCACTCGTCGTATGACTTACTTTGTGCCAATATTACTGACAGGCGTTTCAAATCGATGAGTGCTGCTTGTAGAGAGAATTGGAATTGCCTCGAGTGCCGCAATCGCATACCCAAAAGCGATAATACTAATACGCCCGTCCGTCCAGTTCAGTCGGAAAGCATGAACACGACAAAGAGCACGTGTCTTAATATGAATTCGGACATAAATATTTCGACAGAAGATCGCGCGAATGTTACTCTGCGACTTGAATCAAAGAAGTGTCCGACTCATACCGTGCCCGACTTTGTCACTGAAACCAGATTACGTGAAATCCTGAAAGATGAAGTTTCCTCTGCAATCAAAACTACTATAAAACAATAAGTAATGTCTGAGCTTAAAAGCATTAACGAAAAAATCACCGAATACCAGGAGTCTATGACTTTTCTAAATAAGCAGTATGAAGATATGAAGGTGCGCCTCGACGATACAATTGTCTCCATAACAGAGCTAAGGCAGGATAATGAGAGACTGAAGGCAACTGTCAAGGATCTAACCGGTCGACTTAGTTCAACTGAACTGCATATGAGGGAATGTAACATCGAGATCAACGGCATCCCTGAAAACAGATCTGAAAATCTTATTACCACTGTAGTACAGCTAACAAAAGTGATAGAAAATCCATTGAACCTAGACGACATTCAGCTTGTCACCAGAGTTGCTAAATTAACCAAAGAAAATGATAGACCCCGTGCAATAGTAGCGAAACTGCGAAACCCTCGTACCCGTGATGCGGTACTGGCTGCTGTTACTAAATTTAATAAGAAGAACCCTCAAGATAAGCTGAGCAGTAGTCACCTGGGCATAGGAGGAACTCGATCACCAGTCTTCGTCACTGAACATCTGACCCCGAACAATAAGTACTTGCATGCCGCCGCACGTAAGAAGGCCAAAGAGATGTCGTATAAATTTGTATGGGTTCGTAATGGACGAGTATATGTGCGTAAAGACGAAACTCACCAAGCAATATCCATACGAAGTCCTGAAAGTCTTAATCTGATTAAATGAACCTCACTTATTTTAACTTATCCGTATATACACCAGAGTTTTGTACTAAAATGCTTGACATTTATTATCAGAATGTACAAGGACTAAGGACTAAAACCGCAGATTTATATAAAAATGTTATTAGTTCTAACTATAAAATTATCGCTTTCACAGAGACATGGCTGAATGCTGGCTCTTCTGTTAGAGTAGAAAATTGGGAGTCTAGTGATTTTGAGGACTTGTGGGTAACAGTAGATGTTCGTGTAAATAATATAGTAAAAAAACTGTCTATTTGCGTAGTATACTTACCCCCGCCAGTAAAATCTTGCCAGCTCTCGAAATTATTGGACTCCATTGATAATGTAATCAGCGGCCAGAATGACGTCATTATAATTGGGGATTTCAATCTTGGTTTTATTGACTGGCGCGCTGGAGGTGGTTGCAGTCACATGACTCCTTTTAATTATAATATAAGTTTGGGATACTCTCTTATTGATTTCATGTTGTCAAATAGCCTATTTCAATTTAATTATATTAAAAATAGTGATGATCGTTGCCTAGACTGGGTTCTCGGGAATGTACCTGAAACATCTGTTAGCAGACCTCTGTGTAACTTAAGTAAAACTTACCAACTACATCCTAGTCTACTAGTCAGTATTAATTACAATGCGAACATTAAATATCTGATTCCTTCCTTCAGAGATAGGTTTAACTTCTATAAGACTGATTATGAGACTGTTAGAAAACATTTGAGTGGTGTTGATTGGCACAATGTTCTTTGTCATTGTAGAGATGTCAATGCAATGGTTAACGAATTTTACCTAATTTTAAAAGAAATTATTACACTATATGTACCGATTAAGAAAGCTGCCAAAGCGCGGTACCCCCCCTGGTTTAGTAATACACTAATAAAACTATTGAAGGAAAAGGAAAAAGCCCGTAAAAAATTTAGAAGATATGGTAATCCCCGCGATGAAATTGAATTCCACTTGCTCCGTAATCGCTGCCACAAACTTCTTGATACATGTTATAAGAGTTATAAAAGTAAAATCGAATATAATATATCCTCAAACCCAAAATCGTTTTGGAGTTACATCAAAACAAAGCGTGGTGGACATTCTACTATTCCAGCTAAAATGTTTAAGGATGATGATGTTGCGCAAAATGGTACCGAGATTGCAAATCTATTTGCTGATCAATTCCGCTCTGTATACTCGATCTCCAACGCTCCCCACTATTCACATCACGCACAAACTCCTCTCAATAGTAAATATGTATCAAAGTTACACATTACAGAGTCCAAAATTAATAGTGCTATAAAACAACTTGACACATTTAAGGGTGCAGAGCCAGATTTAATCCCTCCTATATTTGTTAAGCGGTGTGCTCGATCGCTTACGTTACCCCTATACTTAATCTTTAACCAATCTATTGCAGAAGGAAAATTTTCCGATGAATGGAAAAAAGCTCGTATTGTACCTGTGTTTAAGAAAGGAGATCAAGCAAATGTAAAAAATTACCGACCAATTTTTTTTTTTTTTTTTTAAGACAACTCCCGCACTAGGAATAAATCCTGTGTCGCGGGGGACTTTACAAACATACCACCAACGGACACAATGTACACCCAGACTCGAAACAACAATTTATGGATCACACAAAGTGTTGTCTCGTGTGGGAATCGAACCCACAACACACGGCGCAGTACCAAGCGGCAAGGCGGCCGCTTAAACCACTACGCCAACCGTGCAGTCATCCATACTACACCAATATACCAATATCCATACTCTCTTGTTTTTCTAAATTGTTTGAATCTGTTTTGTACCCTTCAATTGCATCTTTAATTCAAAATAACATTTCAAATTTTCAACATGGATTTACAAGCGGCTGCTCAGTTTTGACAAACCTAGTTTCCTTTGTTTCCGACATAACTAAAGAAGTCGATACTGGATCGCAGGTTGATGCAATCTACACCGATTTCAGCAGCGCTTTTGATAAAGTGAACCATAGCATCCTATTGCAGAAATTAAAATCTTTCGGTGTGGGAGGATCACTGCTGAGTTGGTTTGAATCGTATTTGCGTGTTAGACCACAAAGCGTTGTTATCAATGGTTATGAGTCGCATGCTTATAATACAGTTTCAGGAGTACCTCAGGGATCACATCTAGGGCCACTTCTGTTTCTTATATTTATAAACGATATAGTCTCTCGCGTAAAACATTGCAGAATTTCAATCTTTGCCGATGATCTTAAAATCTACCGTCCAATTAGATCAGTCATTGATTCTAAACTTATTCAAGAAGATGTGAATGAAATTGCTGACTGGTGCAATGTTAATTGTATGGCACTTAATGTTGATAAATGCTTTCATATAACCTTTACTCGCAAAAAGAAACCACTTGTCACAAAGTACGAGATTGGCGGCGTATATTTAACCGAAGTTAATGAAATTCGCGATTTGGGAGTTATCATCGATGCGAAGCTAACTTTTACAACACATGTCGATAAAATCGTTAAGAAGGCCGCGCAGATGCTTGGCTTTCTGAGGAGAAATATAGTTGGCTTCAAAAAAGTAAGAACTAAAATACTTCTGTTCAACACCCTCGTCCGCAATCTCGAATTTGCTAGTATAGTTTGGTCACCGTATTATGTCGTCCATTCACAACGGATTGAAAGCATACAACGAGCATTTACCAGGAGTATTTCATTCCCATATAGTGGTTTCTCACACATAAATCCATATGACCGGCAGCTATCCAAATTTCGAATGACTACTCTTTATAATCGAAGACGAGTACAGGATCTCTGTTTCCTCCACAAATTAATTAATAATAAAGTTCAGTGCGATCATTTATTAGAAAAAGTATCCTTGGCTGTTCCTCACTTATACCCTAGGCATAAAATCAATAAAATTTTTCATACACCATTTTCCAGAACTAATCTTGGGCGTCAGTCACCAATAAACAGAATTCCTAATCAGTACAATAGTATACAGACGCGGAATTCGAGCATTGACATCTTTTGTGATACGTTTCCCAAATTCAAAACGCAACTAAAAAAAATGTTTTGTGGCAACTAGCACTTTAAATTTGAATTGTATTTATTGAATTTATGTATATCCACTGTAGTTAAGATTACTTTTAAGATTATTTTTTAATTTAGTTTATGATTAGTTTTAATTTATGTTATATTGCTATTTTTTAAGCTAAGCATTTGTTGTAAGTGTTATGTACACCATAAGTGTCACACATATCGGAAGTGAGACTTTATAAGAACTTTATTGTACAATGTATGGATATGTGTGATGTGGATGTGCTTAAAAAAAAAAAAAAAAAAAAAGCTGTTCCTCGTACACAATAAAAACCAGCGTGGTGTCCTCTACAACTCCTTCTCGTGGAACCACACTGGTCGAACGGCTTGTGGCCCCATCGTCGCACAGTCCGCAGGAAAACTCATCTTCGGGAATCTCAGCATTTTTATCAACAATCCTTTTTCAACTGTCAGACAAAGTTCGTATCAATTAATCATAAGTAGATAGCTAGCTATTTAAGGGTAATTACTAATTTTTATACCTCTTTTGGATACCTCTTTCTCATTATCAAAATAAAAACAAGATCTCACTAGAACAGCAATTAGTGCACGACTACGAAATATATCATCAAACTTCTCTCTTAAGAGAATCTCGTTTCATAATGTCGACAAGTGCACTATTTTAATTAGCCACAGTTCCACCTGCGTCCGTTTCAATGTTATTGTTTCCCCGTGGATTTCGACAGCGAATAATTATACTTTAAACGGGCAATATATCGAATATATTCTGCGGTGGAGATACCGTTCCTATTCGTGATAGCGCTTATGAGTATAATCTTAAACTATGTCTGACTTTTACGGCAACCTATCGACGAAAGTCCCATCAAAATCTGTTCACGGGTATTTGTGTAAGGCGCAACCAAATAAACAAACACTCAAATAGATAGAAAAAAAAATCTTATGATCCATAAGTACCAGTTAATGCTAAAGGCCTTGCCACACGGCACAATTTTACCACTGATCAAATTTTCAATCGAATTGGCTTTGCCCGTCTACACGACACAATCAAATCACTGATTTGCATTCCGTCCACCCGATTGGTTAAAATCTGGTGGTACCGCCCACCCGATAAACTTGAGTTGGACGACTGGCGTCTACACGACACGATTTCATCAAGTGATTTAGTCAAGTTGGACGTAAAATTGTGCCGTGTGGCAAGGCCTTGAGATTGAAATGTAAAGACAAAGGGATCTTTGAGTTTCATTCTAGTATAGAACGTAGATAGATTATTATTGCATTAATATGAACGGTGAGTGCTCTAATCGGATAACGCGCGGTCTTCACACACACTCATCGTATATCGTATCGTATTCACGTTCGCATTGTGTACTAGTGTATAAACTTTCATGTGTTTATACGCTCAGCATGTGGTCTGTGAATCGATTTCGATAGAATTGGAAAAAGATGAATCTTTGGGCAATAGTGGTAAATACTTTTTGAAATTATATTGCTATGGGTATTAAATACTTTTAAACTTTCGTGACTTGTTTGTATATGTAGATGTAGGCACATACTCAATCTCATAATTATTTGAAAATAATGTGCCTTCTACTAGCTCTGCCATTTCGGTATGGGCTATCTTCTTGCCCTGGTCTCAATCTGTTGATGGTATCTAGGTCACAGTGGTTGTAAATTGGCTTCATATGGCGTTGTGTGCGCAGCAGTAGATGACTGTATAAACAGAACAAAGATACATTCAAGGTCAAGTAATATTCACGCAATAAAATGTGTCAAACCAATAAAGAAACAAAGATCGAATCGCCCATATCATACCAAAGCGTCAATAAGGTCGAATATACACTCAGGATATTTCATAAGCAATGCTTGCGTAACAAAGCTAATGGGCATTCAAAGGGCTCATTCATAGCCCAAACTGGTATACACACAACACACTGCGCTGACTACGTCGGCTAATGACGAGCTAAAAGAAACTTCATGTTTAACCGCTACCGACCGTCGGCCGTCGGCCATCCGGAAGAGCTACGCAAATAACCCGTTTTGCATTATGAAAATAGATTATATAAAACAAAAACATGAAGCCAAATGTTTATTCAAAACGCAATCATCTCTTCTTAAGAACAGTTATCCCAGATTTTAATTAACGTTATGAGAATAATATAAACTCGAACCGTGGCAGGTTTTCAGCTTGTATGTGATACTTGTAATGTACTTACAATTCATTGACATGAATGCCAGTGACTGTGAAGCTCTTGGGCCATTATTTTAAACAGTATGACTTGCATATTTTCAGTTTCTGAATGGGTTATCGAAAAATAAATTCGTTTAAAAATTTAATAAACTAAATAACTTGTGTATGACGGTAGGTGCGAATGACTTAATGGTCGCGATTTATTACTGCGTCGGGTATCGTAGGTTCGAGTCCCACACCAAACAACACTGTGTTATCCACAAATTGTTGTTTCGAGTTTGACCTTTGTGAAAGTGGATTAAATATTTTTAAGTCTCTGGCGACACACAAATTTTCGTGCCGTCGACATAAAAATAAAATACACAAAAAATCACTTTCACGAGATATTTCTGCAGATTTTTTTCAAATTTGGTAAATATAAATGAACTGGCGAACAGCACGTCGGTTTTTCGTCTTCTTTTCATCTTTGATTCACCTTTCAAGGCGGTAAACAAGACGTTTGAAACCGCAGTTTCAGCAAGTCTGGTATAAAAGAGTTGTTTCACGTTATTGCACTAAGTGGCAATGATACTGATAGCAAAATGCACCATGGTGCACACCGAATAAGAGTGACTATTAAAATATACACTAATTAACATAACATAACTTTAGGCCTTTTATCCCCGAAGGGGTAGGCAGAGGTGTATTACACCCACTTTTCGCCAGTTATGTTTAGGTCCCAATGTAATAGGGGGCGAGCCTATTGCCATTTACCGGGCACATTATTAAGCGAGCGATAATTAACGTTTTTAATACACACATAACTTCGAAAAGTCAGAGGTATGTGCCTGGGGTACCTAGGGATCGAACCCGAGACCATCGTCTCGGCATTCCGTTACGTACACCACTGGGCTATCGCCGCTTTAACTACTGTATCCAATTACTTTTGTGTCCAAGTACATGTAAAATTTTAAGGGGATGGACTAATGTTCGTTACCCTTTTGTGGAAAGCTTCCTAACAGATTCAGATGAAACTTTGCAGTGATATAGCTTATACACCATAAGACCATATAGGCTACCATTAGTGTCTATTATAGACACCCGGACGGAGTAGCATATCTGTATGTATAAAAATTTTGCATTACTGATTGACTGACAGACAACGCACATACAAAGCTATTGGGCTCAAGAAGAAATTTGCCATGTATGTTCTTTGGGGGACCGTATCGGTGCACTAATGAGGATTTCTCTTCTCTTTCCCAAACTATCGGCTAGAAACGGATAAATTAAAATAAAATGTGTGGGCGGAGTTGCGGGCATCGTATAGTATGTATATAATGATTTCTGTGTGTATGCCAAACTCAATTAACTATAGATGAAAGAAGTCTTAAAATAAAACTGGTATGATTCGACAAGCCAGTCAAATGGCCTATAACTACAACCAGTCTATTTCCGTAGTATTACCACTATAAAAATCTTTATTGGCAAAGTTTTTCTGAAACTGAAAGGCAAACAGCTTGATAGCGATCAGCGTGTGCCATTAAACAATGTTATAACTGCTTATGCCGATAGTTTCTCTAAATAACGATACGATAAAAGTAAACTAAAATACTGACTAATATTGTCAACTAGCTAAGCCTGCGCTTACACCCACGTTGCTTAGGACTAGGACTACTACTGCTCCGCACCTGCGGGTCATAGCGTGATGTTATAGGTAGCCATCTTCAGTAAATGGCTATCCAATACAAAAACTAATTATTCAAATAAAATCAGTAGTACTGGAGATTAGCGCGTTCAACCAAACAAACAAAAAATACAAACAATAAAACTCTTTAGCTTTATGTCCTGCAATGGTTGCCCGAATCCGTTGATGTCTAGGCAACGTGTGCTGTTTGTAACTAGTGATGCAATATTTTCAGAGCCAAGCGACACATGTATTTTCAAAGTATAAATTAATATACTAGAACGGCCGTAATAAAATATGATTTTGATTAAGAGAAGGTGCTTGGGATGTTCTCAGAAGCTGCTATTTTTAATTTTAATTAATTGAGACGTTTAGCTCTCAGGTTGTCGGGGTTCTAATAGAAACACTGCTTAGAAGGAACAGGTTCTTTATTATGTCTCACTACCGCTTACGTACAGTATGACCGACTAGGTAAGCACTGGCTGAAGGGCTGGAGTATAGACTCCTGCTGCTCGCCGACGCTCGCAGGGTAGACTGCTCGTAGGGTCCCCGGTGAGCTGAGCGAAGTGCACGCTGAGTAGGCAGCTCGGTGGTCGATGTGTAGGCTGAGCTGTAGGCTCAGGCGGTGCAGCTTATGTAGGCTGGTAGAAGCACGTTTTATTTTAAAACGATAGTATCTAATGAAATGTTCTTGAAAGAATATTTTTAATGCTTAAAAAATGCTTTGTTACCATGATTATTGGCAAATTATATTTGGGTGTTTCCAGGGCAATGGAAACTCTTACTTTTATCGTCGATTGATTAATCCCGTTTTTGATTCTTGCGTCAAGCAAAATTTAAATGAAATTTTTTTAGACTCTCAACACTTGAAATATGTATTGCATGTACCTAAGTAGACTAACCGGTAGAAGTAGTAGTAGTAACCAACACAGAGACATACCTACTATATTGTATTTACCGCAAATTTCAAGGGTAAGGCTTATAAATTAATCTACACAATGATTGAGAAATTATGTTAACATGTATACATGGGGCATAATAAAAATTTATAGATATTTATTATCCAGTGAAATTAATGCATATACATAATCATCGTATAAATAGTATCTTTTAATACAGTTACTGAAAATATTATTACGTGCCTAATATAACGAAATCGAAAACACGTTATGAGTCCAAAACATATTTCTGTGTGCATTTTCCCTCACACCGAATGTACAGAAATTTTCCGATACGCATGCAATATTTTCCTGTTTGTCTAATTTCTGCTTTCACCCGCATCCGAACTTGTCAGTGTCTTTGACAGGCCTTCGGCTCAGAGCAATAAGTAAGGCGGCTTCGATGTACACATAGATATTTTCTAATTTATTGGAAATCAAATACAGTATCGAGTGTGAATTTTCTATCTCAAAACAACTTGTAAGATTGTTGTTGTAAAGATTTCAATAGAAATATAATATAATGTTGAATACATGAGTCGCGCGGTGAATGCTACTTACTACACTCCTGAGTTGCAGAAATAGACAATAAGTTAGTGCGTATCGTGACTTTGCAACACACAAAGAACACATCCTCAGTAAAGTAAATATATCAGTTCCTGTTATAATTCAACTAGATACGATATCGACCAACACAGTTTTCTAGGAATCTATCGGTGCTCAGAGCAAACTCAAGTAAAATTCCGGTTCACGTTTGGACAACATTTCCTTATGTTCTCGCTAATACTCAATAGAATAATACAAACTAAAAGGTTGATTTTACATTTATTTTCGATCCCTTTACAAATTCCAGGGACAGAGGGTATCCAATGTAAATGTTAAATGTTTATAAATGTCAAAAAGTTTTGTATTTACCACCATCAGCGCTGTTACTTTAATTGCTCCCTCTCACTTCCCGCTCCCAAATGTTTTGCATTTTCTGACTTGATTGAATTTGATTGAATAAACATAAGACACAACTCAAAATTGTTATTAATAAATATTTAACATCAAACAATCACTGAAAAGACGAAGTAAGATCTCGAAGTCCAAAGTAAAGGATAAACACATAATAATCCTTAAGATAATATTATTACGTCGAGTCAAACTGTTTTGTTGTTTTACTTCGCAAGTCTATGCGATTGCAAAGTAAAACACAGTGCAACTAAACAAGCTTATACATACATACATACATATACTCACGCCTGTTTCCCGGAGGGGTAGGCAGAGACTACGGAACGCCATTTGCAACGATCCTGACATACCTCTCTTGCTTCATTCACTCCCATCAAGTTTCTCATGCATGCTTTTCTGTTAAGGGTACTTCTGACCTGTACTTTTTTTAGGATGTCTCCAATCTGGTCAGAGATCGTCCGCCTAGGTCTTCCTCTTCGTCCTGTCCCATTCACACTTGCCTTATATATCTTCTTTGTCAGTCTTTCGTCATCCATCCTCTGCATGTGCCCAAACCATCTTAACATGCCTTTCTCGATGCTTGTCACTACATCTTCTTTTACCCCACACCACTCTCGTTTCAAACTTATACATTTAACATAATAAAGAACGTTGTTCATATTATAAACAAGGAAATCCTGTTTCTGCGGAGCGTGAAGTATATTTGTCTAGGTAAGATTTCAAGGCACTAAATGGGAGAACGTAACGTCGCCAGCACTTGTCCTCAAGTTTGCAAGGCACTAGAGTTCCACATCGTGTCTAAAATTTTTCACATAAACTGCAAAACTTTACACGGCGCCACTTATAACAAATTGCCGTTTTCTATTCATATTGAAATTTTTGTAAAGTTCGCTTATATTCAAGGAATCCCGTTATTACTTTTAGTCCATGTCCGAAAAGTGCAATTCTCAGTCTGCGTTCACAATGAAAACTTCCGCCTATCAGTGACAGCTTTTGTGTGCCGCCGTGAATTTAGGAGTGGGAATCCGTAAGTGTGATATTATACGGGAGTCTACTTAGTAGCTTCCTTAGTGTTTGCAGATGTATTTTCATTGAGTCACGAAGTCTAATTTGTATACATCAACATGTTCATCATTAGGAGCGTGTTGTTCCAGTGCACTTAAGATATGCTAATTTAAAACCTCAAATTGGGTAGCAGGCTTGAGAGGAGGTTGTGGCTTTGTTCAGTAGGTATTACGGTGCGCTTGTACTGCGGGCTGTTCGCCCTACTGATACCGTGCGTAACAAAGCATTTAGCTAGTTTAGCATGTGCTGCTGTAACCTATGTACTACATATTGCTTCCGTCTTTGTGTTCGGCATATGCAAGTTTCCGCCGTTGTGTTCGTTTGGCATATGCAAGTTGCATAAATTTATTTTTTGCTATATATATTAGATTAAAAATTGTGTGATATAGATAGGAATAAAAATAGATCTCGGGGAGAACCCCGATTCTATAAACAATGATTTTATTTTGAAGCAAACCAATCAGAGCAAGGCTGTCTGGACGACGAACTCGTTTTAGCGTTGTTGCGAATAATAATACGGTTGAGAAAATGGCATAGCCGATTTATGCGTGTTTAGTACAATCCACTTATTAATCATATTTATTTTCGCATGACTGTAAATATTTGCAAATGCAAAGTTCTTTATTAAGTCACTAACAGATAATGAAATCCTAAGTTGATGTAGTTATAACAAGCTATGTATGAGTAATTTAAGTAGGTAAAGCACTCACTCTGCTCTCTTTTGTACTGTGGTACGTGGGTACCACAGTACAAATGAGAGCAGAGTGAGTACTTTTGTTATACATAGATAGCGTTTCTTGCAATGAACCTTTTAAAGATTACGCCACATAGGAAGTTGCGAGGTGGTCCTATTCACAATCGCTCCATCTACATTTAGGTGATGTCGAATTGAAAAGAAAACGGGATTCGGAAATGGTGCCATGCCGGGCCATCATAACCCATCCGAAAACAATTCTGTACAAAAGAATATCCTGTCGTGGTACTGTAATATCAAGGTCAAAATTATTTATTCATTTAGATCTTGTGATCTAAATGAAAATTGACGTTTATAAGCATCAAATTGTTTTGATGCTTATGAACGTCAATTGAAACTTAATGAATCAACATTATTATTTATTTTTATTTTTGCCATCTTTACGTGACGTTTATTTCTGTTTATTTTAAAAGAGACAATGCGCCCACCACTGGTACCCATTACGATGAATTCCCTGTCACGGCTCTCATTACAAACATTCGAACAACGGACTCAAGGAGTGCCTTGACAACAATTTGCACTTCGTCTTATCGCTTCTTATTCCTTACTTGTCCGGCGGGAGAGAAATATACCCTGACAGTTGACATCTTACCATCACAATCACTGATAAGCAAAAAGTACATAACACTCTAAAACAAATATTGACACGTAAGCCTGAACAGGTGGTATGGTGATTCTTCTTGCTTAAAATTCAATTGAATTGCCTTTACTCGACCACTTTACGCCACGCAACGCCTTATGCGTTGCGTGGCGTAAGTGATTCGAATGGTCACAAAATGGTCTATAATCGCACGGAAAGAATTTTACGTTCATGTCCTTTCTAGATAAAATTACACAAGTTTTTGGTAAATAAGCTGGTTTCGATCTCCAAGTTAGCATGTAAAAGTTGGCGGCAAGCAAGAATATATGGTTTCTGACATGTACTTGTTTTTTTGGATAAATGATCAATTATTTCATAATGCATTTAAAAAACAGCGATATTCCCCTTCGTAACCGAGGAGATATGGTTTACATTTTGTGTTTAAATCTGGTGACATGTTTATTACGTATTTAATTTATTTGTTCCAGTGGTAAGTAGGTATCGGACGAGGAGGATATTTGAACTGAGAATTATTTGCTCTTGTACATTGCAACTTTGATTTCCATACGCATTTTTTTAATTTGTTAATATGTTAATGTCATGTAACAATTTTTTTTAGTGCATTTTACACTTGCATACAATAGAGTTGATTTATCCCTTATTCTTTTATTAGGCATCGCGCTCCTTAATATTATGCAATGTCGAGTTGCAAAGCAATTAGTTGTCACAAATCATTGTGTCAGCCTTTTTAACCTTTTGATCGCCATAGACATGTGTTGATGATGCTGACAAGCCGAACTGACGCTAACATATTGGTCTTGGCTATATTTTAGTTTTCAACAACTGTCATCTTGGTGTGCATTAAAATAAGCGTTCAAAACTTTAAATGTAGTCGCGATAAAACCAACCGAAAACACGACATTCTTATGCTCATTCTTTTCGCTTTCAAGGCCAAATAAATTCATTTAGCACGTCACGTTATGTTATGTAGCAAGTGTTGTAGTAGTAGTAAGGAGCGCTCATCTCTACGAATGACAATAAAAGATGCAACAAAACGTCTTCCTTGTACTTTTAAGAACGTGGAACGGCACTGAGCTACGTACATACATACATACATAGACTCACGCCTGTTTCCCCGGAGGGGTAGGCAGAAGGCTATTAAACGCCCAGTTTTCGCCAGTGTTTTGATCCCACGTAATAGGTGGCGAGCCTATTGCCGCTAATCGGGATGTTTTGATTGCCAGAGCCTCGTCCGATGATCGGCAGGTGCACCACTTGCAGGTGAGGTTGGCTTGGGACCCTAAGTTCTTGGTGGGAACCCTTTTTTTTGTATACCTACTGTAAGAAAACGGAATTTACTAAACATATAAATTTGTATCGTCTTTTCTCACGTGCCTTATGTATGACACGACTTAAAGTAGGATGACGTTTGTGAGCAATTTATTTTTGTCAACGCGTAAACAGTGTTAGCCTACTGGAGATACCAACAGACTGCCATGCAGAGGGTATCAGGTTCGAATCCACGGTGAACACGGCTAACTTTTCGGAATTATGTGCGTATTGAATTTTAATTATCCGACTCCGGGTCTCCGGGTCCGGACTGTCGGTCCCGGCTGTCAAATGTTTTGTCAAGTAAAATACTATTGTTTATTTTAACACAACTTCTATGTTCATGATATCTCATAAAGCTGATGGATCAGAGCAAAGAATAATTATAAAGGTCCATATAATTATCCCTTACAGAACACTAGACTCTTACAGAAAGCTTATGACATCACTGTCTTAAAGAACTTAAATACTACTAATTATCGCAAAAAACTGTTAATTTGGAAATATTTTCTAGAACTTTCGATTCAGAATTCGCAATAGAGAGAATAGGTATTTCTAAAATGCTCAAAGAACAATGTCAGAATTAGATCTGGGTTTGTTGTGCTTAAACTTCATATGAACAAAACATATTGTTTATTTTTCTAATATTTTTTATATTTTCACTTTGTCTCGATAAAGCCGGATTATTTTATGATGTTAAAAAGCATTCCAATTGATTACGAACTAGGTGCTTACTTTATTATTTGATTGTTGCCATAGACAATGGTGTGACAGGAATAGACGTTTGACATTGATGCGTATCGATTATTAAATAAGTAATCGATATGATCGGCCTTTATAGGGTTGGTTTGGTTTAAAATATAATAAATAAAATGCAGTTAATTAATTGTTAATCAACATTATATCAATAAGCTAATTCTTTTGTAGCAAAACAACTTTTAAATCAAATAAAAACGTCACAGCATCGTTTTAACGTTATATCGATTTCACATAAAATCGATTTAAAATGTGCAGCTCTGCTTTTGTCTTTGGCTGTGACAGGTAGATGCTACAGAATAGTTCTGCGTTTAGATGTCAATCTGACATAATGCCTTTGATAATTCAAACGTACCCACAGTGTTCATTCTTAACTTAACATACCGATATCTTCTTTTTCCGGCTTTGCCGAGTGAAAATAGAATAATTTATAGACTCTGTTACTTACGCCGAATTTTTTGATATATTTTTTATTACTGAGCGCTTCAATTTAATTTCAGACATTTTGATGTATGGAGATCTGCCATTGTCCTTTAAGTGGCAGAGTCTGAAGTAATGATATACGAACGTTGTCATAATTTTTCTTCCAAGCGTTATTCTAACCTCACATTGTAGAGTTTCAGTTCACCTTCCGTCTAAGTCTTCCCCGCTTTACGTGCTCTCGTGCATAGTGTAAATTAAGTTTGTTGGCCTGTTATTGGATTCTACGTCTTGCGAGTGCTTGTTATAGCGAGTAAATTACATTTAAATAACACGAATGTAAGGGAATGTGTTAATTATTCCACCATGTGAATGTTCATTTTGATATGCATTCAGTGAACTCAAGAAAATGTGGCAGATGGAACACTGATATGAATCGGGTTTTATGTTGGATGTTTGTCTGACGAGTTTGTTACTCAATCTGTTGGGTCTGATGTACAAACACTTATTTGAATTGTGCGTTCATTTACGCGGAAACAACAAAACAGCGTATTTCTAGGAGGTTTACCGGTAACTTAAAATGCGGTCTTTGTTATTTGTAATTATAAAATTGGTAAGAAATTAAAAAATAACGCTTTTATTGCTTATCAACATACATAAACAAAAAAATATGACGATATGCTTACGAGTAACTACTGGGTTATGTGCTTAACTAATACAGCAGTAGTAGTGCCAAGGAAAATGTATTTATATTTCCTGGACAACCTGTTATTTTAAGTAAAATTCCAACGCCTTAATCATTTTAAATCAAAATATTATTTGTTTAGACTTCGTTGGCTTACATCGGTTTTGATTAATAACAACAATATCAAATTACAGTCCCGACACCTGTCTCTGAAATTTAACTTAAGAAAGACCAAATTTTCTTGAACGTGGATAGATTCTCCACCTACAAACAACACAACAAATAAGCCATGAACAAATCTATTACACTTATTCGAAAGACAATACTTATTATCCTATTACAAAAGTAAATGAAGAAATTTGAAGATTCTCTACCAATCATTTGCTCCTTCTCTTCCAATTATACGAAGGGAATGAAAGTATCAAAGTACAAAATGTCTTAGGAATAAACTTGTGTTATTTTTTTGCTACTTTATGACCTTTTTGCGTAAATTGACATAATTAAGCGCAAAAGTTATGACGGAGACATTTTACCAATTATATTGTAATACCGTGATTAGAGTTTTAATACGGGAAAGTATGACTAAGTCTCATCAAAGATAAAATATTACATTCATGCAAAAGTTAAGTCGTAAGAATGTTACTCATTTACAACCTAAGCTCTGCATTAATTATCATCATTTTCAAGAAGTAGAGATATGATTATAATATTATTTTAAAACCGTTTAATACCTAATCAGGCAATTTCAATTTGTTTTATATGCTGCTAGCTGTGTTTACCCTGTAGGGTTTCGTAGATGTTGTTGTGTGAAGAAATAAATAATCCGAAATAGGAAAAGATAAATATGCTTTACAGGTACAAGGTTAATATAAATACAGTGTATAAGTACGACCTAACTAAATGCGGGCGGGAAGACAACTGCTGCGCTGGGCTTAGCCTGGTGTTTTGAAGCGCGTAATGTAGCGCGCGTGTAAGCGCGTATGCTGAAACGACCGTATACGCGCAGAGAAATACGCTAATCTGAAACCGCCCTTACAATTGTGTAAGCCGCGCCTTGTATATTTTGTAGCGTCAGCAGCCGCTACAACCCCTTCTGGACTACACATTAATCTATCAGCTATAAGCTATTTTGTAAAACCATGCTTACACACATTATTATGTAAATGTCAAATAACCTTTTATTATGGACATGTCTTAGAAACAGAGCTGTATTTGAGCACTTAACAGATAATTCACATCTTTTTACCCGTGTCGAGGACCTTGTTCAGTACCTTAGACTCTTACCCGATAATCTTGAACAGAGTATAAGTACTTAGGCATTAAAACACTTTTGATGACTGAAAATTCCCACGACCACGATTTCTTCCAGACATACAAGTTCAGTAAGTATTGTTTTATACGTACGAGTATGTATTATGTAATGTTTACTTTTTTAAATCAAAATGATGATTTTTATCAGGTACGTACGTTTCAATTTCAAATACCGAGGAAAATTTCTAAGATCCATTGCCAAATAAAACTTTTGAATAGCTTTTGTTAAAGATAATATAAATAAGAATTTTACTCATAGTACAAAAATATTATTTCTCACTAACTACACCAATAAAAAACGTAAAGCAATTAAAAATCACGTCTGTAGTCAAAGTTAAAGATTATCATAGCTGACTCAGGCTTGAGTTCCTTTCCTATCAATCCCATATAGAAGGCCCTATTAGACACACAGCTTTATACTCAAATCCGTACAAGATTATAAGCAATCATGTAAGGCCGCTCGTCAAACAGGAAATCTCGTCACTACGCACTCGTAGTCCCAATGGATTTAAAACCAGACATATTTAACCACTTGTACTATCTTACTTTAAATTTTCTCAAATTCGAATTATTGAATGTAGACAAATAATTTAAAAATGTGATAACTCCATTAGATATTCATAGAAATAAAAATCAAAGCCACTTTTATCTACAATCGAAATTAAAATAATAGTCATATATTATTAAGTGTATTTTACTGCCCAATAGCAGGAAACGACAACGGGGAAGGCCTGGAGGAGATGGCGCGATGAATTAGACGCCTTTAGGAAGGATTGGCAAGAGCTCGCGTCTGATCGCGACAAGTGGAAGATGGAAGGGGAGGCCTTTGCCCAGTAGTGGGACATAAATAAGGCTTCTAATAATAATAAAATATTTGAGGCACTCCTCATTTAAAGAGCTATGGCAGCTTCCCATACATCATTTTAGTTAGTCACCAAATGTAGCATCTATAAATGAAATATACCTTGTTTGATAGAATATATATTGCTGATTCTAAAAGTAAAAAAATCGTAACTGTAGGAGGTCAGGTTTTTGAGTTATTATGCTTAGAAGTTTTATAGGTTATGTCATTAATAACCATCTATTTAGTACATTGCTGCATTAAATAATAATTTATTGGTATATAAAACTGAAGGACCTCGATAGCATAATACTATTTATGCCCACTAGTAAACATTATTGACGATTACGCAAGTTAAGCAACCTCAGGTGTGGGCACCACTTGGATTTGTCTTAAGCTCCTCTGTGCATAGAGATAGAGAGACCAGTCTGTTATCATGACATACATAGATATCAGTCGTTAAAATCAGATGCTCTTATGCAGCTTTAAACATATGCTATCAATATTGACTATTTTTTTTACATACTGAAAGTTTTTTCAAAGAAAAATAAAACACGACTGATTTCCCAAAAAATATATAGCCTATGTCACGTGAGGATGCCAACAGGCAACAATAGCCCACTCACCGAAATCGGTTCAGCCATTTAGAAGTTATGGCGGAATAAAGAAACTCACATACATTTCATATTGCAATTCTCTGTGACATTTTGACGAAGCCTATTGCGGATAACCGTATGTATATTTTTATTTCATGGTTTATGAGTAAATGAAATATGATTTATGATTATAAAAAAAAAACAATACTTACACTACTTTTTTGGGCAGTCGTGTAAAATAGTGAGCCGACGACAGTTTCTTAACGTGTTACTTACATAGGATTACCTAGGATAAAAAGATGTTTCAGGTTCCCTAATGTATGAAAAAGGTTTGGTGAATAGTAAAACCACAAGATTTCATTTTACAATATTTTATTATTCCTCATCCTCTATAACTAGCACATCATTTAAAAAGGCAGTTGGTGCAAAGATATTTTGTTGATGTCAAGCCCATCCCAAATACCAAACAATGATCATTACATGAGCGCAACATCCTAGCGTACGCTGACCAACGAGGCAACTACAGCAATATTCTTAAATGTCGAAAGAAGTTATTAATACTGTACTTTATTTAAAATCCGCATAAACGTAAAAGTAATCCAAATAAACGTAACAAGCAAAAAAATTGTATTATTAATATTAATTAACTATTTAAATCTCTTAATCTATAAAATAAACATTCATGATTCTATCTTAGAAAAATAATTATTTACTCTGGCAACCTTGTGGCTTTCTGACAAACCAAAGAAATGGCCATTACGAAAAGCTGGCAATCAATTAACATAATAGCTATTTTTAATTTCATACTTTTTTACCTAGCCTTATCTAAATTAGACTAAAATATAGAAAATCGTATTAAAATATTTCATGAATTTTGGTTGTAATGAGTTTTTAAGATGCTTTTAGTGCACTGAACTAAAAATCTGCCATAGCTCTTTATAACGTTCTAAATTTAATATTTTTCTAACTGCGTTATTTTGAAAAGAAAAAAGCGGCACGACATTTTTGCATCACGTATCACACTTACGGCCATTTTCAATATTCGAACTATAGATAGATCTGTAGATTTTAGATTCGTGTTTGACATATTTTGTATGGAGCTTATGTCAAAAACTGTCAAAAACGAATCTAAAATCTACGGATCTATCTATAATTCGAATATTGAATTCCGTAGTTATAGATTTGATCAAAAAAATGTTTACCTGAATACAAATTTATTCGATATTCAAAGAATGAATTGTTACCAATGAGTACTTATATCAACTACGCCAGGAGTCAACATGGTTACCGAGAGCCCGTATTATTTCAGCCTAGATTTCATCAATCCGTCTTGTGTGAGATGTCAATAACTCATACGTGGTCTGACGGGCAGCCATAGCTCTGTAGCTCCGTTTTCAGGACATTACACGCGTTGACCATTATACCAACTACTTGTACCCGTCCGAGATTACGGTACCTAATCCATTAACCAATACACGTTTGGCTATACGTTAGATTTTTTTTTGTGTATTCTGCCGAATCTTGGTCGTGTGTATTTGACGATGTTTTGGTGAAACCTAATGTAGAATAAATGAAGTCAAGTATTCGATTTAGTAATTCGTTACTTTAAAATCATCTACACCACAATCCTATGATACAAGTTTTAAGTTTACATTTTACTTTATTATCACACAAACGTTTAATCCAACATGACCAACATAATCATCAGACTTGTTTATATAGGTACCAACTATCCCACTGCTGGGCACGCATGTCTTCGCACTATGAGAAAGGTAAGGCCAAAGTCCACCACGGTGATCAAGTATGGGTTGGCGCATTTCACATATCTATCGGGAACATTCCGAAAACCTCAAAACATTTTCTTTCAACGATTTGCAAGCGATATATGTAATAAACAATATAATCGCACTTATACGTTTTAAATTATTTTATCAGATACTTCAATGTAAATATCACTACGTTAGTACTATTAATTATTCTGTGATATCACTGAGCATTGAGATTTATTTCACTCGTCTCTGTATAAGAAATAATAATTAACTGCTTATTTTGACTGGCGTATTTACCTACTAGGTACACACATTCAAAGTAGCTGTATACCTCAAACAATTTAATTCCGAGACTACATTTTAATAAGCGGTTCTCTTTTCATTTCTATGTCAGATTACGAGGTTCAAATTGAACCCGCCTTTAGTATTATATTTCCATTCATTATTTTAGGTAATTACTTGTTTTGTGTTTTCCAGTACCTAATCACTTAAATAATTGTATAAAATGTCATTTATTTTAAAGGAACAATTCATTAGAGGGAGCTTATTTATCAAACGGGTTGTTCAGCGATATGAAATATTAGATAAATAATTTTTAGTACTTAAATAAATAAAGATTTAAATATTACACTTTTTTCTTATTTTTTTCTTCGTTGTGTAAATGCATTTACGCACGTATGTGGGACTCGACGGCTGGAGTGCAAGGCCATAATACCCACTAAAACCACAGCGCATACTTCAACGCCATTTTGGGGCCGCCTGGGGATCGCGCCAACATTCCACCCCGACATCCCGGCGGACAGCCCAAAGACCACAACCTCCTTGGCGGCGGATGAAGGCGTTGGGCTATGCCGCCAAAACACCCAGCGGCCGCAGAGGATAGGGAGGACGGCAACCTGACAACACCGCATCTCCTCTTCCTCT
The DNA here is from genome assembly GCA_944739405.2 of Euclidia mi. Lineage (NCBI taxonomy): Eukaryota > Metazoa > Arthropoda > Insecta > Lepidoptera > Erebidae > Euclidia > Euclidia mi. The sequence goes on from OX123184.2 coordinate 42,078,034, forward strand.
GCGGCCCCACCGCGACGTTCCAGTTGTCACGAGTACAACTCATATATTTAGGTAGTAACCACTATTATAAAATCGAATGCAGTAGATGACAGTTATCAATTCAATGTTTCTACTGATATGATCAAATAGGTTTCGGCTATTTAATTCTGATACCGTGTTTTTAGCTTCCGCCATCACACATGATTATCATATATTATGTATTTCGATACCGGACCCTTAAAACACGTGTATATTCTTCACATGCATAATGCATGCCCTGTAAAACACGTATTGGTAGTATTTCATCATAACCGTTTATCATCCATAAATTAGACAGTAACGTACGTGCTTATCATGCAACGTCATTCATGCGGTCAACACTTTGCTACAAACTTCTCCAATTTCACCTCATAGTGTGGTGTAAATCGAAGAAAGCGGTATACAGAACCAATTTAAAAAGTTTTTGTGTAAGGAAGCTCAGGGAGTGGTTTTCCACCTGTAGTAGGAACAAACTAACAGAAATGGACTGCCTATAGAGCTAGACAAGTCAACCGACAACTGTTTACTACGCTGTGAAGTTGAGATTCATTAGTTTCATTCTTTCCATTCACATACATTTCAGCACAAAGTCTGACTAGCAAGTTTCTTGTCTTGTATTGTTCTATGATCGAAAATCTCGTCTTAAATTACTGTTTAAAGAAGTGTATAAGAACAAGGTTTTAGACGGTTTTGTGAATCTACAAGAATGCGTTTTTTTAACAATATGATTAATAATGCCAATAGAAACAATACACATTCGATTAGGTATATTATATGTTTCTAAAATAACAATATACGTATGTAATTATTTGTTTTACTAGAAATACGAACATATCAATTTGCATGAAATTCAATATACTTACATAAAACCCTTTAAACAATAAGAATATATTTAGTAGTAAATAGTTCAGAAAGCTGATGATTGTAAAGGAAGACAAGGTTTTAGTTTAACCCATATTAATAGAAATGTATATTCTACTATATATTCTCTAATAAAGACATAAAGACATATTTATTTCTGCATTTTATTTGTTTACAACAGAGAATAGGGTTTTGACATGTATAAGACATGTCAAAACCCTATTCTACATGATGCCGGCTTTTCCTAGCTAAATGACTTCTTGAGAAGAAAGACCGAAACAAACTCAGAGTCATTATTTTTTTTTGTCACTTCAACTTCCTTAGTCTTTTCTTGATCTTTTAATGTCCAGACAAAAAAAGGGTTTAGTATGCAAGTACAATGCAGGAAATCATCTGACGCTTTTGACTGCCTCGGCCCACTGATGGTCCGCATTCAACAGCAATCGTACGGCTCAACCTTGATTGAGGGAGCCAGCACGATCTGTATCACTATGCCTCCACGCCATCAGAAGGTGTATGCATAAGCATGTCAGCCTAAGCCATCAGACAGGTTGCCACAACTATTTGTTTATATGTTTAATAATGCCCACATCGTACTCACAACTTTGCATACTAATACATAGTAAAATACATGTTGTAAACAATATGTAAAAATAATAAAAAAATTAACAATAAAATGTCATTTAATTAAATGTCAGAAAATATTATTGAATGTCAATTTAAGAATGTCTAAAATAAAATAATAATATATTACTAAAGTAATTTTAAATGTCAAAAGAAAATAAATAAAATAACAATGTCAAAACAAAATAAATAAAATTACAAAATTTAAATCAAAAATGTCAGAATGTAAAGATATAAAGTACTACAAATGTAAGTAAAAATATTATGTCACTAATTTCAAAATGTCAAAATTCATAATGTCAATTCATAATTTATTGTCAATTTAGAAAACATATTTATATTTTTCCTGACATATAACAAGTTCTTATAAATGTATTGAGATGCGACAGTCATTATCTTAATTTCTTTAAATTTTTCCCTCAGTGAATGCCTTGAACCAAGACTGTAGATTGCACGAATAGCCCGCTTCTGCAGTACAAACACAGTTTGAATGTCAGCTACGTTGCCCCATAATACAATGCCATATGACATTATGCTGTGGAAATAACTAAAATACTTATACTAATCTGGCCGTATCTATATCAGTTAACTGACGAATTTTTTAAACCGCGTACGCTGCAGAGCTAAGTCTATTCGACAACTGACCTATATAGGGGCCCCACTGTGGCTTAGAATCTAAGGTTATGCCTAAGAATACGGTGTTATCTATAAGAGCCAACTCTTCTCCATTCAAACATATGTTAGGTTTAACTTGTTTTACATTCGGTCTTGAAAATCGTAAACATTTTGTTTTTCTTTCATTTAACAGTAAATTGTTAGCAGTAAACCATTGAACTACTTTAGAGAGAGCGTTATTTACATCGTCATTATTTGATTGTTCTCGTCTAAGTTTAAAAATAAGTGATGTATCATCAGCAAATAACACTATCTCTTCATTATTTTGCATAATATATGGCAAATCATTAATATATACAAGGAAAAGGAATGGACCAAGAATTGAACCTTGCGGCACTCCCATTGTGACTACTGAACCCATAGAATTTTTTCCATTTACCTCAACTTTCTGTATCCTATTACTCAAATATGATGTTAGGAGATCCAAAGCAGTGTTCTTAACTCCATAGTAATGTAATTTCATACCTACAGAATCCAGAAAATGTTCAACTGAAAACGTGGAAATCTTACTAAAAGCCGTGTCAAATATTTATAAACGCTTTAGGTAACATACAGCAAACACTAATGTTCTGTTTTCAGTCGAGGCGACTAGATTGAATTTCTCGCTCAACCGAAGTTGAAACGTTCGTAACGACATTTGCTATTTATTAGTTCTTAAGTACTGGAATATAATAGAACATCTTTGATCTGATATTACATAGCGCCTTTAGATGTCTCAAGTTTCCTGTATATGACAGAAAATAAATTAAATAACAGGTTCATAGCGTGAAAGCCTTGAGATGTCTGGGTGTATCAACGTTAGTAAGGCTAATTGATTGGTTGGGTAGTAACTGTGATAAAAAGTGATTGTGAATGTGGTAAACATAAGCCCTGCATCCTGACTAAGTATTCATGATACCGGGCTATAAGCAGAGCTTGAATCTACTGGTCTATTGAATACGGACCTCCTTCGCCATAGAATTTGAATATCCCTGCGGAAAGCGGAGGTCAGAGAGTAATCACTCTGAAGAAAAATTATTCCTGTTCGCCAAGATTTGGATCTATATTGGCTGTGAACATTTTGATCTAAAAGATAATTTTGAAAAGGTATGGTATAATAAGAACATAAACATTCTCTAAGTGAGGGTTTGGTGCAAATTTGCCTAGAGCATCTCTAGCGTTAGTCGTTTCACGGCACATAAAAAGTCAACAGAGCGTACACAATTGTACTATTGAGTTTGCTATCACATATTTAGGTTATAAACTTAATTATTAATTGTTACAAGGCTGTGGTGTACTGGCACAAATCTACGTAATTCGTGTATTCATTATAACCTTTAACGTTTCTTTTGTGGCTTGATCGTCCATCCCTCAATAACGCTAAATATATATAAATATGTTTGCGTTGCAGTGTTTTATTCATTCAAATTCATGTGTATATTTGGCAAATGTTATCTATTATGTCGTCATTGTGTCGTAAGAGGCGACTAAGGGATAACACGATGCAAATACCATCTTTGCGTAGAGACGGGAAACTCGACATCAAACCTTATACGACTGCCTCGTTGGTCTCGCGGCATAAATGTGCGCGTGGGATCGGGAGGTCCCGGGTTCAATTCCTGGGTCGGGCAGTGTTATTGGGGTTTTCTTTCACGTAATTCTCAGTAGCAGCACGGAGTCTGGAAATGTGCCCGGTACAGCAATAGGCTCGCCCCTTATTACGCGGGACTAAAGTATATCTGGCGAAGAGTGGGTGTAGAAATGCACCTCTGCCTACCCCTTCGGGGATAAAAGGCGTGACGATATGTATATATATATATATATATATATATATATATATATATATATATATATATATATATGTCGGAGGAAGCTATGAGTCCAATTGCTTGTTGATTTTATAAATAATTCACTTTAAAATTATAATTTTACCTTATTTGATTTGTGAAATATTTCTATAGCTTAAAACCTTATTTATCTTAGTAATTTAAAAAGTTGTGAATGTACTAGTTCAGATAATGACCAATCATAGCAGGAAGCGTGTCTCGAGTGGGGTCGAGGTGCCATCTAATTTAAAAGGAGAACTGACAGCTAATGGTGACATTGGTATATGGTGTTGTGTGCATTGTCTTTTGAGAGCAATCGGCAGATCGAGTTGGATTATTGAGTATAGAGGAAGTAAATAAAGATAGTTGCCCTGAACCCGCTGCTCGGTCTTGTGTGATACTATTATTTGTATTTAGCAACAGTGTAAACTTATACATATTGTTCAACAGTAATTAAAATATTGTCAAACTTAGCTGATTGTGTTTTGTGCCCGCATTTTACCCCAATGACGCCCACTAAATCCGCAACCAATAATGGCAATGTCGATGAAAATAATCCTTCTCCGACACACATATATATATATATATAAATATATATATATATATATATATATATATATATATATATATATATATATATATATATATATATATATTGTGTGCGTTTGTATGTCACTGAACTCCTCCTAAACGACTGGACCGATTTTAATGATATTTTTGTGTGTGTTCAAGGGGACTTGAGAATGGTTTAGATTCACAATTTAGTCCACTGGAAAATGGATTTTAGTTAATTTTTAATTTGTAAGTAGTTGTTGATTTTGGAATGTTTCACATTGGAACCGACCGACTGCGCTACCATTGCAGTGTCAAATCTATATTTATAATTTCGTCAAGGGGTACGGTAGACTCGATCGAAACCTTAAGGCGAGGTTGCAGTACAGTGCGTAGCTCGACCTCACCCCCCGCAAAAACAAAAACACGGCGGTGGCGTCAGCGAGTGAGCGGGGGGAGGGTTTCGTGTGTGCGTGTACCACAGCGCAGCGTAAAAAAACTGTAGATGAGTTATGCGAACTTCAAAAGTGGCACATTAAAAACTGACAAATTCATGACAAACTTTTTTTTTCTAAATGTCTCATTTGGCTTTAGTCGCGTACGCGCTGCGGTCGGAAGCGCTCGCTCTTTTTCTCGCGTGTGTGTACGTTACATTTGAAAATGCCGTCGTGTGTAGTGAGATTTTGCTAAAGTAGTTAAACTATAGTAGGAAAATGACTAAAAGTTATGGAATCACTTCTCATTCATGAGTATTACAATATTACAACGTTTTATTTTCAATTTATAATAAATTCAGTATCACAAATAATAGAGTGAATAAAAAATTGGCATTTAGCGAGTGTAAAAGAGAAGCAGTATTGTGCGTGTTTAAAGACAAAAAAACAAAGTATCCACATGGGACATTCGTAATAATAAAACACTGATGTATGTTTTAGTCAAGTAATAAAAGTGATTTGAGGCTGAATCAACACAATATATTATTATTATAGAAATACAAAATCATACGTAAGTTACAAACATTGACGGATGATCAAAGTCCATTCACTTGTTCTTGTTTTTCTCCTTTTAGTATTAAACAAATAAGTAGATTGTACTGCACAGTTTTCGCTGCCGGCCCACCGTACCCCTGGCAGTACCCCTGGGGGTATGGTGGGTCTTTCAAAGCTTAACCGTACTCCCAGATAATATTGTTTTGTAATTAGTTTATTAATTTCAGTTCGTTAATTTCAAGTTCTACTATTTTGTGGGATCATTCCCAGTATAGTAGTAGTATTGAACAATTCTATGATAGAACTGTCCTAATTTTACTAGCACAACTTGAAAGGTAAAAAAATAAGGTTGAAAATCGCATGCACCTGTTTTTTGCAATCACTATCGATAGCTGATCACTTTCTGGTAGTCATTTGTTTTGTAGACGTTCATTTGTTTTGTAGACGTTCATTTGTTTTGTAGACGTTCATTTGTCATTTTCATTTTGTAGCCGTGTGGTTGACGGCATAGATAGCCGTGTGGTTGACGGCATAGAATACAAGTGTCACCACCCCCTATCTTCCCGTGGGTGTCGTAAGAGGCGACTAAGGGTTAACATGATGCAAATACCATCTTTGCGTAGAGACGGAAAACTCGACATCAAACCCTATATGACTGCCTCGTTGGTCTCGCGGCATAAATGTGCGCGAGGGATCAGGAGGTCCTGGGTTCGATTCCTGGGTCGGGCAGTGTAATTGGGTTTTTCTGTCACGAAATTCTCAGTAGCAGCACGGAGTCTGGAAATGTGCCCGGTACGGCAATAGGCTCGCCCCTTATTACGTGGGACTAAAGTATATCTGGCGAAAAGTGGGTGTAGAAATACACCTCTGCCTACCCCTTCGGGGATAAAAGGCATGACGATATGTATGTATGTATGTACGTTCATTTGTTTTGTAGACGTTCAATTGTTTTATAGACGTTCATTCGCTTAACACATTTTTATAAATACATATTTATTCGGATTTGTGACCGCGATGTTGTGACACTACCCTTGTAAAACATCCATAGAACTAGTGGGAAATTTCCTATAACTGTTTCCCATTAGTTCTATTCTTCTCATCAAGTTGTGTTAATAGAACTAGTGGGAAAAAAATATCACTAGTTTTATCATAGAACTGTTCAATAGAACTAGTGGGAATGATCCGACAGCGCTAGGATGATGATGATGACGGGTCTTCAACAGTACCACAGATTATACCTATAATATACAAAGCATTATAACCATTAGCAGTAATACCTAAACGTTTTATTCTCTAATTTATCTCCTTGTTGCACTATATCATCGTACTAGCGCTTGTCTTCGCTTGTCTAAAAATACAAAAACGTAAGTAGTAAGTCATACGAGAGATAACACTGTTCAGTTTAATGTCCACGTAGCACGTTGGTATAACACTACGAGCATTTCAGCCAGGAGTACGGTTAAGCTTTAAAAGACCCACCATACCCCCAGGGGTATTGCCAGGGTGGTGGGTCCGCAGCGCACAGTTTTTATATTAACGTACTGTTTTAGGTTTCCATTGAATGAAATGAGAAGAATAAAATGTACTTTTTTAATAAATGTTATAAATAAATCACATCGACTTTTTATTTCCCTACCTTAAATGAATTAATCAAATTTACTTTGAGGCGAATTGAATTTACTCAAGACAGACAAAGTGATCATGTCGCATCTGAGTCAAATTATTGTTTGTGAAACGGTCAGCATGATGTCACAATGCGCTTTGGTCCAGAGAGTATATGTTTATCTCTATTTCGCGCTTACGATTAGATGTGCTATCTCACTTACACTTCTTATCTAATTCTTGGTGTGTCGTTTTGACATATTTATATTAGTGTGCGTACGCTTTTCGCGATGCGTGCCACTCGTAAGCTCCGTCATGTTACCTTGTCAGTAACCTGTCTACGGTTTCTTACTAGTATGTCTATGGTTTGAACGATTGAGTTTGGAATACGAATTACTTTGTACTTTTGCGAAAACGTACATGCGGGGGTGGAGGGGGATTTTGCGGAGCAACGAAGTACGTCCGCCCTCAATCACGCCTAGACAGGCACTGATGAACGGCCGGCGAGCGATATAATGCCAACATTTTGACTTTTTTTTTTCTTGGAGAAAAATGATAACGAAATTACGAAATCTTTTTTTACCATTTATTTTAAAATAAAGAGCTGTTTCTATTGATAATACTTTCATATAAATTCATTTTGGAATCTCTAAGCAGTACACGTTTAAAATTGTGATTTAGTGCCATGTTTGACTTTTTTTTTATCAAACCAATCATTCCAAATCGTGTTTCTATCTTTACGATTTACTAGAAGATATGTTCAACTTTTATACTTTAATTTTTATTCATTAAAAATATCATAGTTCATGGGACTTTCAGACGTTCAAAAATCTTAAAAAGTACTGCAACCTCGCCTTAACTGAATAATAAAACATTAAAAAATAAAAATTTCGATTCGACAACATATATGCGCAAAATTCTGATTGTCGAGTATTTTGTTAAATTCTAATGGTTCTCACAGACAAATTGCAGTCGCCATATTGGACACATTTTGAGTACTACCAACAAGGAGCAAGTGAAAGAAATATAACCCTATTAAGTCATAGAAGTAACGCTAAAATAACAACAGCTGTTGCTATGATTGATATCTTCTTTCTAATCGCACATGCAGTGTGATAGAAAGAGCTATCGATAGGTTAAGCAGCACGCTCTTATAGCAGCCTTGTGGTAGCCAGACCGTAGACAAAACATAGAGTTAGGAAACCGAGTGTGAGTTGTTCGTAACAGTGACTATTTATCGATAAATATTTTTGGTCAAATGTCTAACTTTAGTATGTGTTATCGATATTTAAGCCGTAGAAGTAAACAACTAAAATATTGAAATTGTAGTTTTTGCTGTCGACGCCTGACAGTGCTTTGCTTAGACTTGCCAGACAGACAGTGCTAAAAAAATTCACGTGTTTAATTGTTTGTTTTAGCCATAAAATCTATTGAAAAAAAGTATTCATAAACTAATGAGCGATGCGTTGCGATGCGATGCTAAGAAACTGTCACTTAGAGTATTGTATGAATTATACCAGATTGGCTATTGCGGCAAGCTTTGGCAATTTGCTTGCGTCGCATCATATCACGTTGCTTGCTATCGCTTACGTTGGACACTGCTCGATTTTTTTAGAGTTGTAGGTAATCCGATTTGTGATCCGCCAGCACAAATGATTCGCCTTTATGTACCTATTAGTACAGCAGTGAACTGCTGAAGTGCTATACTTTGACAACCTAGTTGGCGTTGGTGTAACCGACTGCCACGCCGAAACTTGCGGGTTCGATTTAGTTTTACATTCATGTCCGATAGTTTGTTTTCGTATTTATCCCTCATTCAAAAATCATCGATATCTCCTTTCACTGTCAAATCCCATCACTCCTTACTGATGGGATTTGACAGCACGGCTTTTAAGAGAATGCAGTCAAAGATATGAGTCTGCAAGGAGTCTATGCCTCTTTAAATGAGACGTGTAATTTGACGTTATGATTAACCAACTAACCAACTGACATTACATGTTGCACGTTCGGCATAAGGAAATATAGTGAGCATGTTCTCTCTAGTCTAAACGTCGTCCAACCTCTCTGGAGCAAGTAATGAATACAGATGTAAATATCTGAGCTCTTTGTTACTGCCTATCTACTAAAGGTGAACGCAGACTTGGCCGCACCGCAGTCTCCGCAGTCCCCGCAGTCATCGCTTTTTGTTAATGGCCTCGCACATCTATCCGCACCGCAGTCACTGCAGTCGTTCCCGTCGCCGCACGCATCGCACTTGATTTCTTTCATTAAGTGGGTGTCATCCGCGCTAGCCGCAGCGTCCGCTGCGTGCGGGTCGGCGTTGGTGACGTCATCAGCTGCGGCTTGGGGAGTTCGGTCGTTTCAGGGACTGCGGCGACTGCGACGCGGATGGATATGCGAGGTTGCATAGAACTTCATACAAGGAATTCGAATGCGAATACTGCGGCGCGTGCGGTGCGGCCAAGTCTGCGTTCACCTTTAGTCTTAGTATTAAGTAGTTTGTATATGTAAATACTTTTTGCAGATATATTTCAAAAACAGTTAGAACGACAATTATAGAAGTATCCGCCCAATAATGGAGATTTATGTTATCCCGAACATAGACGATACATGTAATGATATACTATAACTAGAGAACCCCGAATTCACGCGAGCGAAGCCGCGGGCAAAAGCTAGTATATGTATATATCTCTTTAGGTTGCATAGGCCAAACGACAGATACGTCAGAGTAAATCTTTTAAATTCTCTTATATGCTTCCAGACAAAGACCTTGAGTAGGCCTTCCGAAAGGTGGACCGACGATCTGGTTAAGATCGCGGGAAGCGGTTGGATGCGGGCGGCTCAAAATCGGTCTGTGTAGAGAACCTTGGGGCGGCCTATGTCCAGCAGTGGACGTCTCTAGGCTGACACACAAAGGCCTTGAGGCAAAAGGGCTGATGTACTAGCGCTTATAGGTCAATGATGATCTTAATATAAAATCATGATAATAATTAGACTGCCTCGTTGGTCTCGCGGCATAAACGTGCACGTGGGAATGGGAGATCTCGGGTTCGATTCCCGGGTCGGGCAAAGTGTTATTGGGTTTTCCTGTAAAGAAATTCTCAGTAACAGCACGGAGTCTGTAAATGTGCCCGGTACGGCAATAGGCTCGCCCCCTATTACGTGGGACCTAAAAATTCATGGCGAAATGAGGGTGTAATATTACACTTCTGCCTACACCTTCGGGGATACAGGCGTGAGTCTATAAATAAAAAAAAACAAAAAAAAATATACTGTTGTAAAGTTAGTGTAAAGTCTTAATAAAGATCATCATCATCATCATCAGCCCTTAACAGTCCACTGCTGGACTAGGCCTCTCCTTTGAAAGGAGGAATTGGCCTACTATACCACGCTGGCCAAACGGGTTGGTATAGGGTTTGTATCAAGTTTTCCTGCTCTTGCAGTGCTGTTCTCTGCATAATATGCTCCCTCTGTCGGCTCTTACGACACCCATGGGATGATATGGGGTGGTGACATTTCGTATTCTTAATCCGTCACCACACGGACAAAGATTTTATATATTAATAAGAATAATTTCTTAATAAAGCTAAAGGTTTTTGTTTCGTATCAAACGATTTTTGACCTAACAAGGTCTTGTAAACTACTACTATTTCAACATTATCAACTTCATGAGCTGCTCTATATTTTTATGATGCTGTCATGTTACAAAACCTTCTTTGTGAATCGGGTTGACTGAACCCAAGTCTCTTGAGAGAAAGGACATTGTCACCGAGTTAAAGGACGAAGTTTAGTTTTACTTTAGTTTGTTTGGAGACGAAAGTTCGTGACAATAAAAGAACATATAACTACTGCTTAAATTTTCACTTTTGGGACTACTTACGTACTTCACTTCACTATCTGGTAATTTAAGTAATATTAATAACATAGCAGGTAAACTTGCAGGTCAGATAAAGTTTTTTTTGAAAGGCTACTCCCGCACTAGGAATAAATCCTGTGTCGCGGGAGACTTTACAAACATACAACCGTGTGTCCGTAACACAATGAACTGACAAAATGACACCGACTCGAAACAACAATTTATGGATCACACAGTGTTGCCTCTTGTGAGAATCGAACCCACAACACTCGGTGCAGTCTTAAATCGCTACGCCAACCGTGCGGTCAAAGATATACGTAACATAATTGTTTATGGATATAGGCGCATATATAGCTAACAATATTTATTAGTACAAGCAATATAGACAAACTAGACTTCATCCGCGACTCGGTTGGTAATCGCTATAAAAAGAAGCTCATGGCACTTTGCAGCACACTTCTTATTGCCACAAGCAAATCATACAATAGTAGTAATATAAAATAAGTAATATTAATATAAATAAAACTACGGCAAATTTTTTTAATAAACAGGAATGTTTTTTTGCGTGCAATTTTCTGGTGATCAGTTTACCGATTTTTTCGATAACTGTAAAAGTTAACTAGAAATTCACAACACTCGTTTTTGTGACGAAACAAATTCACAAAAATCCTTACTATTGGCCTACCATTCTACATGCTCTACATTTTAGTCATATTTGATTTGTGGGAGTTCTCGGAAAAATAAAAGCGGCTACAAAAAGTAACCTTTTTGTAGCCGCTATTTCGGCAATAACTGAACAAGGTATTTTCAATTGCATGATAGCACAGTCGAAGGGGCATTACGTGTTGTGGTTGTGCCTAAAAACGATAAAAATATCGGTTGGCTTCGCATTCCCAGTTACAGTTGGTTTGCAAATTGCCGACCTATCACACTCCGGGCTTGATTGGACCATGAATGCTAACAGCACAGAATACGTCATTTAGATATGGATTCATAGAGCTCTCATTCGGTAATTGAGTCAGTCACCAGTTTAGTCAGTACGTGATCAGTGATTAAGATACTAATGAGACGGCAATTGATCTTTACGGTTTTGCATAATTATTGAACTAGTCAGTGTGAAACTATCAACAATAGGGTCTGTAGTGAGAGTCACTCATTCTCCAGTTTTTTATCAAAAATAATTAAAGAAATAAATAAATTTATTTATTTACATATTGGTAAAATCTCTGATGTAAGAAAAAGACACATAGGTACCTATGGGCTGAAATAAAAAAAATGTATCTGGAGGATATCAAAGAGTTATGGATCAAGTTACTGGGAAATTTGCGGCTATAAAGGCAGTTGATGTCAAAAAAATTAAGATTTTCTTAATTAGTTACAAATTGATTTAGGTAATGACCTAAATCAAGCTAGTTTGGTAATACTTTTCTTACATAAAACCTAAATTCGAAGGCTAACTCGAATGAATGAGGCCTAAAACTAGAGCAGAAATGAAATAATAAGACCCAAGCTACTTATATTTGAATTGAAAAATAAACCGAACCTATCCCGACTTACAGTGGTTAATTAATACCTTTAAATGTAAAGGGTATAAATAAAAAAAGTTATCGAAAAATTGTTTGATATAACTGGCGGCATACGACTAAGAGCGATTAAGGGATAGTCGAAAACTTCAATTCTGTTGAAGAAAAATCCTTTTATAAAACCGGCATTTTGAAGGTGGCAGCTGAGAAGAGTAAATGGCGCGAAATAATCTGAACACTTAGTAAAGTAGAAAACGAATTTATTGCCTCTCGATACTCATACAGACAGACTTTATTGACACCTATAATAACGCACATACAAAGTAATCCATTTGCACCCAACAGTGTAAGACTTATTGTACAAATGAAGGATTTGGTAAAACGTTGTTGTACTTTTCTTGATTGGTCCAATTTGATTCTAGAATAGCGTTTTTTAAATTTTATAAAAAAAATACATACTCTGCAATCTGTAATAATGAATAAATTTGTAATGTTCATGAAGTAAAAAAATGTTAAACTGACTTCGTATTTGTTAGCTGGCAAGATAATATTATCAATAACATATTTTTTAGAGTTCGCTGAGGTGTGACGCGACTAAATAAAATCCACAACGAATATATTAGAAGAAGCTTCAAAGTTGTACCAATCGCAGATAAAATCACCGAAACCCGCCTTCGCTAGTATGGCCATGTCAGAAGACGAGACGAAGTTCATGTGGTTCGTACTGCATTAAACCTCCTAGAACAAAAACGAGGGAGAGGCCGCCCGCCGTTGACCTGGTGGAGCTCCATTGAAAGAGAAACGACAACTCAAGATCGTTTGACTTGGCGCAGGAAAGTGAGGAGACCCGACCCCAAATAATGGGATAAGGAGAGGCAGAAGAAGAAAAATATTTTAGAGTTCGCTGCCAGCTAGGAGCACTCACAGCCGCACACGTTTTATAGTTTCCTCATGCATCACGTGCTGAATTGTGTAAGTATGTTTGTATACTTATACATTCCTACAATATCACAAATAAACAGGTCAAATGTATAACTACATTTTTAGGGTGCCTAATTAAACTAAATACACAACCTTATAATTTCGCCATGACCGTCCGTCTGTCCGTCTGCGGCTTTACGCAAAATCTATAAGCACTAGGAAGTCGATATTTGACATAGTCATACATTGTATTCATCGCCCCAGCGTTATCCCGGTTGCAGCCAAGACTTACTCGCCTTGGAGCCCGAGGTCCGCTTACTGGTATAAAACCAGACATGACAGAATATCAACTTTTCCATAGAGTGACTGCCGTTGTACCTCCGCAACCCAAAGGGATAGCGCAGTACCATGGTTTAGACCAGTATCAGCTTATTTAAGGATACTGACTCCCCGTAACGACTGTCAAAGATCTTTATGACAGCCGGGACCGACGATTTAACTTGCTATTTAACACAGGGCAAGCGATTTGAAGTACAATAAACGTTTCCTGGTAGCACCCTAGTATTCCCGTAAATCGCTTCACGTCACCTAAATGAGAAAGGGATTTTATTTTTATTTTTCTACAACATTGTATGGGCCTATGGGATATTGTTAGATAGATATTCCAAGAACTCTAGGGCCTTACTTAAACTGTTTTTTGTTATTTAGAGCTTCATTTGCGGAAATTTTTAGGAAAAACCACCGATCGCGGGATGGGTGCCCGCCACCTATCATACGAACGGTAGGTATATGTATAAATTAAATTGTAATATATATAATGAACTTTCAATTCAACTGAACTTCCAAAACATATTGTCAATAGTTCAAGCTCTGAATCAAAGTTTATCTTTACTCATAGATTTTTTACATTTCTGGGTTCCTATATTTATAACAAAATAAACAAAGAAACATCAATATATGACCTAAGTTATGTAAGATCGAAACAATGCGTCTATCAGTATTTACAAACATTGAAATATGATCAGACCGAAGAACTGCTGAGTGTGGTCAAATAATCATCGGTTTCATAATAGTTTTAAAATAATTCTAAGTAGCTATATTTTTATTTAGAAACATTATTACGTTTAATATGTTTATAATAAATATTGTGATTACTTCATAACCCAGACAAAAATCGTATACTTTAAGTGCCTTTAACGCCTGTGGCTCAGGTTTTCCCTAGGGTAAACCTGTACTAGTACAGGCACCTTATAATTTTAATCGATTTTAAACTTTCGCGATTTGTATACATCATACAAAATAAATTAGCGGGTCTTAATCGCGTACAACTAACTTATATAAGGTATAAATACCTATTTGGTTCCGACGTTTCGCTCGTCTTGCACCGAGCGTGGTCGCGGTTCGCCAGTATCGACATTGCGAACTTAAATAAAGACCAAGTGAGGGTAGGTGCCGAAACCCGCACTTCCACAAGACGGCGCTGAGCTCTCATCAGTCTCTCCGCGACCACGCTCGGTGCAAGACGAGCGAAACGTCGGAACCAAATAGGTATTTATACCTTATATAAGTTAGTTGTACGCGATTAAGACCCGCTAATTTATTTTGTATGACCTTATAATTTTACCTTAATAACGTTTTAAAAACTTTACGTATATTTTTGTGATGAATGATAATTATTAATTTTAATTTATTAATGAAAATTATAACGGATTATCAAGCTTTACTTAATAACGAGTAATATGAATATTGTGATCAAGTCCTTTTATCCTTAGGATACTACTAAGGTAAAGAAAGGGCTCCTACCTCACCCTACATTGTGCGTGGCTCGACATGTACTTGGCCGATTTTTACATCCTATGTTGTGGCTTACGTAACTATTAAATTCAATACACTCACACAAATATGACGTACTTTAGTAGTCTACATTTTGCTACACAAGTTAACACCTTGTCATTATGGTCACTCACGCCCGATACGATAAATTAATAAAGTCGCTTCTACTTCTTCATAGAGACCGGTACCTAGTCTATTAAGCCGCTGTTGCACAATATTTGGTTTTCTACAGTTTAGGCTCGTAAAACTGGGTGCAGAATATGAAAAACTAAAAGTAGTTAAACTAGATTTCCGTCCTGTCAGAACCTCAGTAAAAAATCAGTGTTGTTAAAACTTGCACTAAAACTGAACGGAGTTTTGGCGCATTCGTAAGTCGGTTACCATATATAACGTGGGCTCTGGAGAACAACGTTCCTGTCAAAAGTTTGTATGTTCCATACAGCTTTTAGGATAACTATTAACTCTGTTGTAAATGTAGTTCACATCGATACATCCACACAGCTGGTTACTGTTACAATGTGTCCTCGTTATATAGACATATTGTTTTAAATAATAATAGTTTTTTGGCTTTTAGAGAGATTATAATGTAATTTGTAGCGTCTTGCGATTTAGTATGTCAAGAAGTTATTTTCTTTACGCCAGCCCTTCGATCCAAGGCGAGACCATGGATTCTAAGTAGGAGAACACTGTAGGATGATGATGATAATGATACATGTATTTTCCTGGCTTTTATGTAATTAATAAATCTACCAATTTTCAATACTACAGAGTTGTCGCATGCTTTCTGCAATATATGAAAATGGAGTCTTCTATAACGTCACATATTCTTGGGACAACGATTCATACCATGAGTCAATCACTGAGACAAGTCATGCCGAATAAATATAGTCAGTAATGTTTGCAATCAAAGGCAGTGTGCAACCAAATTTTATATCATTTATAGTTTGCAGTGCCTTGTCTTTGCAGTGAGGCAACTCATTATGACAGTGTGTGTCAATCAAAAGCATCAAGACGCATGCGTGAAGAATTGTGTTGTCAGCTTCTCAACAGTTACCCGAGTTAATAGGAAAATATTTTATACTGTGGTCTATTGGATAAGTGACTGGTTATAAATGTAGGTAGAAAATGTACAATTATTTAAAAGCATCAATTTATTCGTGTATGGGTTTGGCGCAGGTTTCATCACCGAAAAAATGGTGGGTATATTATCCAATGATTTGGTGGTATCCAAATAGGTTGTTACATATGATATTTACAAATTATTACGTATTCAAAATAATCTTGTAAGTTATAAGTTATTTAGAAAATAGTGCATTCTATTTCCATTCTAGCCGTCAATTGTTAGTTACACATTATTTAATACGTATACCACTTTGACCTTTTAAGTTTTACTAAGGTTTATTTACTGTTAATAGTAATGTAGACACCAAAACTCACAAGTAACGATAGACAATATTAACAGACTGCCATGTAGACGGTTTCGAGTTTGAATCTACGGCGTGCCCGCGTGCACCATTGTCTTTTCAAAGATATTTGCCTATTAAATTGCTAATGATCGCTTGCCCCGTGCCTCGGAGAGCAGGTTAAACCGTCAGTCCCGGTTTTCATTAAGATCTTTGAAATTCTTTACGGGGAGTCAGTCCCCTCAAACTTATACTGGTCTAAACCCATGGAATATCGCTATCCCTTTGGATTACGGAGTCAGACAGCAGCCGCTCTGTGGAAAAGCAGATATTCTGTCATATCTGGTTGGACTAGTATGTAAGCGGACTTCAGGCTCCAAGTCATTGATGCAACTGGCATGCAATTGGTCTTGGATGCAACTGGGATAACGCTAGGACGATGATGATGGTGAATGACTGCGATACGAATGTACCTAATTATTCTAATAGCATTTACGTGTAATGAGTAGCTGAATGTGAGGCCCAAAAGATATTTATTCTGTAACCACGAGAAGATACTGCGTAAACTGTTGAACTGTTTTTAGATTTTTTTACTAATAATTAAAATACATAAAATTGTTCTAGGTGCCAAATTGTGTTGAAAGATTTTAAATTACTTTTTAAGGAATCTTATCATATCTTTATTGCTTAAAATGAAGTCCAAACGCATGTGCGACGTATCACTACTGTTACTTTGTAAAACAATATGAGCTCACATTTGTTCAAGATGACTGCCTTATATATTTACTTCAACACTTTATGTATATAAATTACTAATGTAAACATTAAACAATACATAAATATGTTAAATAAATAATAAGGTCAGATAAATGCAATAGATTATATTATAAAATACAATAACAAAACATTTATACCTATCATAAAAATCTCAACTACGAGGAAATTGTTCTTCTACGCGCAACAACACTGAATGAGATTTTTGGTTTAATGTAATTTTAGGGTGAAATTTCAAATTTATTGTTATGTTACAGATGGTATGTGAACCCAGAGTCCTTTTTATTGCTTGCTGACTTATTTTTACAAGGGATAAAAGCGCAACTTAGCAGTGTACAGCGAATTATTTGCATATTGATTTGGTGGATATATGAACCTGACACACGGCTGTCAGTGTGACAGCCGCAAACCATGTCAGCTGGCATGGTTTTTTTCTGCCTCATTTTACAAGTATGAGGGCTCCGTCTAGTAGAGCAGAGCGAGACCAATCATTAGTCTATGTGTTTAGCGTTTACTTTTAAAGTGATATTTTTAAGACATATATATGGTGCATTGTAAAAGACGTGTCAGATGTCACATGCGTTTACATTTTTTTTATTGAAACCAGACTGCTTCGTTGGTTTCGCGGCATTAATGTGCGCGTGGGATTGGGAGGTCTCGGGTTCGATTTCCGGGTCGGGCAAAGTGTAATTGGGTTTTTCCGTTAGAAAATTCTCAGTAGCAGCCCGGAGTCTGGTGATGTGCGCGGTTACGGCAACAGGCTCGCCCCCCATTACGTGGGACCTAAAAATTCATGGCGAAATGTGGGTGTAATATTACACCTCTGCCTACCACTTCGGGGATACAGGCGTGAGTCTATAAAAAAAATAAAAAAATGAAAGCAGTGAATTCATCAGTATTTTAATTGTTTTTCGCGAATTGAACTAAAAATGCATCACGTCACCATATCATCGTACATAACTAACATAAACATAACTTCACTCCTTTATCCCCGAAGGAGTAGGCAAAGGTGTATTACACACCCACACTTCGCCAGTTATGCTTCGGTCCCAATGTAATAGGGGGCGAGCCTATTGCCATCTACCGGGCACATAACTAGGCCAGCGATATTAATACACACATAACTTTGAAAAGTCAGAGGTGTGTGCCAGGGGTGCCTCATTGTCTCGGCAGTCCGTTACGTGCACCACTGGGCTATCGCTACATCGTAGTATCATCGTAGTATTTGTTTATTTACGTACGATGGGTACACAGGTACATTCGTACTTTATTTACTAGTATACATGTAACAGAGCGTCGAGGCACTCTAGTGTATTATCCTTCCAGGCACTGAACTCTGGAACCATGTTAGATGCTTTTTTACAAACCTACCAGCCAGTGTTTCCGTGTAAAATTTCGATCCCACTTATCAAACAAGATAAAAAGAAAATTAATGTTATTTAACTGAGTAAGACTTTGTGTTGACAGTATGAAAACGCAGCGCGTGTATATTTTATTCGTAGCATCTTTTATAATCTGCGTGGGTGAAAGAACACTTACAGCGGAATTCCATATTCGAATTATAGATAGATCTGTAGATTTTAGATTCGTTTTTGACAGATGTTGACATAAGCTTCATACAAAATATGTTAAACACGAATCTAAAATCTACAGATCTATCTATAGTTCGAATATTGAAAATGGCCGTTAGATTATTAATTCGCACATCAAGAGATTAAGCCGAATACTATTTTATTAAGTCCTCGGGTGAGTGCTCAGAGCTTTCAAAGTGCTCCAGTGACTAGTATATCATGTTGAGATTTGATTTGAGATTGTTCGTGAAGAGCGGTTCATATGTTCATCAAAATACATGCCGAACAGTACTTCCATAACCATAAAAAGGAAGGTAACAAACGCCAATAGTTTACAAAAGCTCACTCACTGCTACACTAATCACTGCAACAACCCTGAGTTAATCCAACTTATTCACATAAAGCTGAATAAAGAGCATAACTAAATGAAATCCAGGTAGTAAAAATAAGCCTAACTGAATATCATTTCTTGAATTGATAGACCCTTAATCGAACTGTTATGGTTAATCGGGATACGCTGAATGGATTACAAGCAACTTACAACCTGCTTAGCAACGTCGAGCAAACATTACCGCCCATGAGCTCGAAAACTCAATTACTGACGCGGTTACAAACATTACCTACCTATACGCAGTGCTGCCATGAATATCTTAAAGGGATTTGTCATGTATGCAATATAATATGGCCGCCATGGCTGCTGCTATAGTTCAGTTTACTGTACCGTTCTATTGGTACAATACAACCTACTTATTCCGTCACTTGTAACGGTAAGTGGCTTAGATCGCTTATACAAATAAGTATATGTAAATGTGTAGGATAGTAGACTATTTATAAACCGAATTTCAAAGAAAAATACTTACTAATCGTTAAGTAAGTAAAGGAAAATATGTGGGTGATTCACCTTTATTTACAAGTACACATATGTGAAAGTCTTGACTGTCTGGTTCATAAACGAAGAGGCTAAGCCGTGGGAGTTATAAGCTTGAAATGAAGGCAGTTGATACCTTTAATGTCAAACGAAGAATGTTTGGATTTTCAAAGATTTTTTCAGGGAGAAACCTTATGGTTGAACGGTTTGATCATAATTTTCATAGACATACATACATCCATAGTCTCACGCCTATATCACCGAAGAGGTAGGCAGAGGTATATTGCTACTCCCACTTTTCGCCAGATTAATTTTAGTCCCACCTCCACTCCGTGCTGCTACTGAGAATTTCCTAACGGAAAAACCCAATTACACTTTGCCCGACCCGGGGATCGAACCCGAGACCTCCCAATCCCATACCTTCGCACATTTATGCCGCGAGACCAAGGAGGGAGTCATTTTCAAAGAGGCGCACAATTTTATATATTATCTTAACTTATCTTGAAATCAATACCTATACATAAAACGTTTTACTAAAAATTAAATGTTGTATCTAAAAATTACATGAAATCGATACCTATATTTAAATAGTTTTATTACTGATTCACTGGCAGATAAGGCAAAGCGGTAACTACAGGGTGCAAGAAGCATGTTTGATTGAAGTTTGTTCCTGAAAAAGTGAAGGGGAGCACTAAGCGAGATTTTTGGAAAGCGAAGTCTGGTACAATAATGGAGTTAGCATTGTAACGATGTTTCACGTTTAATATAATTTTATTGTATTGTAGCTTATATATTATGGTCTCATCAAAAATATATTTTTTAAGATAAAGTGAAAAGATCTCCGGATATCATTCATTGACGTATTTCTAGTATCAGATTCCGTGACGAAAATAAATTCCAGTTCATCATCATCAGCCCTTTATACTGTCCCACCGCTGGGCACGGGCCTCTTCTCACAATGAGAAGGATAAGGCCATAGTCCACCAAGCTGGCCAAGTGCGGGTTGGCAGACTTTACATGTCTTTCAAGAACATTATGGAGAACTCAGAGACATGCAGGTTTCCTCACGATGTTTACCTTCACCGTTTAGGAAGCGATCATTTACAATTTAAAACGCACATAACTCCGAAAAGTCATTGTTGTGTGCCTTGGATTCGAACCCGGACCCTCTGCGTAGCAGTCTGTCGGTCTCTGCTCTCGGCTGTCGCTGCCAGATTCCAGTTATCTATTATTAACGACAAGTCATCGTAATATATCATTTCCGTAATCAGATATATGAAACCACACACCCCTTGCTTGACTGAGGCTTTTTGCTTAGATTGCCGAGGAGATAGATATCGAGTGCAACTTGCAACCAATGACTTGCTGGCACTTTCATTATCGTCCGTCATTCACCTATACGTCACTCTGCTTGTCTTTATTCACATAAAGGAATGTTCTGTAAACAAGGAGTGGATCTATTAATCAAACCGGGATGAAGCCGGGTCTTTGGACTTTGGGCTTGTTTGATTTGCCCTAAATAAAGTTTTTTTAGAAGTAATCAAAATAGTTCGACCGATAATTTTTCTTGGGATCGCGGGAAGCGGATATGGATGCGGGCGTAAGATCGGATCTAGATCGATCTATATGGAAAGCCTTGGATGATGCTTGTATCTATCCAGTAGTGGGCGTCTTTTAGCTGAGGTGATGATCAATGAGCTTAGCTGGTATATTTCAAGAAATGTATGTTTTTAAAGTGCGATGTTATTTCATAAAACAAACGGTTCAGACACTATGTGGGCAAGTAGTCAATTCACATGAAATGGTTATACGCACTTCGTACTGAGTGAATATTTATTTCATGTGAATTGACTCCACGTGATACACTGAGTTTATTTGAAACTAAAAAAATATTTTGAAGTATATAATTTCAACTCTATTGCGATAACCTTGCTTGATTTATTTACATGTTTTACTGTCACTTAGCAAATATTCTGACAAATTTTATTCGACCATTAAGCGGATCCCGGTCTTTAAGGCGAAAGTCTTGGATATAGCTACCAAAACACTGGGTATATGATGATGTATTACCAATTCATGACAAAAAAAAAACTGTTTTTTGAGTTAAGTTTTGACTCTATAGTTGACATTGACTCTGTAAAGAGCACTGACTTACCGTGCGTTGTAGTAATTCCACCCGTAAACAGAAATTGACTCACTTTCAATTCCATTCGTATTCATACTAATGACTGGAACCAACATATGTTTATATGATATATAGAGCATAGTCTAAAGCTGTGTCAACAATGCGCTTCTATGCGAGTGTGTTCAAAGTCCTCTGTGTGACATAGTTCCAAGCTCACTGTTTGTTTTGCTTTAGTAGACTTTCACAAACCAATAGATAACAAAGTTCTGCTATAGTTGAGCTTTAAAAAAACTATTCTTATTGTCTTAAGCCCGTACTGGTTACACGCGTACTGTGCATAGTTTATAATTAAGTACAAACAATAAGTATCATAATAAAAAAATATAACATTCCATCAGACTGAATTATAATAATGCCAGCCCTTTTTATACTTTGTATATACTCGTAAGTCCTACTGGACTACTCACGTAGTCACGTCTCTTCTCACTATGTGGATAAGATCATAAATCACCACGCCGGCTAAATGCGTATGACTAACTTCTTATATCTTTCGGAAACGTTACCGATAAATCTCAAATATGCAGCTTTCTTCTCGATGTTTTCCCTCACCGCTTGGCAAAGTATAATGAACAATTGCATACTTAGGTATAACATGCACGCCTAGGCTGAGTTGAACTCGAACCCTCTGTACGTAGCAGTCAGTTAGTTGATCCACTAGGCCATTAATGTTTTAAGATAGAATTTAACTTCCATAAAGTAAAATTCATATACTTCAGTAGACATTGACTTAATTTTACAAGAAATAAAAGTCATATCTTTGAACAGCTCTATACAACGTTGAGCGTTCTGTTTACTCTCCGCGTGTATGGAATACGCCACATTGTATTTGATGGAAAAGCAAACGGTTATGAGGTTAATATGTTTGACTACGGGCCTTTAGGAGCATAACGTTGACGAACTTTGTAAACCATCCGTGTGTATGAGTCGTGGAAGTAAATCTGCGCACTTAACTACGTTTAATCGCTTCATTTCAGCTTATAGAACATGTGCGCTCTGAAATACTGCACGTATTTTGCTGGCGCTTTTGTTGTTATACGTGTTTTAGCTTAAAAAATGAACAAGATTGAAGACCATAGACTAGAAGAATGATCAATGTGATGAAAAATGGCTAATAATAACTGTTCGCGACAGACATTAAAAATAGTGATAGTGAATAGTGCATTCGAAACCGTGAGTGAAAATCGTGTAAAAATAGTGCTATCCAATCGTGCGGTATACCGGGTTCGTTCCCGGACGCGTCAAGTGCAAAAATAACGCTAGAACCGTGAAATTTCGCGAATCGATATTAAGAAGTGCCGTGTAGTGCATAAACATTAAAAGAATACGTGTACTAACCATAGGGACTTAGATATCGACCATTGCCATAGATAAGAACTGATAGTTGATAAATAGCTGTTTTGTTTACATAGTTCATTTACAGTTTTAATGTGTTTTTTCGTTTGGAATAGGGTTGAAATTTATTTATTTTATTTATTTATTTATTTATTGAAATAAAAACGGCGTACACCACTTACAAATATCTCACAAGTATATACAAACAAACACAAATCATATAGGTACATAATTAATACAAACAAAACACAAAAACGTGATACAATACAGACCAAAATAGAAAAGTAATAATAAATCAACACCGAGAGTAAAAATAAATAAAAGTAAGTAAGTAAGAAGTAATTAAATTTCCATTATGTCTACATCATGGATGTCATTCCTTTTACATCTGTCCCATTGGTCGATTATGTTCTCACAATACCGCTGGAAGACAGTCACAATAGATGTCCAGTTATCCACCAAAATATCACAGTCTGTGTTGGCAGCGAGAAGTGCATTGAGGTGATGGCGCGCACGGACTAGCGGTGACTTAGATCTTGCCACAGTACGACTGGAATACACGTGGAAGAGGTTGTGTGGCCGACCACTCCTAGGTCTTTAACATGGTGTGATCTATTTATGGATAAGTTATTCAGTGTATAATCGCAAATAATTGGTTTTCTTTTACGGGAGAAGGTCATAACATTACATTTATTTACATTAAATAACATTTTGTTGGCGACCCTCCATTTATGAATTAGTTCAATATCATTTTGCAAACGAATGCAGTCGCTAGGGGAACTAATTTCGAGAAATAGTTTAAGGTCGTCTGCGTATAAAAGACAGTTAGCGGCACACACCACTTTCGGAAGGTCATGGATCATAATTAGGAAAAGAAGAGGGCCAAGAACTGAGCCTTGGCTAACACCGGATCGAGTGTGATATGGTTGTGATTCATAGATGCCATGTTTTACGTACTGAAGTCTATCTCTCATATTATCAGCGATAATCATATCAAAATGACTTCTTATTGCTAGTTAATCGTTTATATAGTCGAAATAATAGAAATAACAAACATTTACATGTTTATCATAAACTTTGTTTATGTACGATAGTGTTTATCTAAGATAGTTTGTATTTTACTTATGCATCGTAGGTTTTAGTGTGTTATCTTAGAATTGGATTACTATATTTTAATGACTTTTGTTTCATTAGATGCCCCATATAGTTGCACACATGAGCCCACCAAAATTACATATATAATTTTAGAATTTAATAGTTTTTTAAAGAGAATATAGTGGGCGGACCCTTGTGTGCCAACAATTTCTGAAAGTTTTTAGTTAATAAGTTAGTGATACAAACAGATAGGTTTATGTATTGTACACCAATAAATAGAACTTCTTAAGACCTATCTAGATTTATATAACACATATGTATACATGTACCCTAGGCTATGATAAAAACATGTATGTACCGTTTTGAAAATAAAGATTTGTTGTGCTAATGTTCGGTGCGATGGTCGTCGTTATGGTAAAGTTTCGAAGTAGCTAAGCGACACAGTTTTCGGCTAGTTTGTTGGCGTCCCAAACTTTGTAACTGAGTAACCATCAGTAATCGTATGTTACCGTCCAGCACCGAACACCTGAACAGTATCGTTCGCCTTGAACTTGAAGATGATGTTTCATTTCTGAAGCCCTATAGTTAGAAGCCATACAGTCCACACACACATAGAACACAGTCGTCATAGGAACACTCTTCAGTCACACACCACCAGCGCACTGTGGCGGACCAGCTAAGGTTCGATTCCTGGCATTCGTCACAATAGCAACAGGACTGCGACTGCACGATGGCGTGGTGGTGTAAATGTCGCCTTGCCGCTTGACACTGCGATCTTGGTTCGATCCCACTCTTGACTATATTTTGTGTGATTCTGATATTGTTATTTCGATTCTGGGTGTTCATTGTATGCGTGGGTTGCATGTTTGTAAAGTCCCCCACGACAAAGGAATCACAGCTAGTTGACTTTTTTATATCGTAACAACATAGCGCCGATCAAATCAAGTTAAGCACTAGCCAAATTTAAAAAAATATTACAATAATAATATCACAGAATTTCCCTTCACTAGTATATCATTCACTTAACTTCCTGTGAACAAGTAACCGTACACCGTTTGTATTGAGTCTGTGGCAAATTCCTTCCCACCTTTTGTTCTACACCTACAATTACATTCGTGCGTACAGTAGTAACTCTTTTGCGCTGGCCACGAGGGGCTAGCAGAATTACATAAACACTTATGTTTATTAGTATTTTCATATTACATCTCATTAACATAGTCGCTTCAAGTTTGTAAGGGCGCATATATGTGGGTGTGGCGTTACTGCACGCCTACACGAAAAAACTACTGAAGAGAATTTGGCTTAATAAAGCTTAAACACCAGATAAACACATTGGTTATCTTTTATCAGAATATCCGCCACCTACGCGGGCGTAACTTAGAGTATCTTTAGTTTAAAAAATGTATCAAAAGCACTGATACATTTCCAATTATGTTTTCTTTTTAATCGCCTTTAAAGGTCACAAACTACAAGGAAATATCATCTTCACATTCAGCTGATATCAATTTAGTGTTTACACGAAGTTAAATCTATCTCGAGCCTCGCCTAGTGAAGTAGACGAAGTATGAAAGTAATTGCTCTTTTAAGCAGCAATTATTTAGTTCAGTGCTTGTAAAATCGTACATTACCATTTCAAGAAGTCGGTACCAAAGAATATAAATAAATTTCATCGCGAAGCAAAAACTCACGGGGAACTGTATGCGCTTGAACGGGAACGGGAAGTTATGAGGTATGAGAGGAATGCGTGGTATAAATACTGCCTCGCCGACGCCACAACCCGTAAGAATTTTCGCCTCAATGGAGTGTCTGTGGAGCGAGATGACTTTAAGGCGGGTCACTTTACATAACTTCGGAGGAAATAGGTTCCGAAGAAGCTTAATCGGGACACTGACCTTTAGC
Source organism: Euclidia mi (assembly GCA_944739405.2). NCBI lineage: Eukaryota > Metazoa > Arthropoda > Insecta > Lepidoptera > Erebidae > Euclidia > Euclidia mi. The sequence continues at coordinate 42,104,420 of OX123184.2, forward strand.
TTGATGATATGCGCTGGAAGTTGACTTGCTGACAGGAGTTCAGAAATTTCACGGGATAATGTGTGGCGTCATCTTGCTCGACGACAGTGTTTATAGAGGTGTAGACGACTTCATTCCCCTCAATTTCCGAGAGAATGCATTCGTTAATTGCTACAGCCTGATCATTTTTCGCTCACACACTTAAGAATTCTGCTATTATGGTATACAACTTGTATACTTCTAAGCTGGATACAACTCTACTGAGAGACTCTGGAAGCACCACCTGCCCACCTCTCTCCTCTGGTAGAGTGCCTTCGCCAAGACTTAGAAGGACATCGGAGAATTGTTGAGCACGTGCATTGACGCCGAGTCGAGCTCTTATATTAATGGTCAAGCGCTGCGTACGAACTCTTGACCACAACAAAGATAATTTCAACGAAGCACTCACCTCGTTAGCCCGCGATCCTCGCGTCACCACGGGAAGCGTTTTTCGGGAATCGTCACTGAACAGAACTGTGACCACCTATCAAATGCTCGTTCCTGAGGATATCCTGCAGGGTTCTGTCCACGGCCTCGACTGCCTTCCGATCATAGAGCAATTCTTGAGCACGTTTTCCTTATCACTGTTACGTGACACACCACAAACGGGTGTTACGTGCCGACGACGCTACAGCAATCCCAATTTTGCCTTGCCTCCTGACTTCTGCAAGTATGCCAGTAGTAACAAATGTTTTTTCCTGTTCCACCAGGAGCATCCCAGAAAAACATTTTAGCCTGGCTTTGCCCAACCCTTTTAAGGACGGTGTAATAAAATTTGTATGGTAGTCATTTCAAATTGCCTCAGCGTTATACTCCCAATTTTCACGGTCTTGATGCGGTGATGATTGGGAAGCTGGTAACCAATATTCGACTAGTGGATTGCCACCGACAGTTTTAGCCTTGAAGTGAACTGAGACCGGTGTTCAGCAGGTGGTCATCAGTTACTTCGACTTCGTCTCCAGTAGCACGCCTCAAAGGTCGTAGAAAATCTTCAGACAGATGATGGCGATAGTTCTCCCACAAAGCTACCGGGTTCGCGACTCCACAAAACACTATGATGACATCAAACAGATGACGCATGCGGCTGGGACTGTCACTGACGCTCGCCTCCGCGAGGGTGTCATCCCAGTATTGGTCACCGTCGAGAAAGCGACGTACTTCGCAGGCTGTGCGGTAAGTGGGATGCTCCACGCCATCAAATGTCCTCAGAAAGGCGAAAGACGTTGGGTCTCGGACCGTGTGAAGTAGCAACCGCAGAAAATAGCATTCGACAATATTTATGTGTACGGTATAAACTCTACAAAATGCGGTGTCCTTGAAGCTTCCCGGAAAACCTTCCACAGTACCTCCTCGACTAATCGACGTAGAGTCGGTTAAATACACCCTTTTGCTTGTCGTACGTGTAATATGAAGGCATCTCGTCATACATAAGGGACCTCCTAAACTGGTCCACTTCACAGAGCCTGAAAAATGCCAAGAGAGTTGTTTGACGCGGATTTTCCAAGCGCTCAGCAACGCTGTCGGGATCAAAATATATGCGCTGGCCGTTCTTTAGGTGAACGTGTAAATGCATGACGGTACGATGCTTGTCATGTATAGAGAACACCAGTATCCGCCAAACCACTTCAGACGTAACAATAAAATAAATGGCTGTGTATGAGTAAAAAAAATCTAGCTAGTTTCATATCTCACTGATGTTTATATATACAAACAAAGGTACGTCGTATACATCCTGAACGACAATTTAAAGCTAGTTTATATGCGACATGAAAATATATTAATTAAGAAGCAATAATTATACCAATGTGACCAAATGTTTATTTTGTACTAACTCTATTACTATTTAATCTGACAGAAATGATGTAAGCACTCAAGTGTATGATGATAGATAGATAGATGGTGTAGTTAATTAATTAAATAATTTCAACTAATAGTCTTGCTCATCTCTGAAACGAATTAACAATACAATTTTTAAGAAGAAAAGGCACAACTCCATTTATGACCTTTGAAAACAACTATTAACCGCGCCAACATGATCAAATTTAAATTATTTATATCCAAAAAGGGCTTACACATGTAATTCGACTTGATGTTTTTGAACTCTCTTAGATGGCGCTGCTTTAAAATTGTCTTAATGCTACTTATATTCATTTTATTATGTTTATCGGCCTAAGTTACTTATATTGCGTCATTTTTATAGTGTGAAGCTAGCTTATAGCATGGTAAACATAATAACAAAATTGAAATATGCGTCGTGAGATTACACGTTGTTACAGAATGCGTTGAAGAAATAAATGCTCACTGCTCGTTCCCCGTAAGAGATAGCGTAAAAATTTGTAGCCTATATGTTGACACGGCATTCTTATAATATTCGTGACAAATTTCAAGTAAATCCATGCAGTACTTTTTGAGTTTATCCCGGACAGACAAACAGACAAAAATTCTAAAAAGTATATTTTTGGCTTCGGTATCAATTGCAAATCACACCCCAAGTATTCTTTAAAAAAATATTCAATGTACAGTTTTGACTTTTCTACCATTTTACTATATGTATAGATTGATAGATAATGAGTTCTCTACTTATAATAATAATAATATTCTACCACATTCACACAACACCATCTAGTCCCAAACTAAGCAGGGCTTGTACTATGGGTACTAGATAATGGATAAACATACTTATAAACTTTTTTTTGTAAATACATACATACTATACATAGAAACACCCAGACCAAGACAAACATCCATATTCATGCACACAAATGTTTGACTTGTGCGGGAATCGAACCCGCGACCATCGGCTTAGCAGTCGCTCACACTCCCGCTGCGCCAACCCGTCATCAAACTTGACAGCAAGCTATGATGAGGTCACTATTTCACAATGCTATTTCATATGAAATCCGTAAAAGGAAATTGTTTTTGACATTTCATTAATAGTTTCCGATTTGACTAGGTAGAAACATCCCTATTGTCACTATCGTTTGTTTCACGATACCTATCGGTCAGCCAATATTTCACATTCCACACACCTCGACTTTCATCCACACGAAACTAAATCGCTACATACGAAACCTTCCAGTCCAATCACAGTTACGATTCTTCAGTAAAATTAATTAAGCTCTGTTCTGTAATACGAACAGAAATTGAAACCGCAGCGTTTGTCACGTCCTCCAGTAACACTAAATGGTTTAGTCAGTTTTAGTACATCTATGAGCCAATTCGTTTTACTGTATGGAAATATTAAGTAAGCTGCAAGGGGCGTTTAGCTTCGCTCTCTGTATAATATGAACATTTTGATATTAACAGCAAACTAGTTTGAAACTGAAGCTCGTAATAAAGTGCAATATAATTACTGTCTACAGTTCGGTAAGATAACAAATACATTATAATATTTATACACGGACTCTGTGGAAAATAGTATCTAATTAAGAAAGAATGTTTGGAATGGCAAACTCTTTTGAAACTTGGAAGATTTTGACGTACTGAACCGAAAGAGTCAAAAAGGGCTTTAGCCGTTGAACCATAATATGATTTACGTCTTTGAAACCAATCCAATCCAACCTTCAATAGAAATAAAGAGGTTTAAGTAGACAAACTCTAGTAAAACGATTAGTTACTTTACGTTACCACGATGCTCACAAAACTAATCTGAATCCAAATCTAGGTGTTGTTATTTGTGTGCGACGTTTCAGTTTTTACAAACATAATCTAATTCCTGGGTATTTTAGATTTTACAAAGAAACTAACAATTTCAGTAGGTGTTTTTGGGGTTCCACACGTCAGTTCACGAATAGCACTTTTCGTGCTTTGAAAGAGAAGTCATCACCGAAAATGTCACCGGTTGTCATCCTGAAGTTCTCTTCTTTCTATTTTCTTAATTACATCAACTCATTTCTATCGCAGTACTTAAGACATAATTGGCACAGTACGCACCCGCATTTCGGCGACTATGTTTTTACGTTGAGCGTTACTGCCAATTTAAGCACAGTATAAGATTTTATATTCTGCTTAAACGGCCGCAAAGCTTCCATAACACCCTCTCTGTTCATCCCACTTGAGTGAATCGCTAGAACATGCCATGTTTTCGGTTTAGCCACTCGAGTCGCGCCATTGCATTCAATTACGGTTGCCTCGAAAACATTACAGTTTAATTTGCACTTGTGTGAAAATAAACGGAAGGTGGATTTTCTTAAAATTTCACTTTTGGCTCGTCGGTCCAGGCGGACTGGGAGGATGACGTTGCATTATGCATTTTGCTAACGAACGCGTGCACGAGAGTCGCGTACGAAAAATTTGCATAGAAAATGTTAAACTGAGCAAAACTATTATGCTTTTACTTCGAGAACTGCTAAAAGAAACAAGAGTGGCGGCTAAGTTGAATGCGACTATTACCGTTATCTACTTGGCGACACTCTCACCGAATTATTACACGTTCCTAAGAATATATTCCACGCTAAAGAAACTGTTACGCATGCACATACTGGAATAGAACCAGAACTTTAATTCAGCTCGTAAATGTTTTTCTCTAAATTTTTGTAGCGTTAGCAAAACAGATAAACTACGAGCTGCAGCCAGAAATAGAAAACTATTTAATGATAATAGCTACTTATAATTAGTCATTTAATACGGCGTGATTCTTGGGGCAACCACATACTCCTGCTTAAGTTTTGGTGCCAAACAGATATTATTCGAGTGTTGGCAAGTCTAGGAAAAGGTAGAAGAAAAAATCTATTTGCGCCTTATCACCCAATCCATGTTTCTCTTCTCAACATTTTTCCTACGATATGGCAGATAGAACGAAAAGGGAGCCTGGGCCGAACAAATGAAGTTCGGCGGTAGGATAGCCTAACTGCATACAATTCATACAGTATTAGCAATATGTCAGCTTATTAAATATATACTTCGAGGCTGTTAAAGGAGATTTATATAGGTATGATCTTATAGATATTTACATGTTTTGCATTGTCCAGCCTCACCACATTAAAATAGGCTTCACCGAAACAATTACAAAGATATAATTAAATTTGTATGATTTTACTTACCAAGTAGTTTAAAGGCACAAATACGTACTATTCTTCTTACTGCTCACATCGATAAAGCATTACTTACTCTTCTTTAGCAAAGTATCAAACAAATTTTTGCTTCAAGAGTTTCTGAGAAAACACTTGCATAAAAATAACTTTGTGCATTTCCTGGAAGCGTTTCATTAGCTATTCAAATTTCTAATACTCGTAGACTTTCTCACATATTTTACATCTGAGGAAAATAACATTCAGGAAAGAATATGATTTATTTTTACGGTATGTTAATGTATTTTCATAGTTGCATGTTACGCTTAAAAACACAAATGAACACAATTATTATAAACTAGCTGACCCGGCAAACTTCGTACCGCTTAACAGTCGATATTTTTTTAATGTTTAATTTTTGTCTCTGTAAGAACCATTCTCGTACTTCAAGAAATATTATAAAAAAAATAGCGAAAGCGGTTCAGCTGCTCTCGAGATTTGCGCTTGGCAACACATTCAGCGATTCATTTTTATATTATTGATTAGCTGAAATTAAGATTTCATTGCCTTTTCTCCCTACACAAACAGTTTAAATTTTCACTCATGTAGGGGAGAGGAGGGTGGCAAGATGGGGTACTTAAGCTTTAAAGGTCAATAATATAAAAAAATACATAATTAAACAATTATATTTATTTTTTTATTAACAACTTATTATTACTTTTCTAATATTTGGTGTCATTAGGCACTTTTAGTTACACATTTAAGACAAAAAAAATTAAAATAAAAAAAAGGTATTTTGCCCTGTCTTGCCCCATGGTGCTGGTAAGATGGGGCACCCCCTAAGGTAAGATGGGGTGATGAGTATGATTACAGATAAAGATGATTATTTGAGACGGCAGAACTCGCAGATATGGATGACTTCGTCATCATCATCGTTATCTTTTCCCACGCAGCTATTATGAGACCATCTTCCACATAGTTAGCATGATATACCCTTCAGTGGAAACGGAATATACTTCCTGACAAAACATACATGGCGTGTCCCTGTTAGTGGTGCGTTTGTAGTCACGAACCTAAAAAGAAAAACTATAATAAGCACAAAAAAACAAAAGCATTTTTACGAAAATCAAACAAAAACAAATTTTTCCTCATTGGGAGGCAAGAAGAAGTACCAGTTACCCCATCTTGCCTGCAGAGCCATTTTCTAGCAATAAAAACAAAACAAAAAAACAGTTAACAATCTTAAGGAAACAAAATGCTTACCTTATTATAGGTTAGTTTAAACGTCAATCACAGAAACACCTCACCAGCTAGCGTTATTTAACAAACGGTAATCACGTCGTGTCAAACTAGAAGAAAATGTGAGAAACAACTTGCAGTAAAACACTTTTTTTGATTTTTTTCGATATGTGTGCACTTGCGAACCATTAACCACCGGGCAACTGACAAGTACCATTGTGGTGCATCGAACAATGAAAGAACGAGCGTGATAGGTCAGTTTGAACTGTGAATTTAGCTGGGTATCCCGTCTTACCCGCTGCCCCGTCTTACCTCCTTCTCCCCTACTACCCTAGGTGTCAGTCAAGCGTATTGACTTAGGTCTGTAGACTGTAGATACCAACGCTACGAGTCACTTTTTATTTAAATAGGATGTAATACTGTTATATCTATGGGACTAAGAGATAATATTCCTATTGAATTTTATATTGTCTTTGAGGACATGTGCAACGAACCTTTGGTTCGAGTATAACGTATTTTGGCACTGTAATGTTGTCACGTCATGTTCACTGACTGTGTTATTATATCTCTAGACAATTTCAAACTCATGTTAATGACTACGAAAGCTTAAATTCCTTTTATTTTATTGTCCGTCTTGTCAGTTTAAAGCATCCTTAAAGTGCTTGAAACGGTTAACGAGCCGAATTCGCATTTGTTACTCGCCGCGGCTACTAGCGTAGGCCAATGAGCCGATAAACTTTATTAATTAATTCTACAGCTTCACCATAACTTTCACAAACTATCCTGACTGTTACTATCGATATCGGATACACTGCAAGCTTTAGCATTATTTGCGCTTAAGCTAAAAGGTTCGGAACGGGATGATCCTTTTTGCATTAAGAATCAGATATAGTTTATGAAAAACATCACAATCTTATGCTTCTGCTTTTGCTATTTACAGAGCAATGTTCAAATTCATTCTGTAGTTACTTTGTAAAACATCATGATTATTAGTTACTTTAAATATTATTATATGTAAATTTTACATAATAACTTAAACAAATAGTTTTCAGTCACAGACCACTAAACGACGAAATATCAAAGTTTCAATATCAGACATTCGCTTAACATGGCTAGTCGCAAAGGTCGATACATTAAATTATGGGTTATGCAGCTTACTGATCCACGAACCTCCACATTGAACTCTCAGACCATATCCTATGACGTATCACCCTACTGTTATTCGAAACCACAGCGTAATTACGTTAGAGACGTGGTAAATCTTAGCACTCTGAAGAATAGATACCTCCTTTCGGTCAACATGATGAACAAATAATAAATGAAAGTGATGTATTGAGCTTTTGCGAAGATAGGCACTTTGCACAATCTGATTACTTCGCTTGATAGACGTTTAAACTTCGTTCAAACTATTCAGACTTTTACTAAGTGTCTCTGTCTTCGAATCTGACAAGTTTACGCGAGGGTTATAATGGAAATATGCACGACAGACTCATTATTTGTTTGAGCTGAATTTATTGCAATTCCATCTAAGGGTTTTGGTTAAATCGTTGCCTCGTTATTGCTACAACTGTTGTGAGTTCAGCCGACCCTACGTGGGATATTTAAAATACAAAAAAGAAATTAGACGATCAAAGTTCTAGTGAGAGGTCTAAAAGCCCAAAAGTTCATTGCCTTTGTTGATATTGGAAATCTAAATGGGAAAACAATTATAACAATTTTATTATACCAAATCATACAAAATGTAATGTCACAAAAACATCTGTTAGTCGTTTTAGTATCAATATTATTATATCATCATTACACATGAATAAAATACCTTACATCAACAAAAATAATCGAACATTAACTTTCAAGGAAAATGTAAGAAAGAAATATTCGACATACTCAAACATTACTTTATGTGTCCGTTAAAAACAAGATCACAGGGTACCAACAAGAACAAATAAGCAAAATTAAATTTGTCTTCGAAGAGAACGTCTAAAGATTAGTGGGTAATATCGGTTTCGACGTCACCGATGCCTTTGACTATTCACGCTCCGTAATGGAGTTATAATACCAATATAACATTACCAAGTAATACGTAATTTTCGTTCGAAAATGGTGTCATTTATTTTTGTATAAAGACATATTTGACAAGATACCGACTGTTGTTGCGGTTGTGATAACAATGGCTTACAACAATATTGACACATTATCCACTTGTCTTTATATATTTCGTCATTCAGCCTTTCGCTGGACAAAGGCCTCTCGTAATTAACATTAGCCACTCACGTGCTAACGTCACAACAAAAAAGCGCTTGTAGTGCTTACCAAAAAGTTACATGGAGCGCCAGCGCGCCTTAGTATAATAAAACTTGATTTACGACGGTTCCAAGGGGTTATTTGGTAAACAATTGACTGTTTTGTATAGATTAGGGTACGGAGAACTTATTCATTGAAGTTTCTAAGAATTTAACAACCATTTAAAATTATAAAAAATAGGGGAACTTAAAACACATGTCAAACTATGAAGTTGTTAACGAAAATATTTTTTTGTTCGAAATCTATATCGATAACATATGTTTTGTTTATTATAATTATAAAGTACATTAATCAATCTTTTAATTAAGTATTTAATATGTATACGCCATCCTACAAAAAGGGCTTAAAATTAATGTTGAAATAGAGCACTAATTCCTCATACACCGCTTACCGCTACTAGGTAATGCGAAATGTTTATGCCTATTTTAAGAAAAACTTTGAACCTGTAGACCAGAAATATATTTTTTTATAAAATCCTGGACTTAGACCCACAGAAGTATGCTGCATAACGAAGTATAACCAAGAAATATTGATATTGATTGATTGAAATGGAACGTAGTCCCCTTGGTAGCCACAGTTACCAGAGGTACTACAAGCGAAATCACTTTGGTAGTCCCAGCTACCTAAAGCACATGAGTGGTTAGAAGCATGAGCATTGCAAGCCAATAGGACGATTTGTTTTATTATATCATACTGACAAGAAAGGATGATATATTTTGATACCGAGTTCGCCGTCTCTTTGCAGACTTACTTTTAGCTTCGTGTATTTTTTTTAATTGTCTTTTCTGACACCTTTGTCACGAATGGGTAATAAAATTTTTGTATTCTTATTCCGTCACCAAACAGACATAATCACCGTAATTTTCCTTACATTACATTAGAACCCATTAATACCTTACATAATATATTACTGAATATAGGGATGTACCTAATATTAATTTAAAGTAAATTAAATTCAATTTTTTATTTCCTCATCAAAACTTATCATAGGTAGGAAATTAACTCACCTACTTCACTTTAACATAAGTATCACTTTATCGAGGTCAGGCTGTTTTCTTGAAGATGGTTTACCTGCTCAGGGGACACTTCCCGGCTCGTCTCAATATTTTCTTAAGGTAAAATATTCGTCTTTTCTATCTGTGAGTAAGATTTACGAGACCAACACTTGGACTATCATTAAATTACTTGCCATCTCATTTTTAAACCATGTTTTTAACTTCATATTTATAAAGTCAGTTAATTATTATAATATTATCTTATCACATCAACATTCTATAAAACAGTAGGTAATATGTTTGTTTTTTTTTTCAGCTTGTTTACTGAACAATTGAGCAGTGACTAGCGTCCATCTTTATTCCGGATATCTTTCTATTGTCGTATTCTACCATCTATATTGCAGTGGGTAAATTCATAATCCTCCAGGCGTTATCCAAAAGATATATACGTCAAAGATCTTTATGACAGCCGGGACTACAGCTTAACGTGCTCTGAGGCATGGAACAGGCGATAATTAACAATTCAATACGCACATAACTCCGAAAAGTGAGTGGCGCGCGCCGTGGATTGGCATGCCTGTACATGGCATTCTATTGGTATCTCTTCTAGACTATAGTTGATGGTGAATTCGTTTCCTGTTTCAGGTACCTATTGTAACGGAATCCTATGGACCCCAGGCTGATTAAAAATTTAGTTTTCTTACTAACTGGGTTTAAAACATCAAATTCAGCCTGCCAAGTAATTTGTGGCCAGGGTTCCCGCGCCCCTCCCAACGCAGGACCATGGAATTCGTCCTTACTTTATATTCCTCTGCTGACAGCATTTACCAAACGTAAATGCTTATAATTGAATGAAAGTGGACACAAAATACTAAAGATAGCGATACATTAGTATTGGTTTGTCATCACAAAATCACTCTCCATATATTCATGCTTCGCATATTGGGACTTGAGTACAAGGCAGCGTATCTCATAGACGGCAGCTCCAGGGAGACGAAGAACATGATCCAGGTATATTAGTCATATAGTATGATAGGCGCCGAGTATTTCAGCGATATCCAGTGTATAGTATTGAGCGTACAGTAACAGTCTCAGAACTGATGTCACAAAACGCCTCCTTGCCGCAAGTCACAACATTGAAGCCCATACAAACATAGTCAATTAAAACGTATTAAGCCATCGCGCATAGTTTGCAGGGAAGCTCTCGTTATAATCGCCGCTAGATTAGCCGCCAGGACTTACGTCTACCGCCTGACCGACAGGTGGCTCTTCTTTTGCTCTTTAAAACCTTGTCAGCTGCTATGTACTGGCTTGTACTCAGATTTAGACAGCGATTGTGAAAGTCCTGCATTCTACCACCTGATCGCGAATACGGAGATTCCCATCATACATCGCTCGTCTTCACATCCATCATCAACAAGGTACGAACCACTACTAATGGTACACGCGGTTATTAATACTATAACTATGTACAATATCTCATAGAGATCTTTATCTTTTAGTCAGCCTGGTATATATATATATATATGGTGTGATGTAGACATAGATACACAACAGAGTTATTAATGTTATACAGGTCATGCAATAAATTACAGTAAAGTGAATAACAGACACTCACCGGACTTTAAGCTGCGTCGCTGCCAAACTTACCCCTTGCCCTGTGCTGATCACCTTCTCTTGAAGCCGCTCACCTTGTTCTTTGATATCACTAAGCACTAATTATCGACCAACACCGAACCTCTTTCGCGCTAGGACAGGCCCGATCTCTCTCGCGCCATAAGACCCACTGTCTAAACTACCACGCGAGTCCGTTCCCGAGATCTGCCCTCTTCCGCGTCCTAAGACTGACTTTACCAGATCCGCCCGGTTCCGCGTCCCCACATTGACTGTCCCCTCCAACACCACCACTACCACGTCACGCTGTCCTGGGACCCGACTAGCTCCGCCCCCTAAGGCCCGACTGTTCAGTCAAACACAACCAACGCAACGCCTCTCGAACCCTTACTACCTGACAGGGCCCGTTTCTTATCGTTGATCCCCTTTTTTATGATCCTCAACTATACCGCATGTGAACACTACAGTGCCAATTTTTTCTCATATTTCATGGCTATTTTTTACTCATATGCCTGTCACATCATTCTTATAAATTTGTCAACCTCTTGGAATTTTTGAGTTTACTAATTGCATAACGTTGGCGCCATCGTAGCGATAAGACAAACACATGTGGAAACAAGTATGCGACCTAAGAACTATATATTATTAATTAATTTGGTGTAGCCAGCAACACCATTACATTACATACATCTCTGAAAATCAGACGCGTAGACTAAGTGATAGCGTATGAGCTTTCACTACAGATACAATAGCATATGTATTAGAGTACGCCAGTTAAAACTGCATCTTGTCTTCCACCATTAACTGTCGGCAAGTATCATACAACTTCCAATAAATAACCACTGCTTCAATACCACTTATCCTAACTTATATTTGTTTGATAATAATAACCCTACTATACCCTTGCCAAGGCCGCACCGTACGATACACTAACTAACTATACTCCGCCCAACCCTATACTATGACAACATTGACATTTATAGGAATCTAATTGCAATTGTTGCCTCAACCTCGTTTACCATCTAAAGTTTATGAAAAATAATTGAAAAGCTTATTCTAATCCGTCTATGTACTACTTCTCCTACCAGACCAAAATTTCATATTAGAACTAGCGCACATAACCAAGTTCACCAGTTGCCCGTTACCTATGTTTTCCATTAAGCCAAATAGCGTATTAGCAATTAATTCTCAAAAAGTAGTACAATCTATAAGACATCCTATCCATGCTTCTATGTATAATATGTATGTATAATATGTATGTATGTATGTTTAGAATGGAAGTGTACATACCAGATGTCTTCTTGATAAACGGGCAGCGTGGTATGATCGAGGTACCTGATTCGCCATTCTCACTCGTCGAAATCGGGTTCAGTAGTAGGTGTATATAGCGTCAGGTAGCAGTGGCTGAAATAGTTCGCACACACTCGTATAAGACACTTGCCTTATCAAATTTGCCAGACAAGTAGTTGCAATAGTTTTATATAATGAGCTAAATAGTCGTAAACAATAGTATAGTGCAGCAGTCGTTTTCCCCAGTTGATAGCTCGACAGTCCCTACAACTAAACAATTCTCAACTCGGTCCCACACTAGGAATTATTCCCATTTAGCTAGAAATTGTACGCGCGGGGATCAAACCCACAATGTTCGGCGAGATGGCCGCCAATCAGTTCTGCATTCGGATCATCAAGCGTATCGACATGATATCTGCTTCATTATTAAGGCTCTGATTACAGTTAACGTAAATAATAATTACGATTATTACTCGTGCAGTTGGACGCAGTTGCCAAATATATTATGCCATAAAAAAAAGTTCTATATAACGAACGACACACTTAAGGCCCTATGTAACTTAAGCCTTCGTTTAATATTGTATGTATATCTGAGAGTTCGGATAAGAGGGAGTCCACTTGCTTGAAGTTAGTCAATGTGCGCGTTTATAGTTAGTAAAGATAATGAAAACTTAGCTCTGTGTAAGATAATCCAATGCGAGATATGTCCTTCGACGCATACTGCAGCTGCCTTTCACGGTACCGGAACGCCGCTACTTAGTACTCACAGCCGACGGACGCAACAACACGTGCGGTAGATGATGTAAAAGGTGACGTAGGGTCCTGGAATTTTAAATTAAATGGCACGAGTATCAAACTTCCAAGATTAGTCATATAATATACGACTTCTGTTTGTGTGCTAAGCCCGGTTACAAACTAACAGATGATTGGATAATGTGATGCGGATCACCAATGAATATTTTTCAGTACGGATGCGTAGTAAGTATTTTGCATGAGTCTAGCAACAAAATATTATTTTTATTTGAACTCCAGAATCAAGTTAGCTGTTTAAGAATATTACACGATAGGGCTAAACTATGTCTATGAGTCTAGTATGTATCAAGACGTTGTTAGCATACTGCTTACACTACACACCTCTCGAATCTCATGAGAAATATGAACTCGATGTCAAGCTCTAAGCAAACCTGGGGCTCGAACCCTGGTAAAAAACCGTGGTTAAAAGGTATGTGTACAATATACCAGACATAACAAATACATACATCATTGCCACTGGCAATCACATTGTAACACAGACGAATAAGTATTGTAAATACTCAGCTAAACCCAATTCTGAGATGGCTTAAACTGTAACAGTTACGTTTAATACTGATGTTTAGAATTAACACGTGTAGAATATCTATTTCATATGACGCACGGCGGCAATCGAACCCACCCCAAAGACGGCTCCTCAAAACAATGCGCCACATGTGCAATCATATCTTAACAAAGTAACCAATCCTGTCCTTTTCACGTGCGCGTTGGCGCGTTTGGACAAAGCACATCAGTAATACAAAAGAACAATGAATCCTTCATAGCTCTCTTTCCTTAACTAATAAACATCTAAAATATGTTTCCCTTTTTTGTTTTATCCCTTTTTTTTCACACGCTGGCATTTGGAAACAAAATGTGCCAGATATCGGCTTATTGCATTGCCTTTCTAGTTTGGGCAACAATTTTAAAACAAAACATTTTAAAATAATGGTCACTAAACTCAGCTCCAGACGCACATTATCGGCGAAGTACTAATTCCTGCTATAATAACAACAATTAACAAAATAGTTTCGTGTTCAACAATAGTGTGCATTCTTTTTATGTTTGGGAATCGAACCCAAAATATTTAAAATCACATTGTACGACTTCTATAAAGCCGACGCCGATCATTAGGTACATGATTATAATATCCGCCGACTTTCACCAATACTCAGAAATCGAACCTAGAGCTTTTATAAAGTATACCAAAATACTGCAGTGGGCTAATATTACCCTAATCTACTTGCTTACACGTTGGGAAACTAAATTTACTGATATATGACCTCAGAATAATCCTTTTCTCAATTAAATTTCATGTACACTTCATCAATAAAACCCCATATGCATTCCGTAAGAATCTCAACTCAACCAATGTAATAAACTAATAGATGCTTGTCAAAAGAACGCGTATGCATAAGACAGATATTATGACTAGATTTCGTAATTTAATACGTCTGTTGACACCATTTTGAAATATCGTAGCAACAGGAATCGAACTCGCTATTTCAGTAAGTTTGTTGAAAGCATTTCAAAATATCGTAACAACAGGAATCGAACCCGCTATTTCAGTAAGCTTGTTGAAAGCATTTTAAAAATATCGTAGCAACAGGAGTCGAACCCGCTATTTCAGTAAGTTTGTTGTAAACGTTTCAAAATATCGTAGCAACAGGAATCGAACCCGCTCCATAATTCCAACAAAATATTATACACTTTTTATATTTAAATAATTCCCCCTTTTTATATACCTACAGGTATCGAACACGCTATTAATAATACAGCGACTAGTTTGTGAAGTTGCACAACAATATAGTTATCGTCACAGACATTGCTCAGGAGTCTAACCTGATTAACTACACCTAGGTGTTCCACGGAATATTCTGGTGTGCATTATACATTAATCTCAAGCCATGTTAATATCCTACACCAGATTTCCTATAAAAATAATCTATATAATATAAAATCCTTCTCTTTCCTTATCTAAAATTAGTTCTAACCATCGCTAGTCCGCATCACGAATCGGACTCAAACAGCGAACCTGATACGCAAGTGTTTGTAACCAATAATATGCTTATTATTGAGAGTCGAACTTGATATATTCAAACGTTAAGCATTTTCTGTAGCCAATAATATAACCACTGTCGAGACTCGAACTCGACATACAGTATAAATGACACGCATGAGCTTTATGTAAAGCGGTGGATCTATGTAGCCAATTATATGATTTCTTTCGAAATGCAGCAATGTTAAAAGAGGAACCAAAGTGCTATTAAAATAAATAACACGTGCAAGAGAGCCCTCCTCCGATTATTAAATTTTAAGATGATTGCCGCGCTTTATGGAAAGCATTTCTATGTACCCAATAATATAACCACTGTCGAGACTTGAACTCAACATACAGTATAAATGACACGCATGAGCAGCATTTATGTAAAGCGTTTCAACATATGTAGTCAGTTATATGTTTACTTGCAAGATACAGTGATATTATAAGAGGAACCACAGTGCCATAAAAATAAATAACACATGGAAAAGTGTGGCACTTAGGCGCAATATCGCCCCCCTCGGACTATTAAATATTGAGATAATTGCCGTGACTTAGATATCATGAAATGAACATGATCGTCTATCGGTTAATGAATGGCACGTTGTGTCTAGTTAATTTGAAATTTCCTACGCTGTGTATGGTTATTTTTCTACGTTGTGTTTGTTTAGTAACTTTTAAGTTCTTCCTCGTTGTTCTGAAGTGAATCAGAACATTTTATGACGAAGATCCTGGTCACGGCACCAAATGTAACGGAATCCTATGGACCCCAGGCTGATAAAAAATTTAGTTTTCTTACTAACTGGGTTTAAAATATCAAATTCAGCCTGCCAAGTAATTTGTGGCCAGAGTTCCCGCGCCCCTCCCCACGCAGGACCGTGGAATGCGTCCTTACTTTATATTCCTCTGCTGACAGCATTTACCAAACGTAAATACTTATAATTGAATGAAAGTGGACATCAAAATACTAAAGATAGCGATACATTAGTATTGGTTTGTCATCACAAAATCACTCTCCATATATTCATGCTTCGCATATTGGTACTTGAGTACAAGGCAGCGTATCAAATAGACGGCAGCTCCAGGGAGACAAAGAACATGATCCAGGTATATAAGTCATATAGTATGATAGGCGCCGAGTATTTCAGCGATATCCAGTGTATAGTATTGAGCGTACAGTAACAGTCTCAGAACTGATGTCACAAAATGCCTCCTTGCCGCAAGTCACAACATTGAAGCCCATACAAACATAGTCAATTAAAACGTATTAAGCCATCGCGCATAGTTTGCAGGGAAGCTCTCGTTATAATCGCCGCTAGATTAGCCGCCAGGACTTACGTCTACCGCCTGACCGACAGGTGGCTCTTCTTTCGCTCTTTAAAACCTTGTCAGCTGCTATGTACTGGCCTGTACGCAGGTTTAGACAGCGATTATGAAAGTCCTGCATTCTACCACCTGATCGCGAATACGGAGACTCCCATCATACATCGCTCGTCTTCACATCCATCATCAACAAGGTACGAACCACTACTAATGGTACACGCGGTTATTAATACTATAACTATGTACAATATCTCATAGAGATCTTTATCTTTTAGTCAGCCTGGTATATATATATATATATATATATATATATATATATATATATATATATATATATATATATATATATATATATATGGTGTGATGTAGACATAGATACACAACAGAGTTATTAATGTTATACAGTTCATGGAATAAATTACAGTAAAGTGAATAACAGACACTCACCGGACTTTTAGCTGCGTCGCTGCCAAACTTACCCCTTGCCCTGTGCTGATCACCTTCTCTTGAAGCCGCTCGCCTTGTTCTTCGATATCACTAAGCACTAATTATCGACCAACACCGAACCTCTTTCGCGCTAGGCCAGGCCCGATCTCTCTCGCGCCATAAGACCCACTGTCTAAACTACCACGCGAGTCCGTTCAAGAGATCTGCCCTCTTCCGCATCCTAAGACTGACTTTACCAGATTCGCCCGGTTCCGCGTCCCCACATTGACTGCCCCCTCCAACACCGCCAATACCACGTCACGCTGTCCTGGGACCCGACTAGCTCCGCCTCCTAAGGCCCGACTGTCCAGTCAAACACAACCAACAAAACGCCTCTCGAACCCTTACTACCTGACAGGGCCCGTTTCTTATCGTTGATCCCCTTTTTTTATGATCCTCAACTATACCGCATGTGAACACTACAGTGCCAATATTTTCTCATATTTCATGACTATTTCTTTACTCATATGCCTGTCACATAATTCTTATAAATTTGTTAACCTCTTGGAATTTATGAGTTTACTAATTGCATAACGTTGGCGCCATCGTAGCGATAAGACAAACACATGTGGAAACAAGTATGCGACCTAAGAACTATATATTATTTATTAATTTGGTGTAGCCAGCAACACCATTACACTATGCAAATTTTGGCCCACACCCCAGATACTGGGACCCCTACGACTCATTAATGAATATAAAAATTAAGGGCTACTAGATAGTGCCGAATGTTTGCCACTTAAAGGATTGCTAATACCTATACTAACTTTGACATCGCGTGCCAGTCGCCGTCAATCAAAGTCGCTGCTGTGTGGAAGACTTCTGAGAACAAGTTTGACATAAATCCTGCTTAAGTTAGTGTCTTCAAGACAAGGTACGTGAGAAAATTTCACCTGTAGTCGTAGGTACTATACAACTTTATGTAGATTTATCAAAACATAGATTATAAAATCTTCTACCCAAGGCTATATTAAATCCCTAATCAATTAACATTATATTTCTTACTTTGGAATAAAAAACCACTAGTACACTGTCACTTATCGACATTTTAGTGTGCATTTTTTTGTGTACATATTTCTATGCTTTTCACCAACTACATAAAGTGCTTGAAATACGCGACTAATAAAAACGTGTTATTCAATTCCAATCTACCTAAGTTTTCATCGGTGAATTACAAGAAACAAAAAATCCTCGCCGTAACCGATTTCTATTTGCGAATCACTCACATAAAATGCAACTATATGCAACCTACTATTAACAGTAAATATTTTTGTGTGTGGATTGTCTACTGGAGGATTGTTAACAAACATAACTTTATCTCCTTATTTGCAAAGTAAATGTATAATCATGAATATACTAATATCATATCATGACGTTTTAAAATATAGTTTAGTCATTCAATGGAAACATGGTTCTTTTAACGATCAATAAATAAAATTAAATGAGCAATCATCCAATAGAACAAGAAATCAAAATAAAAAAATAGCAAGAGAAAGTTTTCTAAGTACACAAATAAATTGGTAGGTATCTAAAAAGAAGAATAAAGGAAAAAAGAGCAATAGAATTTCAAGATCACTGGGGAATACAGTTGTCACTGACAACTTTATCGCCCGGCTAAAAGAACCTTAAAGCATAAGTACAATTTGTATAGTTCTAGAAGCACAGCTCACCTCGCCTCGCCAAAAATGCAAAGGTTAATTTATCCCGACGTCTATGTTATGATTGTATTTATTCGATTCTGTATCGAATCGCGTTTTGTAATCAATTCTGCACGGCGCATGTGGATGAGTAACCTAACCCTTCGTTTGGAAAACAAAACTGTGTGTCGCGCACCCGCGGCCGACTCTCCCTAAAATTATTTACCTTTCATTCCGTTCACTAAATGAGTAGGTTTATTGAATTAAGTCCAGAAAGCTTTGCCCTTAATTGGGGCTTTCCGACAGATAACTTTTCTGTTCTCTCAAACTCGGACAGCTCTTAAATGAAATAGATTTCTATAATTACTTATAAGTAGTTGTTGTGAACTTCAGACGACGTCGTGTTTTGAATTTATGATTATGTTCTAAATATGTTTTTGTGTTGGCATAAAGGAGATGAATGATTTTGTTGGTGGTAGGGCCACGCTGTTTACAGCACGTATGGTCCGGCTCGACCGGGGCAGTACCACCCTCCCACAGAAGATCGACGTAAAGTAACAGTATGTTCTATGCTGTTGCGTTTCGTTCGGTGAGTGGGAGAGCCGGAGGCCCAACTATACCCTCCCCATCCTCTCTTCATTGCCCATATGGGGAAGGAGGAGAGGATGACGAGGATTAGCTGAGGGGGCGGTTACCGCAGTATAGGGGCCCAACTGGGACTAACCATCTCGGGAGGCTGCCCCACCAGGCCGCGCATAATCTCGGGGTGGCTCGTCGTGCCGGTTGGTGACCGGACGGTGGGACCCGGCGACCACTTCCGGGAGGGTACGGGGGCCCTTCCGTCCGGCGGGTCGGCCACCGCTATACCTCACAGTATAATGGCAATACAATACTCTGCGCTTTGTCACGCACTGCTGCGTTGACTGCCTCCTCTTTTCACGCCCCCTTTTCTTCTTCTATGGCAGCTCCAAGAAATGGTTCCGGTCAAACAGCAGAGTCTTCGTTCCCCACCAACTCACTTTTTGAGGTGGGGTCCGCTAACATCCGCGGACTCCATTCGAACCTCAACGCCGTCCACCATCATCTCGAGACGGCCCGACCGGCCATACTTTTCTTGACCGAGACTCAAATACGCCGTCCTGACGACAAGCCTTATTTGTATTATCCCGGTTATACACTGGAGGATAACTTCCACGCAAAAGCCGGGGTATGCTTCTTCGTCAGAGCGTATATTTGCTGTCGACATCTACGCTGCCTAGAGGACCCGTTCTTTTCTGTCCTATGGGTACGTAAGTCTGGGTTCATTGGCCCGGATTTACGTGTGCCTTTACCGTTCCCATACCGGAGATGCCGAGACAACTCGACTGTTTGACTACTTAAGTCAGACAGCAGATAATACGCAGGAGCAGTTCCCGACCGCCGAGTTGGTCTTTTTGGGAGATTTCAATGCCCACCATGAGACCTGGCTGGGCTCTTCCAAAACGGACCACGCGGGACGAGCTGCTCACGTATTCGCTATAACGCATGACCTGACTCAACTTACCAGTTGAGTCAGGTCATGCGTTAGAGCGGAGTACCCTCCAGCCCACCAGGATACCAGATATATCGGGTCAAGCGCCCTCGTTGTTAGACCTTGTGCTGACGAGTAAACCGGCCCAGTACAGTGTGACGGTACAAGCCCCTTTGGGTTCCTTAAACCACTGTCTGGTTCGCACTCCAGTGCCATTCGCTTCACCGCCACAACCAGTGACGGCAAAGCGACGCTTGTGGCACTACTCGTCAGCGGATTGGGATGGCCTGCGAGACTATTATGCGTCCATCCCGTGGTCTCAACGCTGCTTTGGTGGGAGGGATCTGTCGGAGAGTGCGTCTGCTGTTGCTGGGAAAATCATCTTAGGTATGGAATATTATATTCCATCCACTGAAGTCTCCAGCAGCAGCGGAGTACGGCCCTGGTTCCATCGCGAGTGCGCCGATGCTATTAAACAAAAACAGTCGGCTTACCGCGCTTGGATCAGGGCTCGGTCCCGTCGCGATCCGAATGTCCATTTCATCAAGGCAGCTTATAATACAGCCACCAAGGTCTGCAAGAGGGCATACATAAGAGCGGATGCACAGCGCATTGCACGGTTTGGTCAAGAACGCTTGTCGCACCCCACGGGCAGCCGGAGATACTGGCGATTGGTCAAAGCTGTGCATTCTAATTTCTGCCAGCCTTCACTGCCGCCGTTGCGATGCCCTGATGGATCACTGGCCCATGGGCCGCAAGAGAAAGCTGACCTGCTTATCAATCTCTTTGCGGCCAACTCCCGAATCGATGATCGTATTGCGCAGCCGCCTTCGATTCCCTACTGCGGCCACTTCATGCCTGATATTAAAATTAAAATGCGATGTTCGCGTGACACTGCGATCTCTCGATGTCCGGAAAGCCAGTGGACCTGACGGAATTCCAGCGGTTGTGCTTAGGAAATGCGCAGCCGAGTTGTCTCCAATGCTTACACGCCCGTATCGCCTATCATATGCCTCTGGCGTAGTGCCGCAGGCTTGGAAAGAGGCGAACGTACAACCGATTCCCAAGAAAGGGAATCGTTCTGATCCGGGCAACTATCAACCCATTGCTATCACCCCTATACTCTGCAAGGTGTTTGAACGTTTAATCAACAACCAACTCGTTCGCTACCTAGAAGATCACTCTCTCATCAGTGATCGTCAGTATAGTTTCAGACCGAAATGGTCAACGGGTGATCTTCTAGCGTATGTTACTCACCTTTGGGGTGAGGCGATGTACAGGCATGGAGAGTCGTTGGCTATTAGTCTCGACATCTCCAAAGCCTTCGATAGAGTCTGGCATCGTGCGCTTCTTTCCAAGCTTCCAGCCTACGGCTTGCCGCCTCGATTGTGCAACTGGGTTGCCAGCTTCCTGCATGAGCGCCGTATACGAGTCCTTTGTGACGGTGAGTCATCGAAATTTCTCCAGGTGAATGCTGGTGTGCCTCAGGGGTCCGTGTTATCGCCCACGCTTTTTTTTCTGCATATCAATGATATGCTTACTTTTGGGGGCATACATTGCTATGCTGATGACAGTACTGTACATGGGCAATATCTCGGACACCCTGCGGCTAAGCAAGCCGATACTGAGGAGTATAGGCGAACACTTGTTGCTGAGCTTGACCGGGTTCTGAATTGCATTTTGCATTGGGGTGATGAGAACCTGGTCGAGTTCAACGCCAAGAAAACACAGGTGTGCGCATTCTCAGCCAAGGTATCTCCATTCCTTCCCCATCCCTCTCTTCTGGACACTCCACTACCGATTCACGACAGCCTCAATATCCTGGGTATGGACATACGCAGAAATCTCAACCAGAAGAACTACATCGAAGGTGTCATCAAATCCGCATCTCGGAAACTCGGAGTCCTGAACAAGGTGAGGAGGTTTTTCACGCCGGAGCAGTTGTGTCTGTTATACAAGACCCAGGTTCGCTCCTGCGTGGAATACTACTCTTACCTTTGGAATGGCTCCGCTCAGTACTTATTGGACGCCCTCGATAGGTTGCAGCGGCGTGCTGTCCGTATCATCGTGGATCCAGAGGCCACTAAGACTCTTGAGTCACTGCAATTACGCAGAGACGTGGCCTCAATGGCTGTCTTCTACCGCATCTATCACGGTGAGTGCTCCGAAGAGCTCTTTCAACTAATCCCACCCTCTCCTTTCCTATCCCGAACGACACGTGCTGGGTTGAGGTGCCACTCTTACACGGTAGAACAGATACCGTCACGCACCAAACGGTTCGGCGCCTCTTATCTCTGCCGTGGAACTTTTTACCAGTCCACGTGTTTCCCTTCAATTATGACCCCGAGTCCTTTAAGCGGGACGTGAAAAAGCTTTACTCAAGGCCGTCAAGGTGAGGGCCATCATGCCATAATGCCATGCTGGCTGCTGGGATGATGGTCATCACTATGGGACTTCACTGACTGCTTAACATCAGGCAGCATGGAGTCAACTTGTTCGGCAGAAATATAAAAAAAAGAACAAAAATCATAAATAGGCCTGTGCCCCAGCAAGTACAGAGATGAAACATACGAGTATATCATTATGAATGACATAATTCGTCCTACTCTTGCCACGTCTGGCGTACCAGCTGTACTCGAACCAAATGGTTTTGTACGAGATGACGGGAAGAGACCTGACGGTATGTCATTGTTGCCATGGAAAATGAGTAGGCCTTTGGTGTGGGACGCAACGTGCAGAGATACCCTTGCGCCATCACATATTCCAAGCACAGCAGGTCATGCTGGCGCTGCTGCTGCAACGGCGGAAACCCTCAAACGGCGCAAATACGGAAATTTAGTCGACAATTACATATTTGAGCCGTTTGGGGTAGAAACGTTGGGCCCATGGGGTCCGAGCGCTCGTATTTTGTACCGAGAAATTTCAAAACGCTTAATCGACGTCTCACGTGACCAGAAGGCTGGTTTATTCTTTGCTCAAAGAATCAGCATTACCATCCAGCGTGGCAATGCTGCCAGCCTTCTGGGCACGTTACCCCATGACATTGATGCGGAGGCATACTACGATGCCTAAAGGCCTCGTGCCTTGCGTTTTGTAAGAATATATTATTTTATTTTCTTTTTAATTTAGTTATAGGTTTATAAGTATAGTTTTAGCTGTAAATAGTAATTAAGTAATAGTTAGTAACAATGTAATTAGTTGTAAAATAATTGAATTGAAATAAATATCGAAGTTATAACTAAAAAAAAAAAACAACATTTTAAAGAACATGTCTTCTAGTTATGCAAAAAGAAATGGCGCATTTAGCTAAGCAGCAATGGTCAAAAGTTATTAAGGTTTGAAATAGATGATTGATGACATATTTCTTCACAATATTTCACAATGTATTGATATAATGTATTTAGTTATATAATCTATTTTAGTTTTCATGCATTTTAGTGTCCTAAGTTTCTATTATTACTATATTTTAGTATTTCAGTTTATTTGATTGTTATAAATAAGTACTCTCATCATATAAAATATTGGTATAATACTCTCGTCTAAAAGTACACTATCACCAAAAAGGCGCTTACGTCGAACGATAAGACCTCCGTAGTATTACTTTACTCTATGGATAAGACGACAAGTCAACATGTCAACTATTTTGACATTAGCTTGATGATACCAGAGCTGGATTAAAGTAACCCTGTTAGTAAGTGAATTTTGAACTATATTTTAAACTTATTTTTAATTTATTATTAACAGGTTTGTTTTTGTAGAAAATAATAGATATAATTATAATGATTTAATCATTCTTAAGATTACGCGTATTTTAAGTTTTACAATTCTGTCGCTATATTTTTCCCTACACTGATATTTTATCATTGTTACGTGGCAACATTATCGGTAGATTCAAACAAAGTCAATTATAAGGAAATCGCTTCAACTTTTAAATTATTTTCTTTTCAGCGACTGCAATGGAATATAAATAGTACTTTAAAATTCCTTGTATGTTTTATATAACTTATCTACAACCGCTTGTTTCTGGTCAACGTGGGGCACATTTTGGTCCAAGTCCTTTATTGAATACTGTTGCCAGTAAATTTTTATACTTTGTGTTGGATTACCAATAGATTAGATACGTCTATATTGATGCTGTGAACTTTAGTCCAACAAGACATAACAATATATGTTTATTGTTTGTGTACTTTAAAGCCATGTATTTATTATTTTTGCGGCATTGTGTTTCAGATATAAAGGATAATCGCGGCTATAAATTTAATTATTATATATTATTTGTGAAGTGTTTTAATTTAAAAAAAAATAAAAAGTAATATATATTATACAAAGTACATATACATCTTATAAAAAGGTCAACAGCCCATTAATTTCTCCAAGACTGCTAGTAGTTAATTTCACTGCTATTTAATGAAGCCGAGTGCGTCGATATTATCAATAGATGTTTATTTTTCAAAGGTTTCTCTGTTATAACGCACATCTATATTAGCGCGTCCAACCAAACAAACAAACAGACTCTTCAGCTTTATATATTAGTACTAGACGATGCCCGCGGTTACACCCACATTATTTAAGGCTACTGCTCCGCTCCCATGGCTTATAGCGTGATGTTATATAGCCTATAGCCTTCCTCGATAAATGACCATTCTAACAGTGAAAGAGTTTTTCAAATCGGCCCGGTAGTTCCTGAGATTAGCGCGTCCAACCAAACAAACAAACAGACTCTTCAGCTTTATATATTAGTACTAGACGATGCCCGCGGTTACACCCGCGTTATTTAAGGCTACTGCTCCTCTCCCGTCGCTCATAGCGTGATGTTATAGCCTATAGCCTTTCTCGATAAATGGGCTATCTAACACTGAAAGAATTTTTGAAATCGGACCAGTAGTTCCTGAGATTAGCGCGTTCAACCAAACAAACAATCAAACAAACAAACTCTTCAGCTTTAAGATTAGATTAGATTAAATCTAATCTTAAAGCTGAAGAGTAGAAGGAAATCTCCTTACTCCGCATCGGTTAATTTTTTTCAACTGCATTGCAATTTTGAAATGGAATGCCCTTTTTAGGGTTCCGTACCTAAAATGTAAAAACGGGACCCTATTACTAAGCCTCCGCTGTCTGTCTGTCACCAGGCTGTATCTCATAAACCGTGATAGCTAGAAAGCTGAAATTTTCACAAATTATGTATTTCCGTTACCGATATAACAACAAATACTAAAAATAATAAAACATAAAATATTAAGGGGCCCCATACAATACAACTTATGTTTTTTTTTAATTTCTTGCTCAATATTACTATCGGTAACAGTTAGACGCTTGAAATTTTTACCGAATATATAGTTGTATATTATCTTTCAAAATAAATAATTAAATAAAATAAAGTAAATATTAAAGGGTGGCTCCCACAACAAACGTAATTTTTAAGCAATTTTTACTCGTTCTTAATAAACAGGTAGAAACTTAAAAAATATTTAGGTAATAGGTACATACAACAAACGTGATTTATAGATGATGGTACTTACGGAAACCTTCGTGCGCGAGTCCGACTCGCACTTGACGAATTATTTTGTAAAATCAATTACCAACCGCAAGAAAGAAATCCATTTGTAAAATCTTGTACGCAACCAGTTAAAGATCGTTTTAAAGCAAAATCGTTTGACCTATCTCTCTTTGTATGGTTTTGCGTCTTAAGCAAATTCATTTAGTGAAATTTGAATAAACTGGGAATTATTCAATTGCCTGTTGAATGGGCCACATCCTCATCTAATAGAGAGTGACACGCGTCGCGAACTACTACCAATAGAATGATAATTATAACTAAACGTACAGAGCTCGCAACGTGCTCGGGTATAACGCAGTATCAATTTATTGCTTTGAAGTTGAAGTAATAATAATAATTATATTGCTCATATATCTTTATCAGGCAAACTGTATTCACACGACATAACGAGTTTGAAATGTAATTATTTCTGGTGTAATTGTATACTACAAGTGTGCTGGCTATTTGGGCCTGTGACAAGCTTTTAGTGCGTACAAAACTATTCGCTCACCTTCCTCTTCGATCACAATATGAATTTTATCGAGTTAACCCACTCAAAGCTTAGGACCAATTTAATCATTTGCCCCCAAATTGGATTTCTTATTGGTGAAACATACTGTGAGATAAAAAAGTGAAGTCCGCTACGGGTGCATCTGCTTCTGTTGTTATAATAACCGTAGCCCTAGCTTTTGTTTAAAAATGTTTAATGTTTGTGTATTTACGAATTAAAATGTTTAATGTTTGTGTATTTACGAATTAAGTCATATCTATTTAATCATAAAGAAACAATATTTTTTTTAGTTCTTACAACATTTGCCAATGATGTGGCCTCTTTTATGAATAACACTCAAAATATCTCAGAAACTAGATAATTATTTACTTAATGCATTTCCCAGAATCGGCAAGTCCCGAAAGATAATTTTATTCTATTAAATTTTTGTTTATAAATTTGATTTGTCGGGAAAAAAATAGTTGTAACCTGCAGTAAATAGAAGACATAAACATAAAAATTAAAGACTACAGGACAGTATATAATAACAGTCAGCCTTTTTTTGTGTAAAAGGCGACAAACGAACAGAGGGATCGCCCCTGATGGTAAGTGAATACCACCGCCCGTGGACTACCAGGTGGAATACCAGGGAAGTCACAAGTGCGTTGCCAGCCTTTGAAATGATATGAGTGAGAAAGAAATGGGATGGAGCCGCCGGCACACTTACTCACCGAATGAATCGCAACAATATAGATACTAGTACTTTAAGTCGATATTCGGTGGAAGGGTAGTATTTCCCTGGTCGCGGCGAATATATTTAAGATTTATATTCCATTGATGCATCTGTATTCGTATCTATCAATACAGTAAATTTTACCTTAAACACATTACCTGTACATTAAGAATATTTATATTATAACATTAAATATACGTTAAACACATTTTTTACAAAGCGTCCACACTTCAAGAATTTTGATAATGAAAATAGCTACAGTATCTTTGTATTAATTTGTTTCCTTAAAAAATAGGTTAGAATGTAACATATTTAATCTGAGAATATTTTGTGCAAAGCTGTGAACGCCCACGTCACATTGTAAGGCTAATAAATATTTAAATTTTCTACGAGGAGTAATTTATCTGTCGCCGTATTTAAGGGGACATTCAAGCTATATTATAGATTTACGACTACCCTCCCACTAGAAGCGGGGCCAGTAGCACGGTATGTGATACGTACATACACATACATATACTCATGCCTTTTTTCCGTCGGGGTACATACATAGACTCATGCCTGTTTCCCCGAAGGGGTAGGCAGAGGCAAATTAAACGCCCACTTTTCGCCAGTGTTTTGATCCCACGTAATAAGAGCCTATTGCCGCTTATCTTCTTCTTGGGATATTTCGTCGGGGTAGGTATTAGATATCTACTTTAATGATGCTTTTATGGTTTTACCAGACTTCATAGCGAGACTTGACTTGCCATTCGTAACAGATCGGCAAAGTTAAGCAACGCTTGCACAGGTCGCAACTTGGATGGGTGACCGTGTGTGGCATTTACATCTGAGCGCTACCGTGCTTCGGAGGGCACGTAAAGCTGTCGGTCCCGGTTCTTCTCTAAGGATAAGGATCGTTAGGCCATATCGGAGGCCTTAGGGCGGTCTGATAACTCCGACACCAGAGTTGGCCACACACATTTTTTTTTTTTATAGCATACGGCGGCAAACGAGCAGACGGATTGCCTGATGGTAAGCAATTACCGCCGCCCATGGACACAAGCAACACCACAGGAGTTACAAGTGCGTTGCCGCCCCTTGGGGTTGGGAAAAGGGTTAGGATAAGGAGTGGGATGAGGGAGAAAGAATAGGGGATAGGGCCTCCGGCACTCTCACTCACCGAACGAAACGCAACAGTTTAGATTCTGTTACTTTACGTTGATTTTCTGTGAAAGGGTAGTACTTCCCCGGTCGAGCCGGCCCATTCATGCTGAAATCAGCAAGGCTCTACTACCTATAAAAACTATAAAGACACTTACACGAAAAACAAAAAAACAAAACAACCAGACTTCGGCGGCCTGCGGCTTCGTCCGCGTCGCTATAAGCTATCACGACGAAAAAAAAAATCATGATACAAAAGCAATAGGTACTAGGTTTTGTAAAATTTAAAATAAGTACTTAAAAAAAAATTCAAGAAATATTTTTATAAACTTTTACGAAAAAGGTTTCAGAATAATATCGTCTTGTTATTTTTTATAAATCTCTCAGAATTAATGCCATTACTTTGACTTCAAGTAAATTAATTCACGCAATTAACACAATTTAATTATTAAAACTGATGTTATTAAATTAATCTGCCTTCTCAAATAAACATGATTCTCAATAAAAATTAGATAGCTGGCTTTTTATAAAATTGTTAATAATTATATATCTTCAAATTAATGCATTGCTTTAAAATTAACTACATATTAAAGAACAATGACTCTATTTATAAATGAAAATACAAAGTTAAGTTGTCTATGAGCTACGTACTTATCTTTTCAATATATTCCTTCAACGCTCAAACAGCTATTACACTAAGTCGTAACTAAGCTATCCGGGAGAAAATAAAGGTATCGTTCCTAAGGAGATACTTGGCGAAATCTTATTAAAGTTATTCAATGAAGCCGGAGTAGTATTAGCGCAGTATATGCCGCAAAGGCCATTCGCAACTCCGTTTGCTTGCACATAGGGTTCTTATATAAGTTTTTGTAAAGTTGGCCTTAGGTACTGGTTGATGGACGGTACTACTACGAACATAGGGTGCAGTTAGCACGACACTGGAGCGCCAATCGACGCTGATAAAAACTTCTCCCAAGCTACACAAACATCCGAGTAAGCCGCACTCAATTACTAGAGTTTGTTGCACGAGAAATTTCCCACATTAATATTTTTTCTCGTTTCATTTCCCACTGTAACAGCTTAGTAACCTCGCTTCAAGATTGAAAGTAATATTTGCCTCAAGTAAACGACATCAAACACTTAACTGAACTTTATAATTACAAATGGGTGGATAAGCTCGATAAACCCAGCTCGAGTATGAAACAGAAATGTTTACGCTTTGCCTATACAAAGGTAATGGCGAAAAAAGTTTCTTTATTTCAGTGATTCAGGTGTTCTTCTATTCGCTTATAATTTGTTTTTGTTCGGTTATTGTTTAATGGTTTTGTGGCGAGTGCGCTATGAAATACGATAGAATAGAAATACAAATGCTATCTATTAAAGCATTTTTATTCCAGGCCTTGGAATTTCTACAATGCAAGTTAAATAAATCCGTGGCTCGGTATTTATTTGTGTATAAAGGCATGTATAGTTGTGCATGTTGGCAACGACATTGCTGTAGTCTAGTCTCGGAGTTATTTATGAACAATTAATCTTTGAACCCGACGAATCGATCCCGCTTCTGGGACTCGCAGACACGGTCGCGATCCCAAACTAATAATATCTTGGCAAAATAAACAACACACACATGTGAAGACCCCGCAAGGAACAATTGCAATATTAATATTTACACTGTACATTCACTTTATCAGTGGGATTATTCTTAATCCGCAATTCAGTTTCATTATAATTACATTTGACAGTGATATCAAAGTAGGTATCAGGTAGGATAACAGTATAAAATTAATAGGTACCCTCTTGGAAATACAAATGCCGTAGTTGTACCTAATAGACAATTTCTATCGATTATGTGGAGATAAATAGCCGAAATTAAATTTTCATGCATGAAAAATAAAATATGAAGACATATTTTGTGCGAGTTCTCAGGCGTATTTCCTGCTTTACCTTATTTCCCTTGAGATGAGTCAACTTATAGAGGACATACGTTTGTACCGATATCGGCGAACTACGCAGTCTTGAACTGTATCTATTCTTTCGACAAGTTTTACTACTACACAGGGATATGTCAATGAACTCTTACAGGTAAAAACAGTAATAATAATAATAATAATAATGACACTGAACGTCAACAAACATCATTTTCTTGGATAAATTTTGTACTAATTTATTTCATTATTTCGGAGGCTGTATACCTATTTAAGTAATAACCATATTGTGTATACCTATAAATAATAACAGAGCAAACTTTTTATAAAACCAAAAAGGAAAACAGAATATATAAAATACCAATAAAGCAAGATGTCATCAGATGTCAAAAACATAAACATTGTAAATGTAAACAATACAATTAAACCCAAGAAAAAATGTTGACCAGAGCCAGAGCAGCGGCACAATTAAGACCCCCGGACTCGTCACTCAGCTCCGCCTCGCAGCCGCCGGCGCCAGCAGCGCCGGCCATTGCTGAGGCGTCGAGCTTATCGAGTGATGAGTATTTTTCCCCGCCGACGACACCAACACCAGCGCGCCGCCGGGGAAGAGGCCGGCCGCCGTCACGCTTGGGACCCCGAGACCCACCGGTTTCGAACAGGGCCCCCGCTGCCGGTGACTTGCGAGGTATCCCTGAAAACCCACCTCCCGCACACAATGAGGCTCCAATATCGCACGCCTCACTCAGGGCACAAGAAGAAGGCGAGGAAGGGATAGACAGGGATTAACAAGTAAGTACCCAATGCATAGATAAGATAAGGAGTACTTTGGAGTGCGCTATTGGGGAATATCGGTATGCTACATTAGAAAACAGACCCCGGCTGCCGCGTTTACCCACGCATAGAAAAAATATGGTGCTTGTGGGTGCCCTGGATTCACTATTGCCTACTTACATAGACACTAGTGAAAATCTTAGTGATACACACTCAATTCTATACTGCGCGGCTGTAGCGGCGTGTCGAGTGGCTAATATTAAAATACAAAACAGTATTACTATTAGCCCTCGAGATGCCGTCCCGGCTTGGCAGCGTAGAATTGAGCGTCGTATTGCTGAGACCAGGGCACTCATAGGCAAGCTTATCTGCTTCAGGTCGGGCAATACCCGCCCGAGAGTGATGCGTTTTGTGAGTCGGGCGTTTAAGGGGACAGGACTTTGTCCTCAAGAATATACGTCTCGGGTCACAGAACGCATCGACTTCCTGAAGCAGAAAATCTATGCGTGGGCGAATTGCATCAGGCGGTACAAAAAAAGGATTGACCGATATTCCCAAAATCGCGCATTCCAAAGAGACGAGAAGTTGTTTTATAGGAATTGGGAGCGACCTGAACCAGGTGTGGATGATGGGTGTCGACCAGATGATGCCAACACGATTGCGTTCTGGCGCAACATATGGTCGACTCCCGTCAGCCATACAGAAGGTGGCTGATTTTAGATTGGGGATGTTAAGCGATCATGTGAGGTAATATCACCCATGGAGCCCGTAGCCATTGATGCTGAAGTGATAGTTGTCACTTACAATATGTGTGTTTAAGTGTTGAGATAGAAGGTGAAGCGTGTGAGGAAAAGAAAGCAAAGGCAGAAGACGAATGCGTAATGAATTTATTTACTTATGACACGAGTATTTATAGGTAAACATAATTAATAATAATTAACGATCACGCCTGGCACTTTTATAATAAAGTTTCGCGCTTGACACTTTTTATCGAGGAGCGTACACAAGTAAACAAAAGATCTGCGGCAACCATGTTGCGCGGGCGCCAGTCGACAATAGCAGGTAGCTAGCAGGTAGCTGACCCTTTTCTTGGGGGCGCGGCCTAATCGTCGCCGGTGGTCTAGTCATAATTGTGGCGTGATTTTACAAGGCCCAATATAATGACTTTTGCGATGATCTGTATGGTAGCGGATTCGGGTCGCTACAACTGCCCCCTCTTGAGCCCGTCGTTACGGGCGATAGTAATCCGGGAATCTCACTTTACGGCCACTCCTTGTCCTTCTAATTTGGTTTTGGTCTTCGGCCGTCTTTTGCGGAGTTGTCTGCGGTGTTTCTCTGGCGATGTAGGCTGGCTTTAGGCGATCCAGTGAGATGCGTTGCGTTTTACCCCGGATGTCCACGTCAAAGGTCTTCTGATCGCGGTGTAAAACCTTGTAGGGACCTGAGTACGGTGCAAGTGGTCTTCTTGCCGGACCCTGACGAACGAAGACATGTGTTGCTGTTGGCAGGTCCTTAGGCACGTAAAATGTTCTACTGGAACTGCTGTGCCATGACGTAGGTAGCGGCGTGAGTTTACTGACGTGAGCACGTAGTCTAGCAGCCAGAGTTGTGATGTCTGTGTCAGCTTCAGAGGCAGGAGAGTAGGTGCCGCTAGTTCCAGTGAGTCGGAACTGTGTGCCGCTAGAAGGCCCAGTGAGTCGGGTCTAAGTGCGGTGCGCGGTGAGCTATCCCAGTGAGTCGGGATAGTGGCTTCGCAATGGTCCCACGGTGAGTCGGGGAGAGGTTGCGAAGGTGCTGCGCAGTGAGTGTCCCACAGTGAGTCGGGGAGATGCTGCGAGGTTGCTGCGTAGTGAGTGTCCCACGGTGAGTCGGGGAGATGCTGCGAGGTTGCTGCGTAGTGAGTGTCCCACGGTGAGTCGGGGAGTTGCTGCGTGGCGGCTGGATTCTGCGTTGCCGGTGAGAGATATTCTCTTCTTACGTGAACCGTTTTATTTTGCGTTCCTTTGAAGCTGACAGACGCCGTATTATTTCTGTCTTTAGAGGACAGACAGGTCGCGCACCTCTGTTGCATGTTGTGCGTCCAACTGCGACAGCACATAGTAAAACTTCGTGATGTCGGCGCTCATGTTTGCTAGAACAAACTGGCCTTCCGTTTGGGCGAACCACAACTCCGGGTCATTTGGGTTGAAGGGAGGTACCCTAACTCCAACGCGGAAGGTTTCTCCTAATACGAGGTCTTTTCCTTGATCTTCCATCTTGTATCACGTCGGGGTCACCAGTGAAGTGATAGTTGTCACTTACAATATGTGTGTTTAAGTGTTGAGATAGAAGGTGAAGCGTGTGAGGAAAAGAAAGCAAAGGCAGAAGACGAATGCGTAATGAATTTATTTACTTATGACACGAGTATTTATAGGTAAACATAATTAATAATAATTAACGATCACGCCTGGCACTTTTATAATAAAGTTTCGCGCTTGACACTTTTTATCGAGGGGCGTACACAAGTAAACAAAAGATCTGCGGCAGCCATGTTGCGCGGGCGCCGGTCGACAATAGCAGGTAGCTAGCAGGTAGCTGACCCTTTTCTTGGGGGCGCGGCCTAATCGTCGCCGGTGGTCTAGTCATAATTGTGGCGTGATTTTACAAGGCCCAATATAATGACTTTTGCGATGATCTGTATGGTAGCGGATTCGGGTTGCTACAATGCCATGGATGTATATTGTGCAGTCCGTCCGTAAGCCAATTGGAAATCGGCGGGACCGGACGGATTGCACATTTTCTGGTTAAAATGGCTACGTAGTGCACATGCTCGCTTGGCATCCCAATTCCAGTCAGCTCTGGATTCAGGATCGCTGCCAAGTTTTATGACAACTGGCGTTACTCACCTGCTCCACAAATCTGGTAGTACCACGGAGCCTACGAACTATAGGCCGATTACTTGCCTACCGACGGTGTATAAAGTTTTTACATCCATTTTGAGAACAAAATTGGAATTACATATATTCAATAATAAAATTTTATCTGAGTCTCAAAATGGATGTAGAAGCCGGGCACGTGGTACTAAGGAGCTACTCCTTATCGACATGGCCATTAGCCAACAGGTTCGCCGTAGTCGAAAGAATCTGGCGACGTGCTGGATAGACTATAAGAAGGCCTATGACTCTGTGCCACATACGTGGCTCTTGAGGGTGCTGGAGTTGTACAAAGTAGATGCAACTCTATGCGCCCTCTTGAGGGCATGTATGGGGCAGTGGAGTACGGTGCTTCGCTATCCAGGATGTCGACAGCCTTGCGGGTATGGCGTACCTGTAAAGATAAAGCGGGGTATTTTCCAAGGCGACAGTTTGAGTCCACTATGGTTTTGCCTAGCACTGAACCCGCTGAGCACTTTGCTCGAGAGTTCAGGGCTAGGCTATCGGTTGCAGACTAGAGGTCAAGTTATTTCTCACCTCCTTTTCATGGATGACCTCAAACTATTTGTCCCCACTGACCTCCAATTAACCGAGTTACTAAAGATAACTGAAAGCTTTAGTAATTCAATTAAGATGGAGTTCGGTGTGGATAAATGTGCGGTCATGCATGTAAAGCGAGGCAGGAGTGTGGAATCTGATAGTATAGAGCTCTCAGATTTCACACAACTTAGATCTCTCTCTGCAACGGAAACCTACAAATATCTGGGTATGTCGCAGGCATTAGGCATTGATGACGCTGGCATGAAACAGGCGTTGCAGGCACGTTTCTTTGGCCGCCTGAAGAAAGTCTTAAAAAGCTTTTTATCGGGCGGAAATAAGGTGCGTGCCTGTAACGGTTGGGCCATGCCCGTCTTAATGTACTCCTTCGGCATACTCAGATGGACTCAAACAGAATTGGACGCCTTGGATAGGAAAGTTCGATGTCTACTCACGACATACCGGATGCATCACCCGCGTTCGTCGGTGATGAGATTGTACATCCCGCGCAAGTGTGGGGGTCGTGGCTTCTTGAGTGCCAAGACCCTCCACAATCGCGAGGTGTGCAATCTCAGAGAATACTTTCTCCACGCCGACGCGGGTGTGCACCGAGATGTGGTCGCAGTGGACAGAGGGCTTACTCCGCTGGGTCTGGCTAAAGAGAACTGGCGCAAACCTGCCATACTTGGTGTAGAGGAGCGCAGGGATGTATGGAAAGGTAAAGAGCTGCATGGACGTTTTTACCGGGCCTTGCATGGGCCCGACGTAGATTTCCCAGCGTCGGTGTCCTGGCTGCGTTTTGGCGATCTTTTCGCCGAAACAGAAGGTTTTGTCTTTGCGATTATGGACGAAGTTGTCATGACGAACAACTACCGGAAGTATATTCTAAGGGATGGGACGGTCGACATATGTCGGGCATGTCACCAGCCTGGTGAATCGCTTAGACATATAGTATCCGGTTGTTCTCGTCTTGCCAACGGCGAATATTTGCATAGACACCACCAAGTAGCCAGGATTGTCCACCAGCAACTTGCCTTAAAGTACCAACTTGTCGACTCTGAAATACCGTACTACAGGTATGTGCCCGACCCAGTTCTTGAAAATGGTCGTGCTACTCTGTATTGGGATCGGTCTATCATTACTGACAGAACTATTGTGGCTAACAAGCCGGACATAGTGGTGATAGACCGATTAGAGCGCCTTGCAATGATCATCGACGTCACCATACCCCATGACGAGAATCTCGTGAAAGCCGAAAAAGATAAACAAATTAAGTATTTGGACCTGGCTCACGAGATTGTCGACATGTGGGATTTTGACTCGGCGATCATTGTACCGATAGTCGTGACCGTAAATGGTCTTATTGCCAAGAGCCTCGACCACCACCTCAGGAGGCTCTCGTTAGTCCTCTAAACAGAAGGCAGTATTGCTGGACACGACACGCATCGTACGGAGGTTCCTTTCTCTGGAGCCCTAACCACCGGTAGCTTGGTCCCTGTTCCCGATGCCGGTGGGTCTCCGTGGTCCCATTTTATATATTTAATTTAGTTATTAGTGTGAAATTTATTAAGTATGTGAAATATGACTGTGAGAAGAATATTTAATAAACGACATAATAATAATATTCTACCACATTCACACAACACCATCTAGTCCCAAACTAAGCATAGCTTGTACTATGGGTACTAGACAATGGATAAACCTACATATATACTTTTTTTTTGTAAATACATACATATTATACATAGAAACACCCAGACCAAGACAAACATCCATGTTCATGCACACAAATGTTTGACTTGACTTTATTTTGTACAGTAAATACAAAATCAATATAGTTTTAGATTGTAGATGAAATTAGACGTTATTTGCTTCGAATTGTATAATCTATTAGTATATCTATAATCTTTGACGTAGAAAATAAATAATTTTAAAATTATCTTTACATTTATTTGTCACGATCAGCGCTTGAACATCGATACAAGAACAAACTTCCAATACCACTTATCCCAAATTTATTCTAGCGAAAGCTGCTTATGTAATAGAGTTTCCGAAACATTTCCAAATCCTTCATCATTTTGATCGAGCACTGTTCTGCCCACAACATAATTTTGTTTTCAATTTATAGGAAGGCGGCATTCTTTGCTGACGCCCTAACTCTTTTCCTGCGCTCGTTCATCTCGCCTGGTAAGGGTTAATAGAGCCGTGTCACCCGTGTTACGTTAACTATTTTATTTTCGCATGCAACGACACCACCGCTCCGTTTTCTGGAGAGGTTATCTCAAAATATATTAGGCGATATTGACGAAATTCGTGTGAGTATCCGTCAATCTGCGCCTTAAGGCATCATGAATATTAAAGTGATCGGAAAGTAGCAAAATTGCGCTATAAGATTATCGCAGTTTTCATATAGATTTATAGATCGTAGGGAGGCAGTCAAATTTTAGTCACTTCCTTTTTGAAAATTTATCAATTGACATAATCTCAAACATTTTAGGTAATGTCCGCTTGAAATTAAATGAGAAAGAAACTTTTATCTGTACAAGTCACTGACCTTGTTGGTATTTATTGTGAAATGATATCTAGCTAGCTAGTCTATTTTTAAAAGAAGCAATTTAAAATTTAACATAACATACTTACTGACATGACTATTTATCATGCTCACTACAACCCTTGCGGCTATACCACACCTTTAGGTAACGTACTGTTTATCGGATTACCTAAACCCTATATGAATAATTTAGTCAATGAGTCAGTCTCACAAAGGGTCTTGTTGTGGTTACTTGCTGACCTTGTTATTGTGGATTTCTAAATGCCTTGAACCTATTACTAGCTTCGTAGTACATTGTTGTCATTTAGGTTGTAATTCGTCTCAGGATATTATGGTTTTAATAATTATAACACAGATTTTTCGTTTAAAGAGCTTCGTTGCATACATATCATACTAACATAGACCCACTCCTGTTTCACGAAGGGGTAGGCAGAGACTACGGAACGCCATTTGCAACGATCCTGACATATCTCTCTTGATTCATAATGTAAATAATAATTTTTTTAATGGATTGGCCCTCATAGTTATGAGGGCCAATCCATTAAAAAACCTTTTATTGGTGGTATCTTCCAGTTGGAAGATACCACCAATTTATCGATATAAAATGGTTGTAGGAACTTCTAAGGTTACCTATATTTTCATTAGAGATTGACGGACTAACGGTGTTCGTGTCCTTTAATTAAATATATTAGCGACTCCATACCATATCTACATCGCTATCCGTTTGGGTTGCAAAGGTCAGACGACAGTAGGTTTGTGGCAAGCTAATACTCTGTAAAATCTGACTTCACTAGAAGGTGGAACCGGTCTACACAGCAAAAAGTCTATGAAGCAACTGGAACAAGTGATCCTAGACCGATGTTGATTTCTTTCTGTGATTAAGATACACTTAGACTAAACAACGTGTTTCCCTTTATCTTTATCTTTAAAATGTCAAATACATTAGATAACTAAACATAAGTGAAGTCTCAAATATTCTAAAGGAGGTACATTTTATTTTTTAGACAAAATATATTTTGATATTCTGCATTCCTTTAGTTACGCCCGGCGCCCGTTAGAAAATCTCGCCGCTTCTTGGCTCTTGTTCAAAGTGAAGACAGAAAACGCCAATAAAGAAAGCTACTTTTGTATTTATCATACTTATTAGTTACAGCAGTCAGTGCACCCGCAATCTTTTATTACAGTTTTTTATCCTAAAGGTGAACATGTTCTTGTTAGTTTGACTTTGAAAACGCGAGTTAATTTTGCAGTGTGGGTGTTGTTTACGGTAGAATTTTATTCTTGGATTATACTGATCATTATTACGTAAACTACTGGTACTCCTTCGGATTGCTGAGGCCAGCAGTCGCAATGCAGAAAAACTAATATACCCTGATCAAACTAGTAATTGGGTCCAAGGCCTCAATGCAGACCGAAAGTGTATTCGTAGCAAAAGGGTTGAAGCATAATAATCAAAGCCGTGAATTCATTTTCGATTTATAATTAACTTAAAGTCGTAAATAGCTAGTAGCACAATATTAAATCATAAATAGGATGCCAAGAAAGCAAACAACGGACAACACTAAGTGTTATATAAAACGCATTATACATGTAATAGAAAATTGGAACTTCGTTTACTCAAGCCATTTAAGATAATTTGCTTGCTTTGCTACGTAAAACTTAGAAGCAGATCAAGACAACAAATGGCAAGATCGTAGTAGCGCGAGCTGCACGTCCCGATAATTTGTCTTAAGTTAAGACCTGCTCTCTATAATGGTTACCATAAAGGCTTAGTAAAGAGTTTCTGATTGAGAAGTCTTTGGCTTGGCTTTCTTTAGTAAATCACCTGGTTCGGCGATTTGATATGGCTTGCTCCGTATTAGCAAAGTTATTGGTAACCGCAATACCACATTGATCAACTATCTTGTGACTCATTGCGCTTATAAAATGAAATAATTTTATAAATATTATGTGTATATATATCCTAAAATTGTGCAACACTAGTTGCGGGACGCCCGTCAATAAGGGCCAAATCCATCTATTTGCAACTTAAGAAAACTGTTCCACGTACACAATAAAAACCACCGCGGTGTCTTCGACAACTACTCCTAGTGGGACCACACTGGTCGAACGGCTAATGACCCCATTGTCGTGCTGTATGCAGGAAAATTCTTCTTCGGGAAACTCAGCATTTTTTTCGACAATACTTTTTTCAACTGTCAGACAAAGTTGTTATCATTTAAACATACGATAGCATGTTAAGGGTTATTACTAATTTTTGGGATACCTCTTTCTCATTATCAAAATAAAAACATGATCTCGTTAGAACAACAATTAGTGCACGATTACGAAATATATCAACAAACTATCCCCATAAGAGAATTTCGTTTCATAATATAAACAAGTGTACAATTTTAATTAGCCACAGTTTCACCTGCGACCGTTTCAATGTTATTGTTTTCCCGCGGATTAAGACCAAGTATAATCATAGGTACTTTAAAAAGGCAATATATTGAATATATTTTTTATTAGTATATATTATACCAGTCTTGGATGCAACCGGGATAGTGCTAGGGCGATGATGATAGTTAGTTAGTTAGTTGGTAAGTTGGACAGGTGTTTTCCGCACTTAGCCACTTAAGCCATTGTGCGTTAGCAGTGCCACGGTTGTCGCCTGCTACTCATACCATGCAGCTCCTTCCAGAAGGCCATGACTTGACCAGTATTGCGTATGGCTTCGCTCATGGTTCTGGGGTTGTTCAGGAACCTCGTCCGTTGGTCGCTCACGCTGGTACAATGTAGGATCAAATGAGCGGGTGTTTCTTCGGTCTCCATGCAGCCCCTACATAGTGGGCTGTCCGTGACGCTGATGTTGTAGAGATGCTTGTTTAGTGGACAGTGGCCGGTTATTATGCCAGTCAGATGCTTGAGTGTTTTCCTGTTGGAGTGCAACAGTTTTTGCGAGAGTCGTTTAATTGGGGAAAGGCATCTTTAGATTGCCTACACTCTTTTAACTCAGCCCACTCTTTTTCGTGTTGTTGTAGGGTTTTCTCGCGTAACCATGTTCTTAGTTGGTTGAAAGGTATCGGAACAATTGATTCGGGTCCCAGAGTTGTTGTGTCCGATCCTTTCCTTGCCAGTTGGTCTGCTGCGTCATTGCCCGTGGAGTCACTGTGTCCTCGTATCCACTGGAGCGTGACCCGAATACTCGCTGCAGTTTTCTGCAGCTCTTGGTGGCACTCCATAATTAGGCCACTATTAAAGCAGTTGCCATCGAGAGCTTGTAGTACTGAGGCACTGTCTGTGATGATGCGTCAATACGCATCATCACAGACAATATAAATAGAAATGTCAATACAGGTTGCTCACGTTTCTGGCCGCGATCGCCGTCGCCGCCCTTGTTATTCCAACGCATTCAGCTTGGAAGATGGTGTTGAGTTTACCAAGCGATGTTGAGAGATTGATATTCAAGTCATGGGATAATACTCCGGCACCTGTCCCATACTTGGTTTTTGAGCCGTCTGTGTATACTCTAACTTCGTGTATACCAGAACTATCCTTGTGCTCTTCTTGCAGTTGTATGCGGTATTTTTTGTCAAAGACAAAGGTTTTAGGTATGAGTTCACACGTTGCATCTAGCATCGGGATCTCGTTAGTTAACGTCCTTTTCAGGCGTGCGTGGGTTATTCGGTCATCTCTTCTCCAGAGCCCAAACTTATCGAGCCGGATCGCAGCGGCACCTGCTTCTTGCTGGATGATGAGGTTCAGTGGTCGCAAGTCGAAAAGCACCTCCAATGCCGCCTTTGGAGTTGTTTTCGTGCAGCCTGTTGTGGCCAGACAGGCGAAGCGTTGTATGCTCTGCAGTTTGCTCTTGACTGTGCTTAGTTGAGTGCGTGGCCACCACACTACTGCACCGTATGTGAGCATGGGACGTATTATGGCAGTGTAGATCCATAGGGTGATGACTAGTTTGAGACCCCATTTCTTGCCTGTTATTCTCCTGCACTGCCAGAAGATTGTACATGCTTTTGTGGTTTTAGTGGTGATGTGTTTATTCCAGTTGAGCTTGTGGTCGAGTGTTACGCCCAGGTACTTGACTTCACTCGATAGTTTAAGCTCCGTGCCAAAAAGTTTTAGTTTTCTGGTCATACGGGTGTTCCTTTTCTGAGACCCCATTTCTTGCCTATTATTCTCCTGCACTGCCAGAAGATTGTACATGCTTTTGTGGTTTTAGTGGTGATGTGTTTATTCCAGTTGAGCTTGTGGTCGAGTGTTACGCCCAGGTACTTGACTTCACTCGATAGGTTAAGCTCCGTGCCAAAAAGTTTTAGTTTTCTGGTCATACGGGTGTTCCTTTTGTTGGTGAAAAGTACTAGCTCCGTTTTATTTGGGTTGACCGTCAGTTCATGGTGGTTGCACCATTGTTCCATGATTCTAATGGCTGCTTGCATCCGATAATGGATCATGTCTTCCAAGTTACCTTTGATTAGGATGGTGATATCATCTGCGTAGCCGACCGTGAAGAAGCATTTGTCATTCAGGCCTCTCAACAGATCGTCTCCCACTATGTTCCAAAGCAGGGGTGATAGGACACCTCCCTGTGGTATTAACCGTGAACTGAATAGCCCTTTATTTCAGGAGTTGATCAATCCATCCACTGATGGTTTGTTCAACTCCAAACTTGTCAAGGGCCCGGCTAATGCTGGTGAATTTAGTTTTGTCGAAGGCGCCTTATATGTCAATGAAGGCGACTAAGGTCATTAGTTTGTCAGATAGCGCTGTCTCTATGGTCCCCACTACGGAGTGAAGCGCTGATTCCGTTGATCTACCACTTCTGTAGGCGTGTTGTTGCGGGTGTAGTGGTCTGCGTAGCAGTGCGCCTTCCCGCAGGTATCTGTCAGCGAGCCTTTCCAGCGTTTTTAGCAAGAAGGAGGTTAAACTGATAGGTCTTAACGATTTTGCTTGTGTATAATCCGTTTTGCCCGGTTTTGGGAGAAATATGACTTTTACTTCCCTCCACCTTCGTGGTATGTAATTGAGCGCTATAGATGCTCTATATATGCTGAGTAGCTGTGGCACAATGGTTGTGCAGCCCCATTGTAGAAGTGCTAGTGTTATTTCGTCCAGGCCTGCAGATTTGTACGGCTGGAAGCTGTCAATTGCCCATTTCAGCCGGTCCCCGGTAACCATGTTGTTGGCTATTGTCCAGTCTGTCTGGGTCGGTGGTCTGTGTTCTGATTCTTCCCAGTCACAGTCGTCGGTCACAGTGCAACCCGTGAAGTGCGTTTCGATTAGTACTTGGCTTATTTCCATGTCTGTGGTTGCGTAGGTGCCATCAGGCTTTCTGATGGAGCCTAGGGTCTTGTTGCTGTCCTGGGATAGGATCTTTTTTACCCTGGCTGTCTCGCATGTAGAATTGATGTTGGTGCAGAAATTTCGCTAGGATTCTTCCCTGCGGAATTGTATGCGTTTCTTATAGTGCGACTGGGCTTCTTTGTATTTGTCCCAATCCGTGTCTTTCCTTGTGTTTTTGGCCCGGTTGAAGAGTTTTCTCAGATTGCGCCTGAGTTTCTCCAGTTCCGATCCCCACCATTGGGTTTTACTACTCGTTTTCGGTAGTGTGGTGGGGCAGGCTTGTTGGTAGCTGCGTTGTATGCATTTTGTTAGTAAGCTAGTGTTGTGTTCTTTGTGTGTAGTGCTTGCGGTCATGTCGTTGAAATTTGACATGGCAATTTCTTGTTCGAGCAGGGTCTTGTATCTCGCAATGTCGGTATTGCGTGGGTTGCGTTTTGGTTGTGTGACCCTCTCTTGCACTCGTATGTCATAGCAGATACGTCTGTGGTCGGCAAAGGATGGTTCGGCGGACACATGCCAGTTCGTGACAAGTTCCGCGGCCCCATTCGATGCCAGTGTAATGTCTACTATGGTTTGATATCTGGAGCTATCAAATGTGGGCTCTGAGCCTTTGTTGATTACCGTTAGTGTTGTTGTGTAGATGTATTCAGTTAGGATCTCACCTCGTCTATTTGCCTCGGGGCTTCCCCACAGTGGATGGTGGGCGTTAGCATCTGCCGAGAGTATTATTGGCCAGCCGTGGTCCTCACAGTGCTGCACCAGCTCGGCCAGCTCCTTCGATGGGATCTCCTCATCACCGGGCATGTTGACCGAAGCTAGTACATGCATCTGATCACTTGGCCCTGTTCGTATTCCCACGGCTGTGAGATCTCTAGAACAAAAGTTAGTCAGCAGCAATGCTGGTACTGTTCGGGGAATGTATATGCATGTTCTCGGCTTAGGAGCCGAGCTCCAGTGCAATATCTTACCTCCAATGTTGTTGAGTCCACATAATTATGGTTTCGCCTCTAATCCACGGCTCCTGGATTAGGGCTATTGTGTGGTGGTTAACCTCCAGCAGCTTGCGTAGGGTAGCCGTTGCAATTTGCTTGTGCTGGAGGTTGGTCTGTACGACTCTAGTCTGACGAAGATCCGAGAACATTGCTGCCCACGGACTCCCCGTCAAAGGAGTCGTGCTCGTCATCAACTGCCGTCACAGCGCTCTTTGTCGCTGCGGGCGTTGTGTGTACACGGGCTGTACCCGACGTGCTAGGAACGGCCGATATTGTCTCTCGTCCCTGCGTGTGCCCGCTGGCGGGCGGCATCTCCCTGGGCGCGGCAACCGCCCTTCCAGCCCCTGCCCCGGCAGCGTGGAACAGTACGTACACGCTGCCGGTAAAGAAGGAGACTCGACGGTCGCGCGCCTCGATTCTCGGGACCTCCGCTTCGGGGATGCCCAAGGACAAGTATAGGCCGTGCTTTTGCATGGTAGCGCTGTACAGTTGCTACGTCTGGACAGCGTACCATGGATTTTGGGCAGCTAGGAGTTGGTGGATCTTCGGGAGTTCCAGGTTGGTCGACCTCGGCAGCCAGAGCGATGCGCGTACGCGCTTCGCAAGGTCCATCTGCCCGATGACAGCCAGCCTGGTTCCTTCGATCGCTGACTGCAGTCCCGCTACCGTTCGTTTGAGCTACGCCAGTGATTTCTCGTCCTCGCACCATAGCTTTAGGATTCCTCCTGCTGCGAGCGGTTTGCCTCTAAAGGATGGCGCGAGTGCGGGCTCAATCTATTGAAAATTCAATGAAATGAAAATTTTATTTCGCCAGGGATGTGGCTTACATTACTTAGGTGGTAAACAATAATAATAAGGCTCTTTGCACATTTCGCACTTGTCAAGCATACGAAAGTTTAAATAAAAAGCATCACAGCTAAATTTTAAGATTAATTACTTATGATTATACAATTATTTCAATTATAATACGAAATCATTATTTATATGGAGACAATGTCATGAGGGAAAAAATTAATGTCATACAATATTAAAACAATAGTAATAATAATTAAAACAAAATAATAAGATAATAATAATAGGTATAAAATTAATATAGAATGTCACTTAAATTGTCAATAATAATTTGAATTGATTTTATGGTAAAAAAATTCCTTAATCGTATAAAAGCACATTTCGATCAGCCATTGTCTTAATTTGGATTTAAAATGGCAACTCTCTGAAAGATCGAGGAATATGGTTGTATACTTTAATAGTCATAATATGGCAATTTTGATGATGAATAGTGCTTCTACACAACTCCATCTGTAGTTTTGTACGATCCCTTGTACTATATTTATAATTCT
This sequence comes from Euclidia mi, assembly GCA_944739405.2. Classification (NCBI taxonomy): domain Eukaryota; kingdom Metazoa; phylum Arthropoda; class Insecta; order Lepidoptera; family Erebidae; genus Euclidia; species Euclidia mi. The sequence goes on from OX123184.2 coordinate 42,148,939, forward strand.
CACTGACTTTGGGAAATAAATTTTGCTGCTTCTTAACAAACATGCCAATTTCTAGTATATACATAGATGCCAAAGTCAAAACACGTAATTTCCTGAAAAGTGGGCGGCACGATTCTAATGGCCCAGCTTTACAAATTGCCCGGATACATGTTTTTTTAACTATAAATGCTCTGGAAATATGCGTTGAATTTCCCCACAACAGTATACCATAATTTAAAATGGATCCTACGTGACCATAATAAGCTGTAAGTGCCGTTTCTTCATTTGCCGATTTTCGTAATTGCCTTAGAGCATAGACAAACCTATTTAACTTTTTACATAATGAGTCAATGTGCAGTTTCCAATTACAGTTTTCATCTAGTGTAAGTCCGAGAAATTTAATGTCGGTGTCCTTGCTAATCTTTTCTTTTTCAAATGTAAGATGAATATCTTGTGGTTTTTGTTGGTAATTGCGAAATTGAACATATTTGGTTTTAGACAAATTAACTTTTAAATGATTTTGTGTTAGCCAACATATTATATTTTTTAGTGTTATCTTTAATTCCTCCTCATGATTTTTACTTGATGGAATAATCACAGATATGTCGTCAGCAAATAATACACATCTATGTGTAGTGCTGTTCGGTAGATCATTGATGTATATTAAGAACAGGAGTGGACCTAAAATGCTACCTTGTGGTACTCCTGCCTTACTATATTGAAATTTAGATCTATACGAACTTAAGGCTAATTTATCGTCCATTTGAGTAACTTCTACACATTGAGATCGACCATGAAGATAACTACGTAACCATTATAACGCTGTACTCCTTATACCATAACGCTCGCATTTGTCAAGTAGATTTGTAAAATTTACTAGATCAAAAGCTTTACTCATATCTAGGAAAAGTACCGTAACTAACTGTTTTTGTCTATGCGCTCAGTGATGGATTTGACTAATGAGAAAGCTACTAATGTAGTTGATTTGCCCTTCTGGAAACCATTTTGCTCTTCTTTTATAATGTCATGTTTATCTAAAAATTCTACTATTCTTATATGCCCTTTCAAAAATTTTCCACAGTATTGTCATAAGGGTAATGGGTGCTATATTTTTATGCAGAGATTTTACAATTGAGATCTTTAACCTGTCAGGAAATATTCCGTTACTAAAAGACAAGTTTATCAAGTGGCTTAAAACAAATGCTAATGCCGTTGCACTAGATTTTTTTTATGGAATAGGGGCAAACGAGCAGACGGATCGCCTGATGTTAAGCGACCACCGCCACCCACGGACACCCGCAACACCAGAGGAGTCACAAGTGCGTTGCTGGCCTTTTAAAAAGGAATACGCTTTTTTCTTGAAGGTTTGAAGGTCGTATTGGTTCGGAAAAACCGCAGGTGACAGATCATTCCACAGTTTAGAGGTGCGAGGTAGAAAGTTTCTAGAGAAACGCACCGTTGTGGATTGCCAACCATCTAAATGATGGGGATGGAAATGTTGTCGCGTAGAACGATGGCGGAAAGAGGCAGCAGGGATTAATCTAAACAATTCTCCGGAGCACTCCCCATAGGAGAAGCGATAAAAGATGCATAGTGAGGCTAAATCTCTACGCAGCGCCAAGGGGTCTAACCGATTGCAAATATCTTGGCAGTCGACAATTCGAGTGGCTCTCCGTTGGATGCGGTCCAGAGGCTGAAGCTGGTACCGGGGTGCTCCTGCCCGAAGATGAGAACAGTATTCCATATGCGGCCGGACCTGTGCCTTATAAAGGAGCAAGCGGTGGGCCGGAGTGAGATACTGTCTTGATTTATTTAGCACGCCAATCTTCTTCGAGGCTAACTTAGCCTTAGATTTTATTATAAGGGTGGAGATTTCATCGTAGCCATCGTATATGCATAGCCCTTTCAAACATTTTTGACAGTATTGGTATGAGGGTAATGGGTCTATAGTTATTAATTTGCAATGTGCTATTTTTTTATGCAGAGGTTTTACAATTGAGATCTTTAACCTGTCAGGAAATATTCCGTTGGTAAAAGACAAGTTTATCAAGTGGCCTAAAACAAACGCTAATGCCGTTGCACTAGATTTTATTATAAGGGTGGAGATTTCATCGTAGCCCACGGATCTTGTGTTGTTCAGTGAACGTATTATTTGCAAAACTTCATTTGTTGTGCAAGGTCGTAGAAAAATGCTATTTATGTTTCTACTAAGTTGTGAATGGGGCAAATTAGTTATGCTCCCTGTATCTGATACTGAGATGAAAAATTCATTAAACGCATTTGCAATTTTTACTGGATCTGTTATGATCTCATTGCCTGATATAAGTGAGTCTAGCACATAATGGTTATTGGCTGTATCCGCTTTATTTTTAATAATATTCCATGTAGCTTTACTTTTACTTTTAGATTTTTGTATGTATATTTGATTTGTTAGTTGCTTTGATGTATTAATGCATTTTCTAAGTAACTTATTGTATTTTATATATCTTAACTTGGTGTCCTCATTTTTACCTTGATAACATAATGCTTTGAGCGTCCTTTTATATTTACAATAAATCTTAATGCCTCTAGTTACCCATTTAGGTGCAGCCCTATTCGCATTAATTTTAACCTTTACCAATGGAAAACATAAACCATGAAATAGAGTAAGAATGTCATGAAATTGTTCAAATGCTCTAATTGTGTCATTTTCGTTACAGATTTCATGCCAGGATAAACTCTCCATTGCCTCCTTAAACTTTCTGATATTATCAGCTGAGTAATCCCTCACATTGTTATACCGAAAAAGCTCATATGTACTGCCTGCAGATATCCTTATATTGCTAAAGATATGGTCTAGGCAAGAGTTTTGTCGTGTTGGCGTGGTAATATGTTGGTATAACCCGTAATTTGAAATAATATCCAATAGTTTTACTGAATTGTTGGATTGCTGCAAGGTGTCTATATTAATGTCACCTGCCGCTATGATATGTTTTCTATGTTTCAGCAGAAGCCTGTACAACAATAACTCTAACTTTTCAAAAAATACATGAGTATTTGAACCTGGTATCCTGTATAAACATATAACAATACATTTTAAGGCTGGGATTTCTACACCACAACACTCAAAAAATTCTTCTGTGCTATACTCCTTTAAATTTTCTATTTTTCTGACCTCTAATGACTTTTATTTATTTATTAATAAGGCATGTCAACAGAATAAACATAAACAATTACAAAAAGAAATCACAAATTACACAAGTTTTATGCTTATGCCCATTACAGACATGCACAACATTCTTAAAATAAGAACATAGTTATAATATATATTTAATAAGGAATGAAAATATAAAATTAGACATGTTCATTATATTCTTAAAATCTAATAGGAACTAGTTGGTACTTATAAAATTAAAATCTAATTAAACAGTTACAATTATTATAATTGCAAAAAAATATATTAGATTGTATTTATTTGAGACTAGACTTGAATTTTATTACAATTAATAAATGTTTATTTTAGTTTGGACTAGATAGGTACTTACTATTTATTTCTTACTCTTAAAGTTAATTATTTTAGCCCGAAAACGTGTGGGATTGTCATGGAATATATCCAAGTCTAATATTTGCCAGAATTGGTTGTAAACGGTGGTCAGTCTTACAACTGAGGAACGAGAGCCTAAGTTAGTTCTATGCATGGGGACATTAAAGAAGTTAGAACATTTCTTTCTAGCATTTAGTTTTGGGACAGAAATATTTATGCGATCCAATAAACCTTCACAGTGGGACGTGCCTTTTATTAGTTTTTGTAGTAGAAGAAGATCCAACATCATCCGCCTATCCTGCAAGGTGTTCATTTTAAAGTAACTCAGTCTGTAATCATAAGAGCATCTTGCGCTAATGCCTGGACTGACAAATGCCAGGTACCTGGTAAATGAGCGTTGAATGGACTCAATGCGTTGCACGTGGACGGCGTGTTGGGGATTCCAAATGATGCTGCCAAATTCAAGGATGGTTCTGACTAGAGCATTGAATAGCAGTATTTTAGACGTTGAATGCCTAAAGGCTTTGGTATTGTGTTTAATGAAACCCAGCATTTTGGCTGCTCTATTTATTATGTCGTTATAGTGAGGAATGAATGTGAGTTCTGAGTCCAAGACAATGTCCAAGTCACGCACTTGTTGTGTAACTGCGATCGGAACCCCATTGATGTGATATTGAGTTGGAAGGTATTTTCTTTTTTTTGTGAAACGGATATGTTGGCATTTGGCAGCGTTAAGCATCATGTTGTTTTCAATGCACCATTCGTAAACACGATCAAGGTCAGCTTGCATCAATATCATGTCATCATTTGAATCAATCTGTCTAGATATTTTCATGTCATCCGCAAATAGGGAACTTTGACAGTGGCGGATACGTTTGATTATATCATTGATAAAGAGAAGGAACAAAATTGGTCCTAGATTTTTTGGAATCGTGTCCTCTCACTATCACATTATATTCCCGGTAGCTGAGGTACGATTCAAACCAACGTAACAAGTTATCGCAAATTCCATATTGCCACCGGAGTTAACTATCAGGATATGATGGTCCACCAGATCGAATGCACTTGCAAAATCAGTGTATACTGAGTCAATTTGGTAGCCTTTATCAACACCTTCCACGATAGGGGTTATGTAAGATATTATATTAGTTTCGACTGATTTATTAGCTTGAAAGCCGTGTTGTTCTAAAGTTAGCTGAGTTTTGGTGCTTAGTCAAAATTGGGCAGATGAGGGACTCAAATATTTTTGAAAAGCAACACAATATTGATATCGGTCTATAATTTCGAACATCACCATTGTCTCCCTTTTTAAAAATTGGCACTATTCGCGCTCGTTTCCACTCGCTAGGGAATTGGCTAGTTTTGATTGACTTATTAAAGATCTCTTTGAGAGGATACGAGAGCGCTGGAGCACACAGTTTTATGAAAAGAGGTGGTATACCGTCAGGTCCAGCGCCCTTACAAGAATCTAAGTGTTTCAATGCTAATAGGACATCATTTTCGGAGTCATGAATAAAAGATAAGAAGCTACTTTCAGATAAATCATTAATAGAGTATGAAAGTACAGATGACATAGGATAAGATGAGTTCAAATAAACGGAGCTGAAGTGGGAAGCAAACATATTGGCGATGTCAGTACAATTAGACGACGTATGTTGCTGGTTATTGAGCATTACTGTGGGTAGTGTGTTAGAACTGGACTTTTTGTGTTTAATATAGCTCCAGAAAAGTTTTGGATTGTTTTTAAGATTGTTTTCTATGGACTTATGAACTAAGATACAGACACCACCTCGCTTTTCCTTTTTTCTAGAAAAGGAAGAAGCCAACTTATATTTCTTAAAGTGTATGTTTAACTCATCACCAGACTTGTCTATATGAATTTTTTTTTTAAAAAGCTCTGTTAAACATGGTCGAGGTATGTTTAACAGAGCTTTTTTAAAAAAAAATATCAATTTTGTTTAACAAACCTGAAATATTTTGGTGTAACAATGTAGATGTACTAAGGTTTTTAACTTTATTTGCGAAAAAAAGGTATTTTCTATATTTTTACTACTTACAGGGTTGCTAGTAATACTACAAATTAACTCAGTTTTTTTAGAAGTAATAGATTTTTTTATAATTGGACAGTTAAATGGGATGGTACCCTTTCTAGGCAACATTTTTATTTGATTTTGAGAATGTCTCACCTTATTATATTGTTTGGTTATATATTTCATTTCATAGTCATTAGAATCAATTGTAAAATTTAATGTCTTTGTTAGATTGAATAAATATGCATTTCTAGATTTAAGGCCAGGTAAGGATATGAATTTGCATTTAGAAACATTTAGACAAATCTGTTTCAAAAGATTGTTTAGTTTCCATTCATTAAGGTATGGATTGTAAGTTAAACTCAATAGTATAATGTTAATATTTTTTAATTTAACATAGCTGCCAACTCCATTGATAATGTAGTAGGATTAGTGTCATTTTGTCCAATTCCTAAGATTAAGTAATTGGTTTGTGAATCTATTAGACCATTACAAGTATTCATGGTATCTAGGTCACAGTGGTTGCAAATTGGCTTCCTATGGCGTAATGTGCGCAGCAGTAGATGACTTTATAAACAGAACAAAGATACATTCAAGGTCAACTTATATTCACGCAATAAAATGAGTCAAACCAATAAAGAAACAAACATCGAATCGCCCATATCACACCAAAGTGTCAATAGCGTCGAAAATATACTCAGGACATTTCATAAGCAATGCTTGCGTAACAAAGCTAATGGGTATTCAAAGGGCTCATTCATAGCCCAAGCTGGTATACACACAACACACTGCGCTGACTACGTCGGCTAATGACGAGCTAAAAGAAACTTCATGTTTAACCGCTACCGACCGCCGGCCGTCGGCCATCCGGAAGAGCTACGCAAATAACCCGTTTTGCATTATGAAAATAAAATATATAAAACAAAAACATGAACCCAAATGTTTATTCAAAACGCCACCATCTCATTCATAAGAACAGTTATCCCAGATTTTAATTAACGTTATGAGAATAATATAAACTGCAACCGTGGCAGGTTTTCAGCTTGTTTGTGATGTTTGTAATGTACTTACAGTTCATTGACATGAACGCTGGTGACTGTGAAGCTCTTGGGCCAATATTTTGAACAGTATGACTTGCATATTTTCAGTTTCTGAATTGTATATCGAAAAATAAATTCGTTTAAAAATTTAAGAAACTAAATAACTTGTGTATGACGGTAGGTACGAATGGCTTAATGGTTTATACGGCTGCCTCGTGATTTATTATTGCGTCAGGTATCGTAGGTTCGATTCCCACACCAAACAACACTGTGTTATCCACAAATTGTTGTTTCGAGTTTGAACTTTGTGAAAGTGGATTAAATATTTTTAAGTCTCCGGCGACACACAAATTTTCGTGCCGTCGACATAAAAATAAAATACATAAAAAGTCTTTTTCACTTTCACGAGATATTTCTGCAGTTTTTTTTCAAATTTGGTAAAAATAAATGAACTGGCGAACAGCACGTCGGTTTCTCTTTATTTTTGATTCACCTTTCAAGGCGGTAAACTAGACGTTTCGTGAAACCGCGGTTTCAGCAAGTCTGGTATAAAATAGTTGTTTCAGGTTATTGCACTAAGTGGCAATGATACTGATAGCAAAATGCACCATGGTTCACACCGAATAGGAGTGACTATTAAAATATGCACTAATTACCCATCATCAGCCTTTAATAGTCCACTGCTGGACTAGGGCTTTCCTTTGAAAGGAGGAATTGGCCAACTATACCGCGCTGGCCAAGCGGGTTGGTATAGGGTTTTTATCAAGTTTTCCTTCTCTTACAGTGCTGTTCTCTGCATAATTTGCTCCATCTGTCGGCTCTTACGACACCCATGGTATATATATGGATGATATGGGGTAGTGACAATTTGTATTCTTAATCCGTCACCACACGGATATACTAATTACTATTGTATCCTAATACATGTAACATTTTATGGGGATCGACTAATGTTCGTGACCCTTTCATGCAAAGCTTCCTAATGGATTCAGATGAAACTTAGCAGGAATATAGCTTATACACCATAAGAACATATAGGGTACCACTAGTTTCTATTATAGACACCCGGACGGAGTCGCATATCTGTATATATAACATTTTTGCATTACTGATTGACAGACAGACAACGCACATACAAAGCTATTGGGCTCAAGAAGCTCAAATTTGCCATGTATGTTCTTTAGAGAACCGTATCGGTGTGCTAATGAGGAATTTCTCTTCTCTTTCCCACAGTATCGGCTAGAAACGGTTAAATTAAATAAAATGTGCGGGCGGAGTTGTGGGCGGAGTTGCGCGCATCATATAGTATGTATATAATGTTTTCTGTGTGTATGCCAAACTTAATTAACTACAGATAAAAGAAGTCTTAAAATAAAACTGGTATGATTCGACAAGCCAGTCAAATGGCATATAACTACAACCAGTCTATTTCCGTAGTGTTACCACTAGAAAAATCTTTATTAGCAAAGTTGTTTTGAAGCTGATAGGCAAACAGCTTGATAGCAATCGGCGTGTGCCATTAAACAATGTTATAACTGCTTATGCCGATAGTTTCTCTAAATAACGATACGATAACAGTAAACTAAAATACTGACTAATATTGTCAACTAGCTAAGCCTGCGCTTACACCCACGTTGCTTAGGACTAGGACTACTACTGCTCCGCACCTGCGGGTCATAGCGTGATGTTATAGGTAGCCATCTTCAGTAAATGGGCTGTCCAACACAAAAACTAATAATTCAAATCAAATCAGTAGTACTGGAGATTAGCGCGTTCAACCAAACAAACAAAAAATACAAACAATAAAACTCCTTAGCTTTATGACCTGCAATGGTTGCCCGATTCGTTGATGTCTAGGCAACGTATGCTGTTAGTAACTAGTTATGCAATATTTTCAGAGCCAAGCGACACATGTATTTTCAAAGTATAAATAAATATACTAGAACGGTCGTAATAAAATATCATTTTGATTAAGAGAAGGTGCTTGGGATGTTCTCAGAAGCTGCTATTTTTAATTTTAATTATTTGAGACGTTTAGCTCTCAGGTAGATTGTCGGAGTTCTAATAGAAACACTGCTTAGAAAGAACAGGTTCTTTATTATGTCTCACTACCGCTTACGTACAGTATGACCGACTAGGTAAGCACTGGCTGAAGGGCTGGAGTATAGACTCCTGCTGCTCTCCGACGCTCGCAGGATAGACTGCTCGTAGGGTCGCCGGTGAGCTGGGCGAAGTGCACGCTGAGTAGGCAGCTCGGTGGTCGATGGCTGAGATGTAGACTCAGGCGGTGCAGCTGATGTAGGCTGGTAGAAGCAAGTTTTATTTTAAAACGATAGTATCTAATGAAATATTCTTGAAAGAATATTTTTAATGCTTAAAAATGCTTTGTTACCATGATTATTGAAAAATTACATTTGGGTGTTTCCAGGGCAATGGAAGCTCTTACTTTTATCGTCGATTGATTAATCCCGTTTTTTATTCTTGCGTCAAGCAACATTTAAATGATATTTTGTTAGACTCGATAAAATTACAACACCTGAAATATGTATTGCATGTACCTAAGTAGACTACCCGGTAGAAGTACCAACACAGAGACATACCTATTATATTGTATTTACCGCAAATTTCAAGGGTATGGCTTATAAATTTTATTAATCTACATAATGATTGAGAAATTAGACGCGCACTACACAGACGTGTTACCGATTTGTTCGTTAATAACCAGTGATACTCAAACTTTGAGCAATACCAACAACAGATACAACCATGGTGAAATGTGGAGAATGTAATGAGGATATGTTTGAAGGCGCCCAATGCTCGTCTTGTAAAAAGACCTATCACTATCAATGTATAGGTATTACAGAAGCGGGTTACAGGAAGCTGGGTGACAGAAAAACGACTTGGCGTTGTCCCAAATGTAAGTCAGGAGGGCAACAACATCTACAGCCGGGCACGCCAGCACACTCGCCTTTGTCGGAGCCGTCACTCAAGATATTGGAAGAAATCAAATCTATTTCGTCCAGGCTGTCAACAGTCGAGGAGCTTGTTAACGAAATAAAGCTCATGCGCGATGAATTGGCGGGTCTAAAATCAACAGTATCTGAAGCAAGTCAAACCGTGAAAGACTTTGGAGCTAGATTGTCAAACATAGAAGATAGACTCACAGATGTGGAAAATACCAAAGAATTGGTCAAAGGCCTGGAGAAAAAAATAGAATCACTTGAACACGAAAAGAATATAGCAGAACAATGGCAGAGAATGAATAATATAGAACTATAGGGCATACCACAATCTACAAACGAGAATCTTCTTGACATTGTGTTTAGCCTGGGCTCCAAAATCAGTTATCCGATGACTAAACAGCACATAAACTATGTGACACGCACACCATCTCGAGACTCAAACAAGCCTATCATCGTGAGTTTTATAAGCAGATGTGTTAAAGAAGACTTTATGTCTGCTGCTCGGGCGTACTCAAAAGAAAGTTCACTCACTCCCAATGTATTAGGTCTACGGGGCTCCAATAAGATCTACGTTAATGACCATCTCACATCACATAACAAAACGCTGCTCAACATCACGAAAAAGTTTGTAAAGGATAGGAACTGGCAATATGTTTGGGTAAAACATTGCAAAATAATGGTCAGAAAAAATGCTACTTCAGCTTCGATGGTGATAAAATCAGAGAAAGATCTACAAAAAATTACAAAGGATCACTGATCGTATATATTCTAAAATACTATTTTTATTTTCTGTTTACACTGTCAATAACCACGATATCGTACAAACTAATGTTGAGAAACGCTGTAAGTGTTATAGTATCTCTCTCTTGTCAGCTTGACCACTCTAAAGCAGGTAAAAAATACTATTTTTTACTTATATTGTACCATAATATATTGCTCATAAGGTTGTTTATGCATTGTGTTCATTCATTATTATTGGAAGGTTTTGATCATTTTTCGAGGGTAATTTCCAAAAATAATTATCGTATCTATTTTTATTTTAGTATCATGTCTCAAGTAATGCAAAGTTTTTATTACATATTATTAAACAACGACACAACTGTGCAAAATATACATTTAAACAAACTACTTAGCGTACATCCGTATAGGTCATACAAGAACATATTTTTTTTATCGATGTGTCGTGTCGTGAAGTGCTTCAGATACTTTAGAAACTTGTGCGATGATAATAGATTTATACTAGTTGATCTGCTATACTTCACTTCGTGTTATATTGATGATGTTATTTTAACTAAACTTGGGCTAATCACGAGAATAGTCGAACACTATTCAAGTTGTGTTGTGTATCGATGCGGACTTCTGTGCCTGAGGAGGTGTAGTCATTTAAGGGAATATTTACTTTTTCAATTGTTTATCATCTCATGTGTATTGAAGAATCACATTATAAATATGTGTAAGTATAAATCTTTTAATGAATTTATGTATTGTATATTACGATGCAAGCGATATGTTATTTCTGTGCTTATATTACTCATACCCACAACTCACGATATTATTATTGTACTGCAAAAAATCACAGTCATATAAAATGCCAAGTGAAATATTTTTATCCTTAGATCTCACACGTGATACAATGAAATTTTGCTTTTTGTATTCTTATTTTTTTTATTTTGATGTAGTTGTTGAAATTCGTTTTCAATGAATGGGCTGAATGTCTACTACCAAAATGTACGCGGATTGCGGACAAAGTGTAGTGACTTTTTTAGAAACGCTTTGTTGCATACGTATGACATAATTTGTCTTACAGAGACATGGTTGAATGATAGTGTGCACAATGCGGAGATAGTAGATAGTAGGTATATAGTGTACAGACGTGACAGGGACTACGTTAAAAATCGTCAAACAAAGGGTGGTGGTGTCTTACTGGCTATAAACAGTAGACTAGCATCAATTGAGCGGCAAGATTGGAGATCTTCAGCTGAAGATATTTGGGTAACAATTGAATATAAAGATAAGAAACACAAAATAAGTTACAACGTAAATATCTGCACTTTATATTTATGTGCTGAAAACATTGGCAATTCATTTTTTACCCAATTGGCTAATTTCACTAAAAAATTAAATGACATTGTGTTATTGCATCCGTTGGACAAGTTTCTAGTTATTGGAGATTATAATATGAGTAACATATGCTGGACTAGGCGTGAAGACGGTGCGTCATACCTTCAGCCGATTGGTTACTCAGGGGTGTACCAGATAGAATTTATTGACTCTTTAAATATATATAACCTAAAGCAGTACAATCATTTACATAACTGTTATGGAAGGATATTAGATTTGGTACTCTCCAGTAGCCCGGTCGAGGTTACAGAATGTGAGGAACCCCTAACCCCTGAAGACCCACACCATAGGTCATTATATATTAAAACACACTTAGTGCTCTCCAATACTATCAAAGATAATTTATATACGAGATATTTATATAACAGAGAGAATTACGACAGCATCATAGCAGAGTTAGATATTATAGACTGGGACAAATTATTAGGATCGCATACTTTTGAAAATTCTGTTAAAAAATTCTATGATGTATTATACGATCTCCGTGACAAATTTATACCAAATAAAAACCATAAAAACCATAAATATCCACCTTGGTATACCGTACCACTTATAAAAATTATAAAAGAAAAGTACAAATACCACCGCAAATATAAAATTTATAATAATTACATGGATTATGAAACCTTCTCTTGTTTAAGAACCCGAGTAAAAATATTGGAAAAACAATGCTTTGAACAGTACATAGCCAGAACTGAACAAGCAATAACAGTTAACCCAAAAAAATTTTGGACGTATGTTAAAGGGAAAAAAATGAATGATACATTTCCTAGCACAATGTTCTCTAACAATGACACAGCAAATAGTGGTGATGATATTGTGAACCTTTTTATCTCATACTTTGAATCTAAATATTTAACCAACAACCAAAATAACCCTGCCAGTTCTGCGACAAATATTAATAATATGTTCTCTACTATCTCCACACTTGATATTCAACCAGACACTGTCAATAGATTATTGAAGACAATTGACCTCTCGAAATCCGGTGGACCAGATCAGATCTCTCCCATATTTTTGTCGAAATGTGCAGATAGTCTCACAAAACCGCTTACAATACTCTTTCAGCGATCCATAAAAGAAGGTGTAGTCCCTTACTTATGGAAGGCTGCCTTAATAACGCCCGTCCACAAAAAAGGTGATAAGGCAAACATCGAAAATTATCGACCGATTTCCAAACTGTGCCTTATTGCCAAAATATTCGAAAAGATAATATACAAGCAGGTTTATGCGGCTGTCAAGCATCAATTGAATGATGAACAGCACGGTTTTTTACAAAATAGATCCACAGTGTCAAATCTGATAGTAGCCAATGATTATATTACTGAGGGCATGGAGCAACGAGCGCAAGTTGATGTTATCTTCACAGATTATAGCAAATGCTTTGACCGCATTAGCCACAGTATCCTATTAACTAAATTATCTGCAGCTGGAATCCATGGTGACTTGTTTCGTTGGTTCAGCTCTTATATATATAATAGGTCCCAAGCAGTTGTATTACAGGGATACACGTCTAGATGGATCACTGTACCATCAGGTGTTCCTCAGGGATCCCTATTAGGTCCTTTGCTCTTCACACTATTCATAAATGACATCAAAACATGTTTCCTACATTCAAAAATATTACTATACGCCGATGATATGAAGATTTTAAAAAAAATATTTAACAAACAAGATACAGTAGATCTTCAAGAGGACCTCAATAGATTTGAAGCTTATTGTTTGAATAATAAATTAGACTTAAATGTATCTAAATGCTATACCATGACATATGCTAGAAAAACACAGAGCATAAATGCTGCTTATACTTTAAAACAATCAATTTTAAAAAGGGTTAGTGAGGTTAAGGATCTTGGTGTTGTGCACGATAGCAAATTATTGTTTGATACACACGTAGATTCAATAGTTGCAAAAGCAAACAGAATGTTAGGATTTATTTTGAGAACTGCTGCTAATTTTAAAGATATAAAATCTATAAAAATTCTATACTGTGCCTATGTTCGAAGTAATTTGGAATACGCGTCGCAGGTTTGGAATCCGCAGTATGAAATATATAATAATCGTATAGAAAATATACAAAAAAAATTCATGAGATATTTGCAATACCGAACTCACCTAAAACTGCCTGACTATGAAGCTAGGTGTAAGCACTTTCACATTTTACCTCTAAGTTTAAGGAGAAACATCGCTGATGTAGTTTATATTATGAAACTTGCAACAGGTCTTATAGATTGCCCCGAATTGTTGGGCCAAATCAATCTAAGAACGTATAGCAGACAGCTTAAAAATATGAAATTATTGCATGCACCAAAAGTGAACACCAATTATAGGCGAAACAGCTTTATGAGCAGAGCATCACGATCATTTAACAGCGTACCTATCGACATAGATTTATTTGCAACAAGTGTGTCGGCTGCAAGGAGAGCATTAGCACAGTTATTTTTTAATTAATTACCTTAATCACCTTTAATTATCTCTTTGTTATACATATACCTTTTATTTAAGTTAATGAGTATCTGGTACTTGTTGTAATTCCTATTTGTGAAGATTTTTAATTGGCTTAGCTGAATATACACATGTGTAAATTATTAAGATATAACGCTGTAAATCTTCCGAATTAAAAAAAAAAAAAATTATGTTAACATGGATACATTGGGCATAATAAAAATGTATAGATATTTATTATCCAGTGAAATTAATACATATACATAATCATCGTATAAATAGTATATTTTAATACAATTACTGAAAATATTATTACGTGCTTAATATAACAAAATCGTAGACACGTTATGACTTCAAAACGTATTTTTGTGTGCATTTTCCCTCACACTGAATGTACAGAAATTTTCCGATACGCATGTGATAGATTATTGTCAAAATCAGGTCATATTTTGCCAATTTTGCCTTTAACGAGCAGACAGTTGCATTCATCAATATAAGGTTTTCCTATAACTACATTTAGATGGTTTCTAATGTATACTACAACGCCGTCATTCTGATTGAAATGATTATCACTGCAAAATTGTCGATATCCATCTAACGTTGGTAGAGCGTCAGATCTATTAGATAACCAGCATTCCGACAGCACTAATATGTCGCAAGTTATGTCAATAGTTTGAAGCAAAATTTCTAGTTCCTAAAAGTTTTTATAGATACTACGAATATTTTGCGAAATAATAGTTACACACTTATCTTGTGGCGGAAGTAGGCTTTTAAAATCCTCAATATTACACACTTTTGAATCTGAGATAGGAAAGTTGTCCAAGTCATCTTAGCTTATTAGCCATAACTATAATTCACATGTGCCTTTAGTAGCGATGCTTTTACTTGTAGTTGGTGGCGCAGTCAGGCACCTTCATAGTCGATGGAATTCAGGTACTTGTCCTTGGCATATTTTCTTGCTGGGCAGCTCTCGTCCCCAGTTTGGTGATTACTGAGCTTTATGAATTTCATACAGGTGCCGCAGGAAGGTGGTGATGTCTTCTTACTGCACTCTTTGATGACGTGTCCCGATTCTCCGCAATGGCCACAGGTAGGGCTTGTTTCGCGGCGGCTCGACGTCATCCTTATTTTCGGTGCTGATGACTACACCGCCATTTTTTGTCTTTTTGACACCGCATACATGCAATTTCATACAGTGACTGATAGTTTACAGCCATCTCAGATGCAACAGTGCTCACTTGGCGGCAGATATTTGTAACTCATACTTTTGAGTCTGAGTTGAGCTTACTTTCTGCAGCAATTGAGCAGACTTCAGTCAGATAAGTATTGATTATCTTCATCCATCTTTCTACTTCTGCTGTAGTGATTAGTTCAAGTGTCGGCTTGGCAGTGGCAGCGGGCGGTTTGTCTCCAGGACGAGGTGACGGCAAAGGTGATGTTGGCGTAGGGCTCCTACACGTGAGTTGACTGCGCCCAAAAGGAATGGCGCTCGACATTTTTAAGATACACTTCTTACTCAAATATATGTACCGATAAACATTATTTTAAGTTATTGCACATAAAAACGTACGAAAGTCTCGTGACACACTTATTTTTGCTATGTCATAAAAATATCAATTATAATAATTACTGTTCTTCAGTAAACAATAAACGCGTCTGCATCTATTGAGCGCAAACAAGCAATGAAAATGTTAAACGTTTTTAAATGTCAAAAAGTTTTTTATTTACCACCATCAGCGGTGTTACTTTAATCGCTCCCTCTCCCTTCCCGCTCCCAAATATTCTGCATTTTCTGACTTGATTGAACTTCATTGAATAAACACAAGACAAAACTTAAAATTGTTATTTATAAACATTTTACATCAAACAATCACTGAAAAACTAAGTAAAAGTCTCGAAGTCCAAAGTAAAGGATAAACACGTAATAATCCTTAAGATACTATTATTACGTCGAGTAAAACTGTTTTTGTATCATCAAAGATAGCCGAAACACCGTGTTTTACTTCGAAAGTCTATGCGATTGCGAAGTAAAGCACGGTGCAACTAAACAAACTCATACATTTAAAATAATAACGAACGTTGTTCATATTATAAAGAAGGAAATCCTGTTTCTGCGGAGCTTGAAGTATATTTGTCTAGGTAAGATTTCAAGGCACTAAATGGGAGGACGTCACGTCGCCAGCACTTGTCCTCAAGTTTGCAAGGCACTAGAGTTCCACATCGTGTCTAGAACTTTTCACATAAACTGCACAACTTTACACGGCGCCACTTATAACAAATTGCCCTTTTCTATTCAACATATTGAAATTTTTTGTAAAGTTCGCTTATATTCAAGGAATCCCGTTATTACTTTTAGTCCATGTCCGAAAAGTGCAATTCTCAGTATGCGCTCGCAATGAAAACTTCCGCCTATCTGTGACAGCTTTTGTGTGCCGCCGTGAATTTCAATAATTGTGATGGAGACAATTGGAGCTTTTCAAAGACAGATGGAGCTGCTGGCACGCGAAGTGGACAGAATGGAGATGCGCCGCCGCAAAATGCTGTTAATTCACGGTGTCGCTGAATGTAAAAATGAAGATCCAGTTCAGACAGTCATGGATGTCATAGGTCATAGTCTTCATCTACCTGAAATCATAAAGGATGACATCAAGCGGAGTCACCGGATGGGCCGTCCGTCTGGGTCAAACAAGCCGAGACCCATTTTAGTAAAGTTCCAGCAGACAGCGATCCGGGACAAGGTTTGGTACTCCAAGATCAAACTGAAAGGCAGCGGCACAACTATGTCTGAATTCCTTACTAAGACACGGCACGACGTATTCATGACAGCAAGACACCGATTCGGAGTCACAAAAAGTTGGACACGAGAAGGTAATATTTTTGTGTTAGACGCCGATGGGTCACAGCACCGTATTACTTCACTTGCCGATCTCAACCGGATTAAGACGGGTATTCAAAAGACGCCAGCTGCTGAGAAACCAGTGGCTGGAAAGACTAAACGAGCTGCGGCTACGAAGAAGTAGGTAGCATGCATCACAGTAGTTGCGGCATCCGTGGTTTGTTTACTACTTTATATGTACATATATCTTACACTTTTACCCTATCTTTTAATAACACTAATTTTAATAATACCTTCTATTTTGTTACTTATGTTTCCGATTTCCTTACTAATCAACTTTTCTTTTAAATATTATTCCACCTTCTGTAATTAATAAATTATATGTCACTATTTTCAACTTTACAAGTTTATTGACAGTTGACGGCTGTCAGTGTCAAACTGCGTTTCGTTTTCGTGATCGGAAACGTTAAGAAACTGAGCTGTGAATTATAAACTCTTTACTCTTATTAAAATATTCTTTCATAATGCATATAAATATTTATTCCCTATAAATATATATACATCATTTTGCTTATCTTTTTATATTTATTCTTTCCTTTATCTTTATAAGTTGGTTATATATAATTATTTTTATTGGTCCCTTAATTACTGATGCTATAAAACACATACGATATTTTATCCATCAATATGTTATTCCTTACCTACTAAAGACAAAGCCCGGATGTTGCAAGTTACAATAAAATTATTATGTTACTCGTAGTATCGATTTTTCTATCGATAGAGATTTTTAACTTATATTCTTGTTTTTTTTTCTTTTCGTCGTCAACCAGTGCAATTTGTACGTTTTTCTTTTAATTTTTGTAATTTGTGAGCACGCAACTGGCAGGTGGATAAGATTAGACAAACTTAGATAGTACTTTAATTTTATTAGTTTATTTATTTAGTATATTTATTTTCATATTATGTTAGATCAGTTACTAAGTAGTGATAACGATAGTTTTTTTCTGTGAGTAGCCATAACAATAGTTTCGAAAGTATTCCTTCTCTTGCTGAAAATTTGCAGTGTGAGTTTGCCGATGTACCCGGGAACTTTAATGTCGTTCATATAAATGCTCAGAGTATTCCGGCCCATTGCCAGGATATGCTGACCACTTTTGACTGTAAGAATATCCACGCTATTCTAGTTTCCGAATCTTGGTTAAAACCTTGCTTATCCTCTGTTTCTTACTCTCTTCCTAATTACCGACTCATAAGAAATGATCGTACCGAGAGTGGTGGAGGTGGTGTCGCCATTTACCTCCGTACACATATTCCTTTCAATGTTGTTAGTATGTCAGCACAACCTCCATCGCTTAATGCCGGCGAACATCTCTTTGTGGAACTGGATCTGGCTTATACAAAGGTCCTGCTTGGTGTTTTTTATTCCCCTAACTGTCGTGTAAATTACTTCTCCTCTTTCGAACAAATTTTAGAAAATCTAGCTCCAGCTTACAGTCATACCATAGTCATGGGTGATTTCAACACTTGTTTATTGAAAAATGATTCGCGCTCATCTTCCTTGTGTAGTATTGTCGAATCTTGTAATCTGTCCATCCTCCCTTTAAATGCTACACATAACTTTCCAAATTCTACTCCTTCTCTCCTCGATCTTATGTTTGTCTCCTCACCTTCTCTTGTCGCCAAGCATGGGCAGCTTCCAGCTGATGCTTTTTCATACCATGACCTTATCTTTCTCTCCTATAAACTTCGTCTTCCTAAGACAAAAACAAAAATTCTTTTGCAACGTAATTTTGGCGGCATGTAGAAAATCTTCGTAAAGATGCAAGTTTGATCGACTGGAGTCCTTTACAGAGCGCAGAGACCATTGATGAGAAAGTTCAATTATTTAGTAGCGCGATTATTCGTCTATACGATGTCCATGCACCAGTCCGTGCGATTAGAGTTAGACAATTACCATCACCTTGGCTAACCTCTGAAATTAAAGTTCTGTTGTCTAAGAAAGCAATAGCTAAGACTAAATATAAATGTCGACCTACTTCTCGCAGTTGGGACAACTACATTGCTATCAGAAATTACTGTAAAAAGGTGTGTAGGAAAGCACAACGCCAATACATCCATAGCTCTGTTGAGAATGAAGATCCAGCTAAGGTCTGGAAGTTTCTAAAAACTTTGGGAGTTGGAAAATCTTCACATGATCTTGCTTCTGATAAAATAGATATTAATTCTCTAAATAGACATTTTACTACTTCGTCTAAATTTGATCAGACTACCAAAGCTAGCACTTTACATGATCTTTCATTGCTTCCAACTCCAAATTATCCTTTTTGAAAACGAAAGTTTTCAATCAACTTTCTGAGTGTGATGTTAAAAGGAGCGTATTATCCATTGCATCTAACGCAGTCGGTAATGATTGTATCAGCCGGAAAATGATCCTTCCCATATTAGATGAAATGCTTCTAATCCTATGTCATATTTTTAATTATTCCCTATCTGGGGGCGTTTTTCCCACCGTATGGAAAGACGCCCACATTATTCCTTTACCTAAAAAACCCAATCCGTCTTCTTTTTCTGAATACCACCCAATCTCCGTCCTACCATTCCTTTCTAAAGTGCTCGAACGCCTTGTCCATGCCCAACTTAGCACATTCCTCAATAAAAACCTTCTTTTCAATCCCCTCCAATCCGGTTTCCGCCCAGGTCACAGCACGGTTACGGCACTGATCAAAATTACCGACGATATCAGGCTCGGTATGGAAAATGGCAACGTCACTGTTCTCTGTCTACTTGATTTTATTAATGCCTTCAATACTACTGATTTCCATATTCTGCTTGGCATATTACGCTCCATTAACATATCTCCACCAGTGATTGATTGGTTTCATAGTTATCTGTTTGGTCGTCGACAGTGTATACGAATTGAAGACGCCTTGTCTTCTTGGTGTACGTCTACAGTCGGCGTTCCACAGGGTGGCGTTCTATCTCCTTTACTTTTCTCAATTTTTATAAATTCTATCTCATATCAACTTCAGTTATCCTACCACCTTTATGCAGATGATCTCCAAATTTACACTCAAGCTCCTGAACATGAGTTGTCTACAGCAATTTGTATTATCCACTCTGATTTGGATCGTATAGCTGCATAGAGCCTCAGATTTGGCCTTCAAATCAACCCTACGAAAACGCAGATTATTGTTATCGGTAGTCCCAGGCTGATCGCGTGTGTAGACCGGACTTGTTTACCGCAAGTCAACTTTAATGGTCTTCCTTTACCTATAAGTGATTGCGTGAAGGACTTAGGAATTTACATCGATAAAACTTTATCCTGGGGCCCTCAAATTAGGGAAGTTAGCAGAAAATTGTTTTCTGCGGCTGGAACGTTACGAAGATTGCGAAACTTTCTGCCGACTGCCACCAAGACTGCGCTTGCAAATTCTCTTCTTTTACCCATCCTTGACTATGCTGATGTCAACTATCTAGATCTCACTGGAGGAGCAACTTGATAAGCTTGAGCGCCTTCAAAATATATGTGTAAGATTCATATTTGGATTGCGCAAATATGATCACGTTTCCAATTTCCGCAATTCGCTCAAGTGGCTCCCTATTCGCCTTCGACGGAATACTCACATACTATCATTACTCTATAACATTCTCTTTAATCCCTCTACTCCCCATTACTTAAAAGAACGGTTCGAGTTTCTTTCTGACACGCATTCTAGATCTCTGAGGTCATCGGTGAATCTGAGACTGGCTATACCAATGCATTCACAGGAATGCATTGGTATAGATTTTACGTTAAATCTTTTACTGTCCAAGCTGCTCGCTTGTGGAATGCATTGCCGATGCCAATTAAACAAGCTCAAACAATAACATCATTTAAAAAGTTACTCAAAGAATACTACTTGTCTCTTTAATCTTACTACTCTTGTAATTCTTATTTTTCTATTTACTTTCCTTTAATTATCACTAGTTTATGTATGAATAATATAAACATCTATGTATTGTATAATTATTTATGTATGCATATAGTTATGTATTTGTGTATATAGTTATTTATCTATGTATGTACTTATTTATGTATATGTAAGTATTTGTATTATAAATCTAAATCGGTAAAGATCGCCAAACTACCCTTTTCTGAATCCGTGCTGTTCTTATCCATCCAAAGGTTGCCTGTAAGAGATTGCTTGATAGTGATAAGGCCGCCTGTTGTACTATCTGTTATTTTTCTTTTTGTTATGATTCATTCATGTACTTTCTTTGGCATTTGTACAATAAAGATGATTATTATTATTATTATTATTGGGTAGCAGGCTTAAGAGGAGGTTGTGGCTTTGTTCAGTATTACGGTGCGCTTGTACTGCGGGCTGTTCGCCCTACTGATACCGTGCGGAACAAAGCATTTAGCTAGTTTAGCATGTGCTGCTGTAACCTATGTACTACATATATTGCTTCCACCTTTGTGTTCCTTTAGTATATGCAAGTTGCATAAATTTATTTTCTTCTAAATACATATGATTATAAAAATTGTATGATAGAAATACATATATTATACAAATCGATCTCAGATTTCTGAAATTATTTCTGCACGAAGAACTCGTCTTTGCGTACAGCGTTGAAATAATAGATATGGTTGTGCTTAGAGGATCCACTTATTAATCTGTTATTATGAGCCTGTGACGTCCGCTTGGTAGGGCAAAATCCTTCCCACTCTTCTTTTATAAATCTTCATCTTTTCCCACTTGGAACCAATCCGTTATGAAAGAGTACCGTAGTTTGTTTAGAGTTAGCGTAACTCATCCCGCCATCTCCGTCTAGACCTGCCGCGACTAGCTGGTTATTTTTACATGACTGAAAATATATGCAAATGTCTTTATCAAGTTACTGCAAGGCATAGCTAGAAAATTGAGTTGTAAGTTTGTTCCGAGATCATCAGTAATCAAAGGAATAGGGAACGGTAGATTGAACATATTTGCGCAGATAACTGTCTGTGTAAGATTTGACGAAATTTGTTTGGAAATACAGTTCTATGTGGCAAGGGATAAGGACTTTAGTTACGATTGTTTAATTGGCAGAAATGCAGTTCAGTACCCGGACATTGCTGTGATTTTGGACTCTTTTGGTTGTAGATTGACGCGTACCCGTATGCCTGTAAATATAATTAACGCGAATAATAATAACGTGAATGACCCTAATGTTGACACTGATCAATGGTATTCAGCCACCTACAATGGTTGTTTATCTTCGCCTAATGACTATCCAGACTATTCTATTAAAAATAATAAATTGTATCGTTTGATTAAATCTAGGTGTATGCTACGTAAGGAGTTCGAATGGAAAGAAGTACTACCTTCTTATGATCGAAATAATGCCATATTAGAGAACCAGGCCGAACCCACTTCGGGGCATTTCGGTATATTTAAAACTTACAAGCGCTTAGCACTGCGTTACTATTGGCCCAAAATGCGCGATGACGTAGTTAAGTTCATAAATTCTTGCGACACTTGTATCGCGCACAAACATCAGAACCATGCACCATTGGGAACCATGGGACGACCCAAAGTGTGTTCAAGACCCTTCCAAACCATTAGTGTAGTTTTGGTGGGGCCACTACCAGTCACAAGAAAACAAAACGCCTACATCTTTGTAGTAACTTGCTGTTTTAGTAAATACTGTCTACTTTTTCCTATCAGTCGCGCAACTGCTGAAATAATAACTAATATTTTGGAAGAAAAAAGTTTTTAGTTCATGGTATACCATCTACAATTATATTGGACAATGGTAAACAGCTTGTCAGTGCTACTTTAAAAGCTATGTTGCGCAAGTACAAAATCCCTAATCTTCATTATACTCCTAAATATTCCCCACATGTCAATACGGTCGAACGCTATAATAAAACCATTGGTTCTACCTTAGCGGCGTTTGTAGGAAATGACCAGAGATTATGGGACACTCTCGTACCTAAGGTGCAGTTTGCATTAAATACTGCAGTTAATGAAGTCACGGGCTATACACCTAGTTTTTTAGTCTATGGACGTGAACTAGTTCCATGCGGCTCACACTATGTCGACACAGACGCTGATGATATAGTATACATACCTAGGGACGATTACGCAGAAAACATAGGTCACTTATCAGGCATATTTGACAAAGTTCAGGCACTCCTCATTCAAGCTCATGCTAGGAATTCCCAAACGTATAATTTACGCCGTAAACCAGCTGAGTTTAATGTGGGAGACACTGTATGGAAAAGGACTTTTTATCAGAGCGACAAGGATAAGTCCTTCTGTAAGAAACTAGCCCCTAAATTCGTGAAGTGCACAGTGATTAATAAAAAGTCGCCTCTCATTTACGAGTTGTCGGACGCGTCTGGAAGTTCTATTGGGTTTAGGCACATAAAGGACCTAAAACTTATACACTATGGCGCCTAACTATTTGTTACAAACCGTATAAGACTTTCCCTTCTTTCTTTCTATATGCCGTCTTAGCTTGGACAGTAGCGGACTCATAGACCTAACGGAAAGGAACGGAAAGGAAAATCCGACTAGCTGAGTCGGATTTTCCTTGTTAGCCACGTAAAATCCTCTCCTAAGGCGGGCGGTATTGTAACGTATGACCGGTACCTACCGAGTGTACGTCATAATACCGTCCATACGCTCGGCCAATCAGAGAAGGCCATCGTCCGTGCTCGTGAGTTTTGCCCATATTTGGTTATGCGCCGACACGAACTCTGATGGAGGGCCCGGTATATAAAGGGGCCAACAGAGAGGCCGGCACCGCTACTCTAACGTCGCTTCTACTACCTACCTACTATAACTAAGCGTACCTACTGACCCTACGTCGTATCTTCGTGTATCCTGGTCCCAGCTACGGGTAAGCACTACATTTACTGCGTTAGCGTACTGCCCATCTCTCTACCTGCTAGCTGAGGCCGGCTGACGCCGCCTGCCTGACTCTATTGGTTATGGCTCTCCTAATGCTGCTTTCCTTCAGGTTCCAGGTTCACCTTAAGACTCCGGGCTACGCTCCCTAGACCGCTACACTTCCCTGCATCGTCCTCGGTGTCACCTCTGCCAAAGAGTCTGGCCCTGCCCTGCTCATCGCACTCAGACCGCCGGCGCCTGCCAGCTGAACCAACGGCCTGCGAGGATCTGCCCGCTACGCGCAGCCCTTCAAGCAACCTGCCCTGCACACCACCGGAGGGAACAGCGTGGGAGACTGCAACCCTTAGTGTTCAGGCCAGTGTCGTGTTGTTGGTCGGTCATACTCGTGGCAAGGGAAGTGAGACAATACTCGGCAATAAACGCATCTAGAACCTCTACTGCGTTTTACTACCAGAACCCGTTACAATTTGCTTAGCAAAAATATCATTCGGGAGAGCGATTCTTCTTTTGCTAGCCCCGTATTACTTGTGAAAAAGAAGGACGGAAGCGACCGTATGTGTGTTGACTTTAGAGCTTTGAATAAAATTTTAGAAAAAGAAAGGTTACCTCTCCCTCTCATCGAGGACCAAATTGACAAGTTAGGTAATGCTAACTATTATATTTCCATAGACATGAAAAACGGCTTTTATCAAATCAAACTTTACATCCAATCAAGTACAGTTGTCGTTCCGAGAAATGCAGATTGAGCACCATATGATTTCTACCGGCACTCCTCGCAGTAACGGGCAGGTGGAGAGATATGTAACTACAGTTAGGAATATGTTAGCCACCACTGTTAATGAGTTATCATCAGAATGGCCAAACGTTCTTTGGAAGGTACAACAATCCCTTACTACCACTCTCCAAAAAAGCACGGGATTTTCACCGATTAGGTTGTTGATTGGCAGTGCCTTCCATACAGGCTCGACTGACTGATGTGGTAGATGAAACTACACTACCACCTATTGATGTACAAGCTGATCGTGTACTAGCCCAACAACGGCTATTAGATGTTGCTAGTAAATTTAAAGAGCGTTTTGATGCAACCAGACGAACTAACAAAACATATAACGTAGGAGATACATTATATATTGTCAAGAACACAGACGTCATGATAAATTAGGCCCAAAATACAAAGGGCCCTATGAGATACAAGAGATATTGAAACAAACGACAGATTCTCTTTAAGTGGCCAAAATAACTTAAGAAAATAACGGTCGCCAAAGAAAAATTGAGATTTTGGCCTGGCAAATGGATGGAACAAAACGCTCTTTTTGAAGAAGTTTTGTAGGTAGCAAAATAACCGTGATAGATCAAGTTTATTATATTACGTTAAATTTTGAGGTTGTTCATCATATTGAATTGTTTTCAAAATGTATGGTTCTGCAATTGTTGCAATATATATGTTAATGGTTTATTATATAATTTACATTAAATAGTTTGTAATTGCAAAGCCTAAACTACATAAACATGTATTTTTATGATGATAATTATTGAAGTGAATTTTCTATTTTATTGTTATATTGATTGTATGAAACTCAATATGCAGTGTATTGTGTATAACTCGATTTTCTTTAATATGAGACATAATTGTTAGTTCGCAATCAGATTGTTTTGCTTATTAAGATAATGATTACATTTATGGTACAATAAAAAGGATAAAAACGATGATGGAAAATAAACTTGTTAATAAAAACATTCTGCTGGTCGGTCACTGGCCTGGTACTAGTATGGGGCCCATGTGCAGCAGGAGGGAGTACTAGTGCTGTCAGAGGTCAGGGGCTACAATAAGATTGCTGGTCGGTCCCTAACTTGGTATTAGTCTGAATCCACGAGCAGCACGTGAGAGGACTAATGCGTCTAGGTTGGAGACCGGTGGATAGGGCACTGTGGATAGGGCACTGTGGATAGGGCACTGTGGATAGGGCACTGTGGCTAGGGCACTGTGGCTAGGGCACTGTGGCTAGGGCACTGTGGCTAGGATATAATGTTGAGTTGACGTTAACAGTAAATAATAAAAATAGATAACTAGTACTTCGAGAGCGAAGCACCGTTCAGAATGGCCGTGATAGATTATTGTCAAAATCAGGTCATATTTTGCCAATTAATTAATGTTTTTGGTTTATATCCAATTAATAAATAAACTCTTAAAATGGTGTTATATGCTTAAGCTAAGCATATTTATCAAATATTAGTAATTAGATTGTATTATTTACAATTGTGATAAATACGTAGCGACATGTAGTTCTATTGTCACACATTTGTTTTACCGTAAAGTTTGGTATGTAGTTATCTAGTAAACACTACACTGATTTAATTAATGATAATACATTTTAAAATATGCATAATAAACCCTAACTTATATTGTAATAAAAAGAAATCAAATGATTGTCGTTCGATTCCTTTAAAGTGTTATTTGACTACCCTTCACTTGTTTGCGGTGAGCCACCATTATAAATAACTGTTCGCCTCGACGGGACGCCCATCTTTCTACTAACTATCTAATAACGACGATAATGCCTTGATGCCCGGTTGCATGCGTAGTATTGATGAGTGTTCATTAATAGACATATTGCACACACATAACCTTAAACAATACAACCATGTAGTCAATATGCACGGAAGAATATTAGATTTAGTGCTATCAAATCATTCGCTAATAGTATCGGAGTGTGAGGAACCTCTTGTGCCGCTTGACCCACACCACAAAGCACTCGATGTAAAAATTGAATTTGTTAATGTATCATACCTACAGTCTGCGACGCGCACCAAGTATTTATACACAAAAGGTGACTACGAAGCCATTAATTCGGAGATAATTAGCATTGATTAGTGTACTGAACTATCGAATAAATGCATAGACGCTGTGGTTGAACATTTCTACTCAATTATAAATCGCCTAATTGAAAAACACATACCCCGATTGGAATTACGTCATAACAACACCTGCCCTATTTGGTATACGGCTGCGTTGAAAAAGTGTATTAAAGAGAAATATAAATACTTTAAGAAGTTTAAAAACTATGGTAATCGAACGGACCATGATACATATAAATTACTGCGTGATAGGGTTAAGCGGTTAGAAAAAGAATGTTATAATGCATATATTATGTCTCTCGAAAAATCAATTAAGAGTAATTCTAAGTATTTTTGGACTTATATCAAAGCGCGCCGAAAGTCAAATGGCATACCTGGTTCCGTTAATTATGAAAGTACTGTAGCGAATACAGGCGATACTATATGCGATGTTTTCTCTAAGTACTTTTATTCTACTTTCTTGCAACCCTCTAATACTAGTACATCTCCTTCCATATTTCCAGATACAAATAATTATGAATCAGTGTCCGACATAGCCAATATTTACATAGACAACAATGAATTAATTAAAATTATTACTAACTTGGACTTGTCAAAGTCGGCAGGACCTGACAATCTGCCACCAACTTTCTTAGTTCGATGCGCAAAAACTATTTCAATACCAATCGGCTTACTTTTTCGTAAATCATTGCATGAGTGTGTAGTACCAAAGATATGGAAGACAGCATACATCACACCTATACACAAGAAAGGGTCAAAAGTAGATGTTACTAATTATAGACCTGTTTCAAAGCTGTGTGTTTTGGCGAAGATTTTTGAAAAAGTTATACACCGACAATTGAATGCGGCGTTAAAAACAGTTTTAGCTGCGTTCAACATGGCTTTCTTAAAGATCGTTCGACAACTTCTAATTTAATACTTTTTAATGATTTCATAACAAACGCCATGAGTAATGGGAACCAGGTTGACGTGGTATACACTGACTATCGGAAATGCTTTGACAGAATTAATCACAAATTGCTAATTCATAAGATGGAACTAATTGGCATACGGGGAGATCTTCTTAGATGGCTATCGTCATACATATCTAACAGGTCCCAAGCAGTGGTGATTAACAACTACATTTCTAGTTGGGTCATAGTGCCGAGCGGAGTTCCCCAAGGATCTTTGCTCGGTCCTCTTTTGTTTTTAATATTTGTTAACGATGTCACTAGCTGCTTTCGCCACTCTAATTTATTAGCCTTCGCAGATGATATGAAAATATTTAAAGATATATCAACGTTAGCAGATGTTCATGCATTGCAAGCAGACCTGGATAGGCTCCAAGATTACTGTAAAAACAATATGCTCGATTTAAACCCCTCTAAGTGCTCTGTTATTACTTTCAGCAGAAAAACAAAAACTATTATAGCAGATTATTACTTAGAAGCTCAAAAACTAACTAGGTGTCAAAAAATACGCGATCTTGGTATTATTCAAGACTCGAAGCTACTGTATGATGACCACATTGAGACTATCGTAGCGAAAGCTTCTAAAGCACTGGGATTTGTAATACGCACATCAAATAGTTTTAAAGACGCAAAAACGTACAAAATTCTATACTGTACATATGTGCGCAGTATTTTGGAATATGCCAGTCAAATATGGAACCCACGCTATGATATTTACATCTCTCGTATTGAAAACAATCAAAAAAGATTTATTAGATACTTGTGTTACCGGACAGGATGTTCTTATAGTTCTGATGCATATTTAAATATTTGTTCAAAGTTCCATTTCTTACCATTAATCAAGCGTCGAGAAATAAGTGACATAATATATTTACTGAAAATAATTAATGCTAAGATTGATTGCCCTTCCTTAATATCTAGAATATCTTTAGATGTACCAGCTAAGGTCGTTAGACATTACACCCCTATTCACGTGCCCGTGGTGTCAACAAATTACCGACAAAACTCATTCCTGTGGCGAGCTAGCAATACCGTGAATAAATGTTGCAAATTTCATGAAATTGATATATTTAATGTAAAATTGGAATCGGTGAGGCGGATGCTCAGTCTTGAATTCTTCAATAGATTTAAGTAATATTTTTCTTATACTTGTAAAAATTGTAAGTTTTAGGTTTATGGCGTTATTCTTACAGTGTTTCTTTATACGATGGTCCACATATTGATTTTAGAGAATTGTATATTAGTGAAAACCTATAATTGGCAAACTGTTGCTATAATTTCATTTTATATATTATTTTTACTTGCTGTTGGTTTTCCAAACATTAAATAAATTAAAATTAAATTAAACTATTGAAGCGAACTGAGCTCCGCAAACCTAGTGAAGGTGTACAGGCTAGCAGTCTGTGGTGCAGCCCGAGTGATCTCTGTTACGAGCAGATTGGTGCAGTAATAAAAGTTAAGTAATTTGTATTATTTGTCCGTGTGGTGACGGATAAAGAATACGGAATGTCACCACCCCATATCATCCCATGGGTGTCGTAAGAGCCGATAGAGGGAGCATATTATGCAGAGAACAGCACTGTAAGAGAAGGAAAACTTGATACAAACCCTATACCAACCCGTTTGGCCAGCGTGTTATAGTAGGCCAATTGCTCCTTTCAAAGGAGAGGCCTAGTCCAGCAGTGGATTGTTAAAGGCTGATGATGAATTTGTATTATTTAGATAACGAATATTCTTTATAGACATATTTCTGTATAACCGTAAAACATAGCATTGTGTTGGCGATGTTGGTGAGTGTTATGTGAAATAAATAATTTTAAATGGTTTATAACCTCTTTTACTTTATTCACCTACTAGGTAGTATCAGTTATTCCTAGTTCAGAATCAAACAGAATAGTTTCTCATACCCACTACTTTATCATATTCATATTTGGAATGATAGTAGCTGGTCCTATTGCTTTAATTTACTTTGATAACTGAATATTGCCGATTCCAAACCGAAACCTACGCTTTTGCTCTGCTTTGCAGTAAAGTGTTAGTAACTAGTGAACCTAAACCTTTCTATTAGCTATCATTAATTAGTACTGAAGAAAGTTACTTTTGACCTTACAATATGCTAGAATAAAATCAGACTTGCTATTACACTACTAGAAATAGATTTTATAGCTCGATGTCTGGCGTCTGTAGTTATTAAAATAACTTAACACATGCAATATTTTCCTGTTTGACTAATTTCTGCTTTCACCCGCATCCGAACCTGTCAGTGTCTTTGACAGGCCTTCGGCTCAGAGCCATAAGTAAGGTGGCTTCAATGCATACATATTAATATTCTTTTTTATTTAACATCAAATACAGTGTCGAGTGTGAATTTTCTATCTCAAAGCAATTTGTAAGGTTGTTGTTGTGAAGATTTCAATAGAAATATAATATAATGTTGAATATATAAGTGGCGCGGTGAATACAACTTACTACACTCCTGAGTTGCAGAAATAGACAATAAGTTAGTGCATATCGTGACTTTGCAACACACAAAGAACACTTCCTATCAATAAAGTAAATATATTGGTTCCTGTTATAATTCAACTAGATACGATATCTAACAACACTGTTTTCTAGGAATCTATCGGTACTCAGAGCAAACTCAAGTAAAATTCCGGTTTGCAGTTGGACAACATTTCCTGACATTCTCGCTAATACTCAATAGAATAATACAAACTTAAAGGCTGATTTTACATTTATTTTAGATCCCTTTACAAACGCTGGTGACAGAGGGGTATCCAATAATAATAATAATCTTTATTCAATAATAATGTTTACAGTGGATGGATACATGGTCTGGATAATCTTACAATAATATAATACTTTATAGTCTAATACACAATAAATACTTAACATATAGTTTAAAGCCGGTATAGGTTATTTTTATTCTGTGCTATCTAGGTTTAAAATTAATTGCCTGAACTAGGTTTTCACCTGTGTTTAAGGCTATTTTGTACTTATGTAATATAATTGTGCAAATAAAACAAATGTGTAAACGCTTAAAATTAACATTGACGCCATAATAAATAATTAAAATCGAGGCTATTGAATAGTAGGTGATTATTTTATGACAGTAAGCAAATTCTCAATATCGGAGTAGGTCATTGTTTGTAAGTGTCTAGTTATGATTATTTTACATTGTTTATAACTAAAATTATATATATATAGTAACTTATTTAATCTATTATATAAAAAAGGGCCTATGAATAAGAAAAATCTATTTATAAAGACATGTTTACCATGAAACTTAGTACAGATTAGATCTTTCCGTCTCTTGTCTGGGGGCAGTGGTTTGAATGGAATTAGTGCGTGTTGTTTTAGTATGGTGTGCAGTATATATTACAATTGATGTACAGTTTGGACATTAGTGGACGTAAGGTCGAAACGTCGCCACTTTTAGAATAGATCTCTGAGTGCGTTCTAGTGGCAATAAGACGGTTTTAGATGCCCCTCCCCATGAAGTAATGCAGTGGGCTATAATTGACTGACACAATGACAGGTAGATTTGTTTTATTAATTTAAAATTTGCACCGCCACGCATTGTTTTGAAAATAAATATTAATTTCCGTACCTAAGAGGTCTATGTGAATGCGGCAATTAAGATTGTTGTCAAGTGTTATTCTAAGGTACTTGATACATTGTGTTGATTCTAAAGTAGGGCAGGCGCATGCAGCATCAGCAGATAAATGACATTTACTGACGTGAGCGAATATTGTGTTGTTAGGTGATTCATGAATGTTATTGTTACTTATTGAGAAGTGGATATATTTTGTTTTCTGGGCGTTTAAGGTTAGTATATTGTCAAAAAGCCAGTTATTTACAGTATTGAAACCTAGTTGAGCATGTGTATATACCTCGGTACGAGTATTTCCTGTAAATAATAGTACCGTATCATCTGCATAAGACACAATGACACCATTATGAAGACTTAGGTTACTTAGGTCATATATATTAGGAACAAAGTTACTCCTAAAATGCTCCCTTGAGGCACCCCAAAAGGGGGATTAGGGATATCCACGCTGTGGTTTGTATCTAATTTTACACACTGACATCTGTCGCTTAAATAGTCAGTCATCATATCAGCGTTTAACAGTCCACTGCTGGACTAGGCCTCTCCTTTGAAAGGAGGAATTGGCCTACTATACCACGCTGGCCAAACGGGTTGGTATAGGGTTTGTTTCAAGGTTTCCTTCTCTCACAGTGCTGTTCTATGCATAATATGCTGCCTCTGTCAGCTCTTACGACACCTATAGGATGATATGGGGTGGTGACAATCCGTATTCTTAAACCGTCACCACACGGACAAGTCAGTAAGTAGTTGCAATTGTGTGTCTCTTATTCCCACATGCTCAAGCTTTCTTAATAGACCTGGAACTGAAACAGAGTCAAAAGCTTTCGCAAGGTTTAGGAAGATCCCAATAGTATGCATCCCTTTATCCAGGTGTAACGTAATACTACACGTATTGCGTTATAATATCTCGCAGGCGCTTAACGCCAGCTTAGCCAGACATCGTTCGCAATATTACCAAATATGGTCATATTCACTAGCCAAAGGCAGTTGTGAGTCATAGGCCTACATCTATATAAGATGGGTGCGCGTTGTAGAATGGTCACTTTCCCTAGACATCGGAACGCTGCCGCTACACCTCGCGATTATTCTACATTCTACTTCCTATCTACTGTCCCGCTGGGGTTCACCCTACGGGCTACGTTCACCCTACGAGCTCACTGCACCTGACGTTCTTCCTACGGGCTGACGTTCTTCCTACGGGCTACAAGCCACGAGCTGCTGGCGCCGTGCCGCTGCTGGCCAGCTGCCGCCCAAGCCTCCGTTCCTGCCTACGAGCTCCTACAGCCGGGCCACGGACGCCTGAGCCTGACCGCTCGACCCACATCGGCTGCACCGCCTGAGACCCGCTCAGCCTGAACATCGACCACAGAGCTGCCTGCGCAGCGCACCTTGGCCAGCTCATCGGCGACCCTACGAGCAGCTACCCTGCGAGCGTCGGAGAGCAGCAGGAGTCTACACTCCAGCCAGCTCAGGCCAGTGCTTACCTAGTTCGGTCATACTGTATGTAAGCGGTAGTGAGACATAATAAAGAACCTGTTCAGCCTAGCAGTGTTTCTCTCGAACCCCGACATCCTACCTGAGATCCTCCGTCTCAGTGGCGCCCAACTCTATTTGTCTCACTTCCAATTACTGCAGTTGTTCTTGTTTAGGAGGTCAGTCTTTGTAAACGAGGAGGTGCAGACATCAGCGAACTGGTACGTAATATCTAACTTGTGTGTATCTGTGTATTGCTGTCTATCTTTAATTTCTATTCTTGTATACCTATTATGTGGTATCTTACTATTGTCTAATTTAAATTTCAACTACCGATTCCCTACGTATCTGTTCGCAATTTGAAATAACCGTTTTTTATTTTTGCAAGTCACTATCTATTGTCTACATTTTTACACCGAATCGTCGTAGTTTCTTTGTAAAGCAGAACTATTGCACACGGAGGGCTGTAATATACTTACGTTCTTTTCTATTATACTTATTTTATATCATCATGAGCACTAACCCTATCAAGTACTTTCTACTTAATAAAAATGAATTGGCCTACGAGGTCGCTATTCGCGGAGAGGAGCCGGCTACCTCTGTTTTAGGTTTACGGAAGCAGCTACCTAAACTACTCGAGCTGATTCCGAATGACGAAATCCTAGAGTCAGGCCTAGACATAGCAGACGACTTCAAGGGAGCTAGCCTGTCAGTTACCGATTTAGATTCGCGAATCTCTTCCCTTAAGGAGCTATACGACCACAACTTGGCTAAGCGAACTACGGCTTTGCACAACCAGGTCTACCACAGATTGGGCAGATTAGACAAATGCGAACCTAAATACGGCAAGAAAATATCCGACCTGACTGAACGCTTTCGGATGCTGTCGGCAGAGCTATCTAAGATAGAACACTCGAATGTTCCGTCGGCGGAAGTCGGAGCCACGATGACTTGCACGGATTCAACCCCTGCACAGGCAGCGTCGACTCCGGTAACTGTCCACTGTGAGCATTTGAGAGTTGGCGAACTATCGAAACTCAAATTCGACGGAACAGGCTGCGTTCGTGAATTTCTACAACGCGTGACGGAATTTAGGACGGTTAGAAATCTACCTGCCAATATATTATTCGATTACGCGTCCGAAATTTTTACTGGTAATGCGTTACACTGGTTTCGCGGTGTTAAAAATTCCATTTCTACATGGGACGAACTAGCTAGTAAACTCACAGCTGATTTTACACCGTACGACTATGATTATAAACTTTTAGCCGAGATTCGTAATCGTACTCAAGGGCAAACTGAGGGTATAATCATCTACTTATCAATTATGTTCCAACTTTTTGCGCGATTGTCACCGAACACGGTACTAACCGAACATGAAAAATTAAATATATTGCTTCACAATATTAGACCGTGTTATTCTACAGTACTAGCTTCATGTACTACGGCTATAGACACTATAGACACTCTAAAAACACTATGTCTAAACTATGAGAGGTTCCAGTGTTTAAGTGCACAATTTCACGAACCTAGTTACCCTACGTCTAACACAGTAGCACCTGATTTAGCTTACATAAATAAAAAGGACACGCACGGTCACTATAATAATTCACAGTACTATAAACCGTCTAAACTAAAAAACTACGCTTCTGTCGCATCTATAAATGTCGAACCGAACGATACACCTGTGCCTAACCCGCAACACTATGATGTCAACATGATATCTAAATCAGCTGTTCCTACAAAAATAACTAATAAGAGGTGTGTATTTTGTCCGCGATGCCGTTCAACTGATCACTCACTAGGGAGGTGCAAGCGAGAACGTTATCCGATATGTTTTAAGTGTTGGCCTTAGGGATGTCACGTTCGTAAATTGTCCTAACTGTAAAAATAATTTTTTTTCAAAAAACTAATTTACTCGGATCGTAGTTCGTCAAATAAGATGACAAACCCTACCGTTTGTACATCCTCTAAACCTAAATATTTTGACAAAGAAGACTGAAAAAATTGGCTGAACACTCTAAAAGTGTATTTTTCCAGTTATTCTGTGGCTGCGATCCGTGATCAAAAACCTAATACTGATTTTCGACCCTATGTTAATGTAACCATTAAGAATCTACCCCTTACTGGTTTACTTGACTCAGGTTCTGCCGTGACTATATTGGGCAATAATTCTCATATAAAAATTATTTCTCAAACTAATCTCCCTTTGAATAAGTGTGACAACCCTACTATATTTTTTCGATCGGCGGGTGGTCATCGTTTGACACCGATCGGCTATATCAACCTACCCACCACTTTTGAAAATAAAACTTATAACTTAAAAGCGTACGTAATTCCAGAAGTCACTAGTTCGTTAATTTTAGGTATTGACTTCTGGAAAAGATTTAAATTGTTACCAAACTATATTAACTCTGTTTCTTTATCTAATAATTACTCTCGTAGTAATTCCTTGCCTAATAAAGTTAATGCTACCGTGTCAGCTATTTATACTAACACTGATAACGATACTACCGTAACCTCGGATCAGTGGTATACTACTATCTACAATGGCTGTAAAAACTCACCTACATCTTTTCCTAACTATTCCATCAAAAATGATAAGTTATATCGATATATGGTATCGAAATGTGCACTGCGGAAAGAATTCGAATGGAAAGAGGTTCTACCTACCTCGGATAGATCTACAGCTATTAAAGAAAACCATTCGGAACTCGCTGCTGGGTCACTTAGGTATTTTTAAAACGTATAAACGTTTAGCACAGCGTTATTATTGGCCCGGTATGCACGCCGACGTTGTTAAATTTATATCTTCGTGTGATACTTGTGTCGCACATAAACACCAAAACCACGCTACTTTAGGTGTCATGGGATGACCAAAGGTGTGCTCTCGTCCCTTCCAAACAATTAGTATCGACCTTGTTGGACCCCTTCCCTCAACTAGAAAACAAAATAGCTATATTTTTGTTGTTACTTGTTGCTTCAGTAAATATTGTCTTCTCTTTCCCATCAAGCGGGCTAGCGCCGAGATTATAACTAACATTCTCGAGGAAAAAGTTTTCTTAATACATGGCATACCTTCAACCGTTATTCTAGACAATGGTAAACAATTTGTAAGTGCAACTCTAAAGTCTATGATTAGAAAATATAAAATACCTAACTTGCACTTTACACCGAAATACACTCCGCACGTAAATTCTGTTGAGAGATACAACAAAACCATCGTGACTACTATATCTTCGTTTATCGAAAACGACCATAGAATATGGGATACTTTAATTCCCAAAATTCAATTCGCGCTAAATACTGCGGTTAAGGCGCTGTGCTAAGCGACTGTTTTGGTAAATGAGGGGGTGAAGCAGGGGAGGTGAAGGGAGCTTAGCTTTGCTACTGCGGGGCGCCCCCCTTCATTCTCGTCGTGTGCGGCCGTATTCTGGCGACATCCGTATTCCAATATTTCAAAATCGCAAGCAAAACGTTTTAGCATATTGAATTGAGATACTGATATTAAAATTTATATTACATACATCAATCTGTTTGTACAATATAGGCATAGCGCAATTTTTGTTCTCAGTGCAGCCATGAGCAAAACTGGTTTACATTAGACGTTATAGGTATTAATAGTTGACGAAAGTAGGTAAATACCTACGTGCCGTAAGATGTTCAAAATAATTAAGTCAGTTCCATATATGGAGAGGCCATTATTATGTTTGTTTTGTTTTTGTATAAAAATAGTGAAGCAGTTCATAGAATACCTACATCTAATTCCATTCCTGTCAGTTTTCAAATCTGTTTTGCAATAAATTGGCTGTGACATACGGGCGGACAGGCAAACAGACATTGCGAATCTATACCGTTCCGTTCGTACAATTTTTGGCTACGGTACTCTAAAAAACACAATACTGCTCTACTAAGCGCAAAAGCCGTATCTCAACTAAAGCGAGTTACGAGATAATTGAAGTTTAGTAAAAGTTGATTTCTTTTATTTATTTATGGATGTTTATTGTTATTATAGGTATAATTATTATGGTAAAGGTTTCGAAATACGTCGCCGTTTTTAGGGGTTGTGAGTGATTGGAGAGAGAGGAGGGAAGGTCTTGAAACCCCCCTCACCATTTTCACTTGCCGGAAATACTTGGTTTCCTCTGAAAAAAAAATATCTCCAAACATCGGTGTCATGGCACTGCCAACTTCCACATTCATCACACTAGTTTAATAAACTAAGGTTGACGGAGCCCTGCGAAGGGCTCCTATTTTCGGATTAAGGGTCAAAAGAGAACCTAACATAACCTATTTAGTTACTTATTACAGTCGCACCTAACCCTAGGCACTCGAAAGCAATGACGCACAAATTTGACATTAGCTGTCAATATGATCATTCCAAGATGGCAGTTTTGCGTTCCGTTTCACGTTTTTCACATAAAACATAAAATAGACATTTGTAAAACTGTACTAAAGTATTAAAACTACGTTCCGTATTGCATAATTGCCGAAGTATTAATGAAATTTTGGAAATTGTTTAAAAATATTTAGACGCAACTCCGTCAGCCAAAATTACTATTAGGTGATTAAAACAAACTCCCTTAAGCCCCCTACACTACCAATACCCTCAAATTCAGGCGACTTGTTTCGAAACCCAACGCATTACTATTTTTCAAAATAAATGAAACATCAAAAATATATGTGGATATACCTTATTCATGAGAAACTGCTATGTCGCTTAGAAAATTATAGAATTAGAATTTGAGTTACTGCTTTTTCGTTAGCTGTCGTCATACATGTTTGTATGGAAAAATATAAAAAATTTCTTTCGCTTCAAATATGTGTTGTTTCAAAGAAAATAAATATTAAAAGATATTTATTTATATTCATTTATAATTTATTAACGAAATACAGAGTTTACAGCTCATCAAAAGTTAGCTGTCTGCTACAACCCGGCAGGTTTTCTTTATTCTCATCGAAAGTTAAAGGCAGTGTGTGAGGTGATAAGGCTTCAATACTTATTATTTGCTGTTGTTCACGAGGCACAGTTTCATTTACTTTCCTTTTACGGCTTGGTATTGTAGAAATTTCAAGCACTGATGAAACATTTTCCTCTCCGTGATCTCGCAATGCCATTCCTTGAGCTTGACGAGAATCAACAATTTCAGGCAACTGCCAATTCATATAAAACGCCACAAGCTTCTCCCAGAAAACATCATCTCTTTCTATAATTTCTATTTTTAGTGGTATACTTTCGCCACTCCACATAGCAAATAAACACTTTTGTTTGCGTGTAACGTGGCGTTGCTCCTGAATTTGGTAATAACAATTACAATATTTGTTTAGACTAGTCAGTTCACTTTTTTATCATGTTTCCATATTTGTATTTTATTTGCTCTTATACTATTCTCCAGGCCATTCTTATATGCAACTTTAGAACATTAAATTTCCACAATCGTGTTTGGACCTATTAATCCATCTGGCGTGGCACCAATAATCGAATAATCCACAAGGCTCGATTTTTACATTTTCTTGCTTCGCCAGTTGTTGCAAAGCCAGTTGTTTATTTTAGATTCCATGCGCAACTGATTTTACATTGCAAATATTTTATTTGTACAAAATATTTTTTACTAAGTTGGCTTTACTGCTGTTATCTCTTCTTTTTACCACTATACAAAAATTTCTATCTGCCAACATATTCTTACGCAATTCGAACCAGTCACTGCTATCCCTCTTGTAATTTTTGCTTATCACTACGGAATTTGAGTCAAATTTGTTAAAAAAATTGTTTGGCATTTCTTGGCTAGCTCTCGAACAGATCGTGTCAGGAATGACTGAAGTCAAATGTGTGTAAGACGTTGTAGAACTGTTATCTTTAACTTCACTGTAATTACAATAATGATAATTAGTTACGTACTTTATTATTAAAAAAATACTATATCTTGTGTTATAGCAAACAGAGAAGTCACCTTCTTACTTATAAATGATTGATTTTAGAAATGAAAAAGATATTAGATGTACTGAAATATACCTAATAGTTTATGAATAATCAAAGTTTTACCCGATGTACCTAAAAAGGTTTATGTTCAAAACACAATAATACAACATTCGTTACCGCTTGTGTGCGGATTGCGGAGCGCCATTTTAGCGCTGTCATCATTATTGTTCACCGTGGCGGCATCTTAGCGCTCCAGGCGCTCTGACAAGCTAATGAATTTGAAATATAGGTACATCAAATGATTCGATTTTATGTTATTACTCTTTCAAAAATTGAAAACTGTGGCAGCTATGTATTGTGAGAATAATTTATATAATTATATTATGCATAATCGATAATATATAAGTAACATAGTTAGTCATAAAAGACTCTTATGAAAATAATTTGTGTAAAAATGTTACACATTTCATAATCACTTGGCCATGGATGAATTTCTATTTTATTACGACGCTTTCTTGTACAAATCCTTCGTAGAACGTCATTTCTCTAATTGTCCATATTTTATTCTTCTAATTATATATTTATAAGCACAGAAACAATAACACATTAAACGCAACAAGAGTATAAACTTAGGTCCTAATTATATGTGCCCATAGTTACATGAAGAGCCTATTTGATTCAAAGTATTCAGTCCATAACATAAAACATGAAATTACGAACTCAAATTGGCGTATTATAATAACAAACAGGTTTACGTAAAATTTCGTGCAGCGGAGACGCGAGCGACATGACCTATCTCTCACAGGGCTCATAGCCGAATGATGAGGTCTGGGCGGGGCGTAAACTAGCAACTGACACTCAGTACACCACTTATGCTAATAAGGTTTAAATTACTGAAGCGTTTGATATTGATGGGATCTACCGAGCGTCAAAATCATAGACGTTTGGCAGACTTTATTCAATTTTACAAAATATACAGGTATAATATGAAAATAAATAGGGTAATTCTTTAGTTCATTAGATTTCCTACAATATTATCAAAAAAAATACGACAGCTTACGATCAAAATATTGCAAACAGTGAGACGAAAGATTATTTTCTGCCTCAATTTTGTGATTTTTTTACCGTGATTCTATTTTACGTACATGAAAAATTCTTTCAAAAGTCTTTTGTTCAGACTTTTGACTTTAAGCTCTAATTTTTGCTAGTTTGTAATATGTACCGTTATGGCTAGATGCGCGACGAAAAATTAGGAGTTTCACGGCTTCTGAGGTATAACAGCGCCTTAATGAGGTAACTGGTTATACTCCGAGTTTTTTAGTGTACGGCAGAGAACTAGTAACTTGCGGTTCACACTATATTGATGCCGAGTCAGATGATGTTATTTATATACCTAGGGATTCTTATGCTGAAAATATAGGCTGCCTATCAAGTATTTTCGATAAGGTCCAGTCTCTTTTAATCCAAGCTCACGCTAGAAACTCACACACATACAACTTGCGTCGTAAACCGGCTGAGTTTAACATAGGTGATACCGTATGGAAAAGAACCTACTATCTAAGCGATAAGGACAAATCATTTAGCAAAAAACTGGCTCCCAAGTTTACCAAGTGTACTATTATTGCTTAAAAGTCACCACTAGTATACGAATTAGCGGATTCGTCGGGTAAATCTATTAGCAGTTGGCACATTAAAGATTTAAAACTAATTAACTACACTGATTCCTAACCTAACTAGATTCTTTCATTGTTGCAGTTTAAGTTTCATAGTCACTATCTACTTAGCACTGTCTACAGAAGTTCGGAGGACTTAGTTAGACGGATTTTTCTTGTCTAGACACGAAAAATCCTGCTGTACAGAGCGGGGTATTGTAACGTAATACTACACGTATTGCGTTATAATATCTCGCAGGCGCTTAACGCCAGCTTAGCCAGACATCGTTCGCAATATTACCAAATATGGTCATATTCACTAGCCAAAGGCAGTTGTGAGTCATAGGCCTACATCTATATAAGATGGGTGCGCGTTGTAGAATGGTCACTTTCCCTAGACATCGGAACGCTGCCGCTACACCTCGCGATTATTCTACATTCTACTTCCTATCTATTGTCCCGCTGGGGTTCACCCTACGGGCTACGTTCACCCTACGAGCTCACTGCACCTGACGTTCCTCCTACGGGCTGACGTTCTTCCTACGGCCTACAAGCCACGAGCTGCTGGCGCCGTGCCGCTGCTGGCCAGCCGCCGCCCAAGCCTCCGTTCCTGCCTACGAGCTCCTACAGCCGGGCCACGGACGCCTGAGCCTGACCGCTCGACCCACATCGGCTGCACCGCCTGAGACCCGCTCAGCCTGAACATCGACCACAGAGCTGCCTGCGCAGCGCACCTTGGCCAGCTCATCGGCGACCCTACGAGCAGCTACCCTGCGAGCGTCGGAGAGCAGCAGGAGTCTACACTCCAGCCAGCTCAGGCCAGTGCTTACCTAGTTCGGTCATACTGTATGTAAGCGGTAGTGAGACATAATAAAGAACCTGTTCAGCCTAGCAGTGTTTCTCTCGAACCCCGACATCCTACCTGAGATCCTCCGTCTCACAGGTTAGCCACAATGTGGTCAGTAGCCATGTGAACTGCCTGGTGTGTTGCTTTTTGCGCTCTAAAACCAAACTGCTTGTCTTAAAGTATATTGTTCGATTCCAGGTATTTCACTAATCGATTATTTATTTTATTAGTTTTTCTAAGACTTTAGATAATGCTGGCAAGATTGAAATAGGCCCAAAGTTGTTTACACAACTTCTTTCTCCAGTTTTGTATATTGGGATACCTATAGCTTTTTTTCAAAGACTTCGGAAATATACCTTCAGACAAACATATATTAAAAATGTGGGTTAGTGGAGGTGCAAGGAAGTGCTTAAATCTTTTGATTATAGAGGTAGAAATGCCATCCCACCCTACTGCTGAAGTATCCCTTAGTCCTGTTATTATTTGAAGAACTTTGTCAACGTCAGTATCTAATAGAACAAAAGATTTAAGCGCGGAGTTAAATGACTTGTTACAGGTGTCGGGCAATGAAAAGTTTCTTTGGTGCAAGATTCTTTCTCCAAGTGATTTGCCAGCGTTAGCGAAAAATATATTTTATTTTGTTAAGTGCCAGATTTGACTCGGATTGAAGTAAATCTAGGGGGGCTGATTTTTGGTGGTGAAAGTGCATTTTTTTATAAATTTCCATACTAATTCGCTGTTATTTCTGCCTTTTCTAGTTCAGCTTTGTTGTATTGAATTTTAAATTTTTTTAGGAGGTTGTTACAAAAATTACGATATCGCTTGTAAGACATACAGATAATTTCATTATCGGGTGCTTTCTTAGCCTTCGAGTGCAATTTGTCTCTATGTCTTATGCATCGCAAAAGACCTTGTGTTATCCACGGTTTTGTATTTTATGTCTGTTAGATAATTAGTAGTTGTATTTTTGTGAATTGCACATTGTAATTCATTTGTGAGATAATCGAGCGAAATATTAGGATTAGCACAATAGTAAACGGGGTCAAGATCTATGTTAGGTATATCAATTGCTAGGTGCTCCATGTTTATTTTAGTATAGCTGGGTGTGCATTTATATTTAGGAAATGATAGTTGTAATGATAAATAGAATAGTGCGGTGATCTGTGATTGAAGAGTTAATGACCAAGGTGCGTGACAGATGCATTGTTTTGATAATGAAGTGGTCTAAGCATGATCCACTTTGATGAGTAGGAAGAGTATGAGCTGGCAAGAGACCATGAAAAGAGCAGACATTAAGATAATCATGTCCTCGGACGTCATTTCTCCCAGACAAAATATTTATATTTAAGTCACCTGTTATTATTATATTCCTGTATGATGATAAACTGTTTAGTGCTAAATCAAGGGAATTAAGAAACTTTTCTGTATTAAGAGATGGTGGCCTATACAAAAAGATTATGGCAGTCTCTTGGTTAACTTTAACGAGCAGACAGCTGCATTCATCAATATAAGGTTTTCCTATAACTACATTTAGATGTTTTCTAATGTATACTACAACGCCGTCATTCTGATTGAAATGATTATCACTGCAAAATTGTCGATATCCATCTAACGTTGGTAGAGCGTCAGATCTATTTGATAACCAGCATTCCGACAGCACTAATATGTCGCAAGTTATGTCAATAGTATGAAGCAAAATTTCTAGTTCCAGAAAGTTTTTATAGATACTACGAATATTTTGCGAAATAATAGTTAGACACTTATCTTGTGGCGGAAGTAGGCTTTTAAAATCCTCAATATTACACACTTTTGAATCTGAGATAGAAAAGTTGTCCAAGTCATCTTAGCTTATTAGCCATAACTATAATTCACGTGTGCCTTTAGTCGCGATGCTT
Source organism: Euclidia mi (assembly GCA_944739405.2). Classification (NCBI taxonomy): domain Eukaryota; kingdom Metazoa; phylum Arthropoda; class Insecta; order Lepidoptera; family Erebidae; genus Euclidia; species Euclidia mi. Next base: position 42,191,960 of record OX123184.2, read on the forward strand.
TTACTTGTAGTTGGTGGCGCTGTCAGGCACCTTCATAGTCGATGGAATTCAGGTACTTGTCCTTGGCATATTTTCTTGCTGGGCAGCTCTCGTCCCCAGTTTGGTGATTACTGAGCTTTATGAATTTCATACAGGTGCCGCAGGAAGGTGGTGATGTCTTCTTACTGCACTCTTTGATGACGTGTCCCGATTCTCCGCAATGGCCACAGGTAGGGCTTGTTTCGCGGCGGCTCGACGTCATCCTTATTTTCGGTGCTGATGACTACACCGCCATTTTTTGTCTTTTTGACACCGCATACATGCAATTTCATACAGTGACTGATAGTTTACAGCCATCTCAGATGCAACAGTGCTCACTTGGCGGCAGATACTTGTAACTCGTACTTTTGAGTCTGAGTTGAGCTTACTTTCTGCAGCAATTGAGCAAACTTCAGTCAGATAAGTATTGATTATCTTCATCCATCTTTCTACTTCTGCTGTAGTGATTAGTTCAAGTGTCGGCTTGGCAGTGGCAGCGGGCGGTTTGTCTCCAGGACGAGGTGACGGCAAAGGTGATGTTGGCGTAGGGCTCCTACACGTGAGTTGACTGCGCCCAAAAGGAATGGCGCTCGACATTTTTAAGATATACTTCTTACTCAAATATATGTACCGATCAACATTATTTTAAGTTATTGCACATAAAAACGTACGAAAGTCTCGTGACACACTTATTTTTGCTATGTCAAAAAAATATCAATTATAATAATTACTGTTCTTCAGTAAACAATAAACGCGTCTGCATCTATTGAGCGCAAACAAGCAATGAAAATGTTAAACGTTTTTAAATGTCAAAAAGTATTTTATTTACCACCATCAGCGCTGTTACTTTAATCGCTCCCTCTCCCTTCCCGCTCCCAAATATTCTGAATTTTCTGACTTGATTGAACTTCATTGAATAAACATAAGACAAAACTTAAAATTGTTATTAATAAACATTTTACATAAAACAATCACTGAAAAGACTAAGTAAAAGTTTCGAAGTCCAAAGTAAAGGATAAACACGTAATTATCCTTAAGATACTATTATTACGTCGAGTAAAACTGTTTTTGTAGCATCAAAGACAGCCGAAGCACCGTGTTTTTCTTGGCAAGTCTATGCGATTGCGAAGTAAAGCACGGTGCAACTAAACAAACTCATACATTTAAAATAATAACGAACGTTGTTCATATTATAAACAAGGAAATCCTGTTTCTGCGGAGCGTGAAGTATATTTGTCTAGGTAAGATTTCAAGGCACTAAATGGGAGAACGTCACGTCGCCAGCACTTGTCCTCAAGTTTGCAAGGCACTAGAGTTCCACATCGTGTCTAGAACTTTTCACATAAACTGCACAACTTTACACGGCGCCACTTATAACAAATTGCCCTTTTCTATTCAACATATTGAAATTTTTGTAAAGTTCGCTTATATTCAAAGAATCCCGTTATTACTTTTAGTCCATGTCTGAAAAGTGCAATTCTCAGTCTGCGCTCGCAATGAAAACTTCCGCCTATCTGTGACAGCTTTTGTGTGCCGCCGTGAATTTTAGGAGTGAAAATCCGTAAGTGTGATATTATACGGGAGTCGACTTAGTAGCTTCCTTAGTGTTTGCAGATGTATTTTCAGTGAGTCACGAAGTCTAATTTATATACATCAACATGTTCATCATTAGGAGCGTGTTGTTCCAGTGCACTTAAGATATGCTAATTTAAAACCTCAAATTGGGTAGCAGGCTTGAGAGGAGGTTGTGGCTTTGTTCAGTATTACGGTGCGCTTGTACTGCGGGCTGTTCGCCTTACTGATACCGTGCGGAACAAAGCATTTAGCTAGTTTAGCATGTGCTGCTGTAACCTATGTACTACATATATTGCTTCCACCTTTGTGTTCCTTTAGTATATGCAAGTTGCATAAATTTATTTTCTTCTAAATACATTAAAAATTTTATGATAGAAATACATATACAAATCGATCTCAGATTTCTGAAATTATTTCTGCACGAAGAACTGGTCTTTGCGTACAGCGTTGAAATAATAGATATGGTTGTGCTTAGAAGATCCACTTATTAATCTGTTATTATGAGCCTGTGACGTCCGCTTGGTAGGGCAAACGCCTTCCCACTCTTCTTTTATAAATCTTCATCTTTTCCCTCTTGGAACCAATCCGTTATGAAAGAGTACCGTAGTTTGTTTAGAGTTAGCGTAACTCATCCCGCCATCTCCGCCTAGGCCTGCCGCGACTACCTGGTTATTTTTACATGACTGAAAATATATGCAAATGTCTTTATCAAGTTACTGCAAGGCATTCTAAGAAGATGTAATGATAATAAACTACGTGTGAGTCACTAAGGTATGTAAAGTACTCACTCTGCTCTCTTTTGTTCTATGCCAGGTACCGACAGTTATTACATTGCCTTTTTTTTCTTTTTTTTTACTCATTATGGAAACCAAACAATTTACGGGCTTACCCCCTCAGGCTGGGCCCCTTAAGGGGCGTTCGTGTTATTTAAATGTAATTTTCTCGTAATAACAAGCACTCGCAATAAGTAGAAGCCAATAACAGGCCAACAAACTTAATTTACACTATGAACGAGAGCACGTTGTAACGGGTTCTGGTATTAAAACGCAGAAAAGGTTCTATGCGTTTATTTGCCGAGTATTGTCTCACTTCCCTTGCCACGAGTATGACCGACCAACAACACGACACTGGCCTGAACACTAAGGGCTGCAGTCTCCCACGCTGTTCCCTCCGGTAGTGTGTAGGCAGGCTGCTCAAAGGCTGCGCGTAGCGGTAGATCCTCGCAGGCCGTTGGTTCAGCGGGCAGACGCCGGCGGTGCGAGTACGAGGAGCAGGGCAGGCCAGACTCTTCGGCAGAAGTGATGCCGAAGGCGATGCAGGAAGTGTAGCGGTCTAGGAGCGTAGCCGAAGTCTTAAGGTTAACCTGGAACCTGAAGGAAAGCAGCATTAGGAGAGCCACAACCAATAGAGTCAGGCAGGCGGTGTCAGCCGGCCTCAGCTAGCAGGTAGAGAAATGGGCAGTACGCTAACGCAGTAAATGTAGTAACTTACCCACAGCTGGGACCAAGATACACGTATGAAGTAGTATAATTATAGATATAGCGGTATAGAATTTAGAAGCGGTAGTAGGTTAGTATAGAGTAGCGGTGCCGGCCTCTCTGTCGGCCCCTTTATATACCGAGCCCTCCATCAGTTCGTGTCGGTGCATTACCAAATATAGTCAAAACTTACGAGCGCGGACAATGGCCTTCTCTGATTGGCCGAGCGTATGGACGGTATTATGACGTACACTCGGTAGGTACCGGTCATACGCCACAACGTAAAGGGGGGAAGACTTAGATGGAAAGTAAACTGAAACTCTTCAATGTGAGGTTAAAATAACGCTTGGAAGAAAAATTATGACAACATTCACATATCACTACTTCAGACTCAGCCACTCAGCCGCAAATTATAGTTATGCATTTTTAAATTTGAAAAATATTCCTTTGATTTATACTCTCAATTGGGAATTCTGAATTGTAACTTCTAAAAATATTATTATAGACTCACACCTGTATCCCCGAGGGGTAGGTAGGCAGAGGTGTAATATTACAGCCACATTACGCCATGAATTTTTCAGGTCCTAAGTTCTAAAAATATTTCCTAATTAATAACAAGTTTTATTTAATTGGAATCACTTTCATTTCTATAAGACAGTGATATCATAAGCTTTCTTTAAGACCCTATTGTTCTGTAAGGGACAATTATATGGACCTTTATAATTATTCTTTGCTCTGATCCATTGACTATATGAGATAAAACGATCATAGAAGATTTTTTATTTTCTGTATTTTTTTTATATATTTTATTTTTCAATACGCACATAACTTCGAAAAGTTAACGTTAGATAGATACACACTACATAGCAGTCTGTTGCTATCTCCAGTAGGCTAACGCTACCTAGGTGTTGACAAAAAGAAATTATTCAGAGACGTCACTTTATGTCGTGTCTGACTTTTGACCGAAAGCAACATCGTATCAACTTTGAATACAAAATAAATTTATTTATTTATTTATTATCTTTATATACACTAAGCGTATAAAGCCTTAGGCATTTTCTGCCAGTCTACCTTAGAGTGGTGCAGAGATTAATCGTAGGTTTATTTTAGAAGTGCAGTTTGACTTATATATTTAATATAACTTAATAGGTATGATAAACGCATACAATACATAAACTTTAATCCTAATAATACATAAATACATATTATATATACTAACATACACATACATAAATAAATAAATAAATAAATAACTCATTTATTGACACAATTCACAATACTTATACAAAACATTACAATATAATAAAAAACATAATAAGATTGAGATTAATGTAAAATAGCAACATGTAATACTAATACATTGTGCCAAAAGGCCAACAGCTCAGTATAATGCTAGGCAGCTGCGGAACAACAACCTAGCGCTGATTTTCAGCTGCAGCCTTAAAAAAAAGAAAAGAAAAGAGAATATAAGCGACAGTACGCTCGCAGCAAATTGATTTAAAAGATTACATTGTCATGTCAATATAATGCATACACAAACAACACGCTTACAAAGCAGCAATCAGACAGCGGTTTAATCGTGTTAATCAATAAAATATAAAATACAAAACAATAACAACAACAATAACAACAACAAGAATCGCCAAAATAAGATATAAAATAAAGAATTATATAAAAAAAAGAGATCAAACATATTTGCAATCAAATTTGAAAATATTTATAATTAAAATAGAATTATTTCATCATTTAACATTTAAAATATTGAAAATAAAAATATTGATGAAATGTATATGAATGTCATTGGTACATTAAATGCGGTAAGATATATATATATAGAATATACATATAATAGTGAACATGGGTCCAAAATGTTCTGAGACTTATTTACACAATATGTCATTTAAATAGCAGTAGCAACAACTCTTACATTTTCGTATTGTTTTTGAAAGGAAAGCAAATAATCCTTGAGTCTTACTTTAAAATTTCTGTAATTTCTACTGTCCTTTATCGGCGGTGGGATGTTATTCCAACATTTAGTTGCTGCATACCGAAAACAGTCTCTAAAATTCGCTGATTTGTGTTGCGGTATCGAGAGTTTAATAGAACATTGCCACCGTGCCCGACTACTTTGCTCACCCATCCATGCAAGTTTATTATAAAAGTACTGTGGTGAATGCGTAACAATTACACCATAAAGAAGACTTGCCAAATGAAGTTTACGTCGAGAACGCATCTTAAGAATATTGTGCTCATTTAGAAATGGTGTTACGTGACATCGCAATGGAATATCAAAACAAAAGCGAGCACAAGCATTTTGCAACCTTTGTATCATTCGATCCGTTTTAGATAAAAGTCTTTCACCGTACACAGTATCAGTGTAATTTAACTTAGACAATACCAAAGACTCAACCAATAATATTCGAAGAGAGGTACTCAAATAAGGCCGTGCCTTGTATAAGACTTTGAGTCTATAAAAGCAGTTGCGAATACACTCCGCTACATGTTTTTCGTACCGCAAATCTGCATCCATTATAAGGCCAAGATTACGCGCCTCATATACACGTTCAATAGGTTTGTCCATAATAGTAACACTACGGCTGCTTGACTGAATTGTCTCTAATTGTGCCCTTGTTCCAAACAACATATATTTTGTTTTTGAGGGATTGAGTACAAGGCAGTTACTTCTGGACCACTGCACTATGTTTTTAAGATCTTCATTAATATCACTCAAAGCTCTTTCATAGTCTTCCGGTTTAAATGAAATGTAAACTTGAGTATCATCAGCATAGAAATGATAATTACATTTTTTTATTTTATGCGCTAGGTCAGCACAATACAATATGAAAAGAATTGGCCCTAAAATCGATCCTTGTGGGACTCCTCTTTCCACACTACACTTGCGGGACGTAATAGTAGTACCATCATTTTTTTGCAACTCAACATATTGAACCCGATTACACAGATAGCTGTGAAACCATTTTACCGTCTCCGTACTAAATCCATAAAAAGCCATCTTTGAAAGAAGTAACGGCACATTAATACAATCAAATGCGCGTGAGTAATCAAGCAACACCAGGATAGTACACATACCAGCATCCTGAGCCGCTAAAATGTTGTCAGTGACCTCTAATAAAGCCGTAGTAGTACTACGACCTTTCCTAAAACCAGATTGTACGTCAGGTGGGATATTAACATTTTCTAAAAATTTTATAAGCTGTGAGCAAACCGCTTTCTCCAGCAATTTGGATAGTATAGGTAGTATGCTGATTGGTCTAAGGTCTTTGATGTCACTAGCATTTTGCTTTTTCGGCAGTGGTCGAACTCTGGCAACTTTCCACGAATCAGGAAAGGTTGCTGTATTTATTGACCTATTTACAATCGCTACCAAGGAGTCCAGGGTAGATGGGAGCGTCGTGAGAATCATATCTATATTTATATTATCCTGTCCCATGGCTTTTGTCTTTATACTACTCAGGATACCTGCTAACTGCGTTTTTGTCACAGGCTCTAAACAAAATTCAGAGTCATTATGTCGTGCAAATTCAAAATATGTCAGGTAACTAATAGGGACTGTGTTACCTCCTGGTACGTTTAGGAAGCTATCACAAATCATAATTTGGGTCATTTAAATGTGGGGGGAGTTCTGACATATTTCTCCCTTATCACACATTTTCTTTCTGGTGCATGCAGATCAAGAAGCATAATCAAGTTCAAACTAAACTTCTCAACCATATTATTGACATCGTGTAAACCCGTAATCTCACTCCAATCTATTCCTTTTAAATGCTGCTCAAAAACCGGCATTGAAATATCCCTCAGCGGTCTCGATGATATCGTTTTGGCAGCGATTTTATTACGTTTCAAACTAATTTCACATGTAAGCAACGCATGTGCACCCGTCGGGTATCATTTCAACTGTCACCGAGCGGGCTCTTACATTTGTGCAGATAAGGTCAATTAAAGTATCTCGATGTATAGTTGTATGAGTAGGTGAATTTATCAATTGATTTAAACCAAGACAGTGCAAAAAGGTCTTTAACTTATTCACTTTAGTGTCGGTACCATTCATATTGATGTTAAAGTCACCCATCAAAATAGTATAGTCGCACTGGCTAAAAGAGTTTAAAGAATTTGAAATAGCGTCTATGAAAATATCGACATCCTGCCATGGTGGGCGATATACGCGGTGCCTATAGCTAGCTTTATAATACACACAATATGATATATACATACATAAATAAATATATAGGTACCCAAGTAAAAAATATATACGTATTTACGGAAAATATATATCAATTTTATATTTATACTAGACTTATACTAGATACTTCTGCCAACATAGCCATAAAAAAAGTGCCTAGTGGTAGACGTCCTGATTTCGAGAGGAAGGTCATTCCAAAGAAGAATAGCTTGAGTAGGAAATGAAGAGTGGATGAAAGAAGATCTACGTGAAGGCAAAGAAGAAGAAGGTTATCAGATGAACGAAGTTACGATCGTGGTTGCTGCATAAGTACTGGAAGTAAGAACTTAAATATTTGGGAGTATTGAGAGACATGAGGATAGAATAGAGAGTAGTGAGAGCACGCAGACTGCGTCTTTGACGAATAGGAAGCCACTTCAACTGGGAACGATAAGTAGACACGTGGTCTTGCGAAGATTAAAAATAAATCGAATGCAGTTATTGAGAAGACGGTCAAGTTTGTTAAGAAGATCTGCATTCAGGTCATAGTAGCATACATCACCATAGTCGACCAAGGGAAATACCAAAGTTTGCACAAGCATTGTCTCAGTTTTCGGTGGTAGAAAGTTTCTTAGGCGATTGATAGCGCGTAGAGTACCCGTAATTTTTTTGCTGGTTTGCGTGACGTGGTTTCGCCAGCTTAACGTGCTGTCCATATGTAGGCCAAGGTTCTTGACTACTGGGTACATATCTATGATCTTACCATCATAAACTAGCGGTGGCAGGGTTGAGACGTCTAATCTTTTAATGGTCGATTGGCTACCAATTATAATTGCTTGGTATTTGCTAGGATTTACACACAATCCAAACTTGTCTGACCAGCTCTGTATGGCACTTAGATCTCGGTTAACTCCCTGAATTGCGGACGGGACGTCCTCAACGGAGGCCTGAGAGTATATCTGCAAGTCATCGGCATACAGATGATAAGCGCATTGAAGATTTTGAGTTAGGAGATTAATAAAGATAGAAAATAATAAAGGAGAAAGAACACCGCCTTGAAGAACACCAGAGTTATTGTCACGCCACTTCGATGATGACTCGTCGAGGCGGGCAGACTGCTGGCGTCCTCGAAGATAACTTGAGAACCAATCCAGAGCCTCGGATGAGATCTTAAGATGGGTAAGGAGGGACAGCAGGACATCGTGACTGACGGTATTAAAGGCATTCGAAAAATCAACCAAAGCCAACACAGTGACTTTAGTGTTCTCCATGTCCTCCCTAATATCGCCAGTCACTTTGAGAAGGACGGTTGTAGTACTGTGTCCAGGCCTGAAACCAGATTGGTACGGGCTTAGTAAGTTATTTGAGAAAACAAATCTAGACAATTGCCTTTGGACACAGGACTCTAGGACTTTGGACAGGTAAGGAAGTATAGAGATGGAACGAAAGTGATTTGGGTGTGAAGGGTTTAGGACTTTAGGAAGAGGAATAATATAAGCTTTACGCCACAGGGCTGGAAAGGTGCCAGAAGTAAGAGAAAAGTTTATGATATGGGAGATGGCTAGAAGGAGTTGGTCTAAGATAGCAGTGATCATGCGCCGGCTGATGTCGTCGCATCCCACCGCATTGGACTTTATGGAAAGGATTATCTTCTTGATCTCATCCGAGGCTAGTGGAGAAAAGTGAAAGAAATCTATGTTGGGTCGGGTTAAAGAAGCTAAGTAGTTCACTGTGAGACACTCAGTCTGGTGATCTAATGTGGTGGTGGTTGTGAAATGTGTATTGATGTCATCTAGACTGAGTGTCCCAAGAAGCTAATACGTCGCTGTTTGCCGATACCTAAAGTGCCAAGGAGCTTCCAGATATCGGCGGGGGTGAGGAAGAAATATTATGTAGAATGTGTTGGCGTTTAGCGTTGCGTACCATCTGATTACACCGATTCCTTGCAGACTTGAACAGTTTCCAGTTGTCATCAGAGCGGTCCCTTTTATAGATCCGGAAGGCTCGGTCCCTACGCCTCATTGCCATGTGCACACCCCTGGTGATCCAGGGTGCTGGTGGGCGTCTTAATTTAACTTTACGTATGGGGGCATGGGCATCACATAGTTGACAGACAGTATTATTAAAAATGCGAACTTTTTCGTCTATCGTCTACGAACCCTCCATAACCTCCCAGTTAAGACTTGCTGCATCTTCACGAAGTTTGACCAAATCCATACGACCAGAACAACGCCTGTGCAAAACTTTAGGCAAGGATTTGTGAGGTTTTAGGCGGTATGAAAGGAAAACAAGGTCGTGACGGGAAAAACCAGGGGCTGGAAATTGTCCATGGAAGGAAACTAGGGCAGGAGTAGAAGTGATTATCAAGTCAAGCCACGTATCCTCCCCATCAGTGTTGTGGTGAGTAGGTTGTAGTGGCAGTATGTGGAGGTTGGCTGACTCAATGATATCAAGGAGTTTACGGGAACGGCTGGATTGGGGAAAATGGAGGTTGGTGTTGAAATCGCCCATGATGATGTGATGTTCATACTCTGACCCTAAAGATTCCAGTATCGGCTGGATACTGGAGAAATAATCGAGAGCCGGTGGACAATAGACAACCCCAAGAACGGCTTTTGCCCCTCTGACGTCGATTTTCAGGAATAGGTATTCTGCAGGTGAAAAAGTCGGGGAGGACGCAATAATTTTGTATGGAATGGCACTGCAGAGATAAATAGCGACACCACCCGCTCTCCGGGCAGTACAGTCATTCCGTATTAAAACGAAGCCGGGTAGAGAGTAAGACGTAGAGAGTAATTCAGGTTTTAGCCAACTCTCCGAAATCAGGACGGCGTGTACATTAGTACTGGTAAATGTCTCCAGTAGGTCATTGTGATGACTAGGTATGCTTTGCGCATTTAAATGACAGACATTTAGCAATGGCTGGGATTGCTGGGCAACAAAGCATTGCCGCAAGCAGTCACCCAAAGTGCCTTCAGTAGAACAAAAACTATCATTACTACATAAGCCAGCTGATTCATTGGCAGATAGATATGCATCATCATCCGAATAATAATCCGTATAAAATAATAAATATAAAATATATAAAATTATACTAATATACTTAATAATATATACCTGATTATTAAGAATATAAAAAGAAAAAAAACCTAATAAACAAGTAAACTACACATCTCTGCACCACCCGCCAGCTCACACAACCTAAAAATAAACAAAAGCCCCTTCAACAAAATTAATGATAAAACAGGTAAAGTATGAATAAAAGTTATGAAACAACAAACGTTTCCGAACGCAGAATGCATTCAACCTTTCACATCGAATTGACACTATTGACAGTATTGACAGATGTTATCAGATTAAACTTTAAAGATTTGTATTTGTTATGATGTTACTCTTGGCGGTACAGAGGAATAAACAAAATTATGACAATTTTACAAATTATAATTGTGGGTATCGGTGGCTGATAAGTAAACAAATAAAGAAAATGTTAAATTGTTAGAAGAAAACACGCGTAAATGAAAGTGACCAACGTTTACACTATAAATAAGGACGTAACTAGACAAAATTATTTACGCGGTTTCGCGCTTGTGTTCGACGAACCAGCACTCGCAGAGTCGCTCCTGCTCGCCGATGATGAACCGCTTGCAGCCCCGGAATGCTTCACCATCACGGCGTCTAACTGTTCCATAGTTGTTATCTTAAGGCGGCTACCGTCGGATGCTTTGGCGACGATAACGCCGTCCTGTGTCCAACACGCGCGCATCCCGAAGTGTTGGCGGGCCTTTGCGAAGATTGCCTGCCGTGATTTCGTCAGGAACTCCTTGACCGATACAGCTGTTCCCTTGAGTTTGGTCTTGGCCTTCCAAACAGCTGTTCTGACATCCCCATTGGTAAACCAGGCTAAGATCCCCATTGGCAAACCGGTCGTCGGTTATCCTTTTTGAGCGCTCCAATTCTATGGCAAACATTGATATCCGAAGCCGCCACAGTTGGAAGTGCTAGACTGTAAACAATATTCAGAACCGAAGCCCTGCAGTCCTCTTTGTCATCCTCTGGCACTCCGAGAAATACAAGTGCCTTCCGCCTGTGCCTAGTCTCCATAGCATCAATGCTATGGCAGCATTCATTTACTTGTTTGTGCAGGAGGCTGAGCATTGAGAACATGAGTTCTCTAAAGGTGCGAAATTCCTCGGCTACCTTCGCAACTGTTTCTTTTGCCGGACCAGCGACTTGAAGTTGTGCCTCCAGCTCCGCCATCCTCCTTGAAAAGGACTCCTCCAGACTGATCTGAGCCATTTTGATATTATCAAGCTGTGACATTGTTGCTTTGCAAGGATTTTTCAATATGTTCTTTTGAGAATGGAAGTGTGTATATGAAGTGCTGGCAGGTAGTGTAATTTACTGGATGATTATTACATAAACAATACTATCCATGTAAGTACTGTATTTTGTGAAATAATACAATAGTAAAAACTCACTTTTATACTTTAAATTAATTAAATAATAACTTGATATTTTTAACAGCTGTTAACTTTTTGACACCTACCGCCTAATCTAATTTATAATGGCTGCATGGTTACTAGATCATCAACTTGGGTGTTGTTTCTGACCAGATCTTGACATTACATAATCATATACCACCCTAAACTTAATAGCCACCATCTGGGTTATGGAGGTAAGCCTGTGCCGGTCTATGTATCGGAACATCTTAGTCCTGCAAACAAAACCCTGCATGCGGCTGCAAGAAGAAGAGCAAAGGAAACTGGTTTTAAATTCGTCTGGATCAAGGATGGACGTATTTATGCGAGAAAGGACGAACAAAGTGCGGCAATCTACATACGCGACCAAGAAAGTCTGGCTTCAATATCTTAATTACACATGTTACATATAACTATATCCTATTATTAGATTGTAAAGTATATACTCATGGCTACAAATAATCTCATCGCGGAAATAGACGAAGTTAACATGCAGACAGCATTACGCATTGTAGAGCCAGAAAACTGTAAAAAATTGTTAAATATCACAGATAAATGCTTTAATATTGTTACACAAAACATACGAAGCCTGAACCATAACTATGATAATTTCATCGCGTATACTTCAAAATTCAATTTTGATTTAGATTTGATTATTTTTACCGAATGCTGGTTATCAAAAGGCTACAATACTCCAATCATGGAAAATTATTATAGTTATGCTTCAACAAAAATGTACAATCAAAACGATGGAGTAGTTGTTTATATAAGAAATGGTTTAGATTTTATGTTTTCGGAACCTGAATATGCTGTGGAATTTAATTGCGTAGTTGTGACTTGTAAAAAGGAACTTGCAGTTATATGCATATATAGACCACCATCATTCCGTCACATTGACAATTTTATATCCTCTCTAAACGATGTCCTATGTAATTTCAAAGACTATACACAAATTATACTCCTGGGTGATATAAACATTGATATCACTGAATCTAATCTGGACAATCCATCATCAACGTACTTAAATCTCTTAGCATCACATAAGCTTATTGCTACCCATAATCAACCCACTAGGGAAAATACGTGTCTGGACCATAGTTTTGCTAAAATCCCTGCGCGCATAAATACTGCCATACTAGAGTCAACAATAACAGACCACAATTGCATACTTTTATCCATAAATAAATCGCCAAAACAATATGTACAGGAACGTAGAATATACTCAAAAATAAATTACAATGCCATATTAAACGAGCTGACTGAGACCAACTGGCTCGTATTATTTGCCGATAAAGACGTAAAAACCTGCACTAACATATTTATTAATAAGTTACAACAATTAATTAAGACGCATACTTCAACAATTAGAATAAAAAGAAAAGTCCGTAATATTAAACCGTGGATAACGCCAGGATTAATCCGATGCATAAAAAATAGAGATAGACTGCACCTAAAACTGAGAAGGGATTCAGAAAACGTCATATTAAAGATTACATACCTACGTTACAGAAACACTTGCAACAAAATCATAAAAAACTTAAAAAATCAGTTCTACAGAAACGAAATGCAAAAGTATAAACATGATGCAAAAAAACAGTGGAATTTAATTAAAGTTATTTGCAATTTCCCTAAAAATAAAAGTAATACACACAACTTATTAAACATCAAAGATAATCCTAGTAAATCACTAAATAGCATAAATAATTACTTCGCTAACGTTGGCTCTAACCTAGCAAATGTAATTCTCGACAGACTAAATTGCGACGAACTTGACCTTGCCACAGCAGTAAATAAACTACCTAGCCCTTTGGACTCTTTCGCCCTGCTGCCTACTGACGAAAAGGAGATTAAAAGTATAATCATGTCATTAAAAAACAGCTCCAGCACTGGCTGGGATGGGATCCCTGTAAACATTTACAAGATTGGTGTAGATGTCTTGGCTCTACCTATTTCAATTATATGCAATGCTTGTTTCGACAGTGGAGTATTTCCGGATACTTTAAAAAAGGCGAAAATTATCCCAATCTATAAAAAAGGAGATAAATGTGATATAGTAAATTACAGGCCTATTTCGTTATTAACAAACTTATCTAAAATTATAGAAAAAGCAATAAACTATAGATTAAAAAAATATTTAGAGAGTAAAGAACTTATATCAAAAAATCAATTTGGATTTCGTACGCACAAATCAACGCAGGAAGTAATTCTTACCTTAACTTCACAAATTACTAAATCCCTAGATGCTAAAGATAAGTGCTTAGCTATATTTATCGATTTATCAAAAGCTTTTGACACCGTCTCAATACCTATACTAATTAATAAGCTTAATAAATTAGGAATCCGTGGCAAACCATTGAACCTCCTCACTGATTATTTAACAAATAGAACACAAATAATAGAGGTAAGCGAACACCGAAGACCTAACACGGAACGCATAACTTTTGGTGTCCCACAGGGCAGTGTCCTCGCACCGTCTCTCTTCATCGCTTACGTCAACGATCTCTGCAATTTGGACTTATTAAATGGAAATATTACTACTTATGCAGATGACACTGTATTATTTTTCCACGGTAAAACCTGGGACGATGTCTACTCAAGTGCTAACAAAGGACTAAACGCAGTAGCTAAATGGCTCGAAAACAATCTTCTCTCACTTAACCTGTCCAAAACCAATTATATAAACTTTAGTATCCGTTCCGATGGTCAACCTTTAAAGAATAAGTACCATATAATACTACATCAGTGCAATAACCACAATGCACAAATAATAAATACTTCATGTAATTGCCCTACCCTCAGCTCAGTCACATCAATTAAATATTTAGGAATACAACTAGACAGTAACCTTAATTATAAAGCACATATAAACAGTGTATCATCGCGTGTTAGAAAATTTATTTTTATGTTCAAAACATTAAGATACATTTGTGACCCTAAACAATTAAAATCAATTTATCTGGCACTGTGTGAGTCCATTCTCGCGTACGGCATTGTGTGTTGGGGGGGATGTTGCAAAACCACGCTACTACTCTTAGAAAGGGCTCAGCGTGCCGTGCTCAAAGTTATGAATTTTAAGCCTTTTCTATTTCCTACCACACAATTATACGAATTATCGGAGACCCTCACCGTAAGACAAATATTTATACTACAAACTACACTAGAACAACACAAAAATGTCTCCCATGCTGCATCCCTTATCAATAAAAGGCGCAGGGACAGAATTTTTACGGCCCCGCTCTGCAGAACAGCTTTCGCACAAAGATCAGTTATGTTTCTTGGACCCTTTATATATAACAGACTTTCTAGAAATATTCCAAATCTTCCTAAGTTAACCAAAATAAAATCTAAACGAGCTATTTTTAATTACCTTAAATCTCTAGACTATGATTCCACTGAATACCTTCTCGGTACCCTAGGTTATAAGTTCACCGAATCATAAGGATATTATTATTATCAACAGGGAAGAACTTGTACTTTTATATACCATCTCCACGTTTGTAACTTAGGACATTATTAGCACCGATGAACAGCTACCTTCTGAGATACAGTATACACTAGTTCAGAAGGTACGGAACTCTAATGCAAGAATAACCTATAGTTATAACTTAATTACAACAGTTTTTATGTTAGCGGAAACACTTTAGCTTTAAGCATAATATAATGTAGTATAAGTTTCTCTCTCTCATATTGTAATAGGTTTATTTTCTGAAATAAAGAATTTGAATTTGAATTTGAATATTAACACCGTTGCTAAAGAATCCTTCAAAAGGCTTAGTTTCCTTCTGAGAAACTCACGAGAATTTCAAAATGAGCATGTCATAAGACTTCTGTACAAAACGCTTGTCAGAAGCAAGTTAGAGGCGAGCTCCTGCATCTGCAATCCACACGAGGTTTCTGATCTTTTACTTGAAAAAGTTCAGAAAAGGTTTTTAAGGTTTCTCTATATATCTAGTCTTGGTTACTATCCATATTTGTATCCAACGAAATATTTGATAGGGTGTTAAGGATATATTATGTTAGACACCAGAAGAGCATTTGATCAGTTTTACATTATGCTCAAAATATTAAGAGGGATAACTGATGCCACATGAGTAAATAAATGTGCTGATGCTCCTGATCTCCATAATGAACTAATGTGGATATATGCTCCAAACAACTACCTTTGTGCTCGGAAGCACCGCATACTATCTATGCCCGTGTGCCGTACCGTGGCTCGCGCATCGTCTCCTATACCTCGCGTCATGTCCACGCTCAATAGCCTTATGGAAGCCTACCCGAACTGTGATCTATTTTCAGACGAGTTAAATACCGTTAAGATGGTATGTTTAAGTTTTTCTGAAAGTTTATATAGTTAAAAATGTTAGTTTCTTTCTTATTTTTGTATTTTTTAATCTTCTTTGTGTGTTATTATTCTGTGATATAGTACTCATTTGTATTTTTATATCCTATATATGTATAGTTTTAATGTATATAATGTTAATGTAATTGGTTTTTGAAACCGTGTAAACATAAATAAATAAATAAGGCACGTGTGAGAATGGACAATACAAAGTTATATGTTACACACCACGTTTTCTTAAAGTACACGTCGTTCAGAGCCGTTCCACGTTCTTGAAAGTACAAGGAAGACCTTTTGTTGAATCTGTTATTGTCATTCGTAGAGATATATACTTCTTACTATTACTACCACACTTGCTACATAACATAACGTTACGTGCTAAATGAATTAAGTTGGTCTTGGGAGCGAAAAGAACGAGCAAAAGAATGTCGTGTTTTCGGTTGGTTATATCACGACCTCTTTTAACGTTTTGAACGCTACTGTTATTCATACCAAGATGTCATGTAAAAAACTAAAATATAGCCAACACCAATATATTAGCTTCATTTCGGCTTGTCAGCATCGTCATCACATGTCTATGGCGATCAAAATTACAATAAAAGGCTGTCTCAATGATTCTTGACAACTAATTTCTATGCAACTCGGCATTACATAATATTAAGAACTGCGACGCCTAATAAAATAATATGGGATAAATCTACTTTATTCTATGCAAGTGTGAAATGCACTTATAAAAAAAATAATTCGTTGGCATGACATTAACGTATTTACAAATTGGATAGGGCGGAAATAAAAATGCGTATGGAAATCAAAGTTGCAATGTACAAGAGCAAATAATACTCAGTTCGAATACCCTACTCGTGCGGTACTTACTTACCAAAACAACAACAAATTAATTTAATACGTAAAAAGTATGGCACCAGATTTATACACAAAAGGTAAACATATGTCTTCTGCGGGTTACGAAGAAGAATATCGCCGATTTCTAAATAAAAATGCATTATGAAATGATTGATAATTTATACGAAAAAGCGTTTCAGAAACCATTTATTTTTACTTGCGGCCAACTTTTACAGGCTACCTTGGAGATTTCAGATTAATTACCAAAAACTATGAAAGTAAATTTTATTTAGAAAGGACTTGAACCTAGGATTCTTACCGTGTGATTTTAGACAATTTAGTGACCATTCGAATCACTACGCCATATGTCGAGTAAAGGCAATTAAATTGAATGCTAAGCAAGAAGAATCACCATACACACTGTCCAGGCTTGCGTGATAATATTTTTTTCTGATTATGATGGACTTTTTCTATATTAGTGATTGTGATGGTAAGATGTCAACTGTTAGGTTATATTTCTCTCCCACCGAACTAGTTAAATGAGATAAAAGTAAGGAATTGGAAGTGCTAAGACGAATAATAAATTGTTGTCAAGGCACTCCTTGAGTCTGTTGTTCGAATGTTTGTAATGAGAGCCGTGACAGTGAATTCATCATAGTGGGCGCCAGTGGTGGCTGCATTGTCTCTATAAAACAACACAAACAAATGTCACGTAAAGATGGAACAATAAGAAAATTTTAAACAAATAAAAACAATGATAATTTTGATTCATTAAGTAATTAACTTTGAGAATTGACGTTCATAAGTGTCAAATTGTGAACTAAATTGATAAATAATTTTGACTTTGATATTACAGTACCACAACAGGATATTCTTTTGTACAGAATTGTGTTCGGAGGGGTTATGACGTGCGCGGTATGGCACCATTTCCGAATCCCGTTTTCTTTTCAATTCAACGTCTCCTAAATATAGATGGAGCGATTGTGAATAGACCACCTCGGAACTTCCTATGTGGCGTAATCTTTAAAAGGTTCATTGGAAGATAGGCTATCTATTTATGTCACGGTAGTAATGCTCTTGTAGTTCACGTGACCCCGTCATTCAATTGCATTGGAAGAGGAACACCATGGTCGTTTTAGTGGGTAGTCCCGGCGCTTCTCGTCGAACACTGAGATGAATCGTGTCTTATGTTGGATATTTGTCTGAAGAGTTTGTTACTCGATCTGTTGGGTCTGATGTACAAGCACTTATTTGATTTGTGCGTGCATTTACGCGGAAAAAGCAGCGTATACCTAGGAGGTGTACCGGTAACTTAAAATGCGGTTGATATTTGTAATAATGAAACTGGTAAGAAATAAAAAAAATAACGCTTTTAGTGCTTACCATAACATATATACCTATAAAAAAAATTACGATATGCTTAATTACTGAGTTAGTTGCTTAACTAACACAGCAGTAGTAGTGCCAAGGAAAACGTATTTATATTTCCTGGACAACCTGTTATTTTAAGTAAAATGCCAACGCGTTTATCATTTTAAATCAAAATATTATTTGTTTAGACTTCGTTGGCTTACATCGGTTTATATTAATAACAACAATATCAAATTACAGTCCCGACACCTGTCTTTGAAATTTAACTTAAGAAAGACCAAATTTCCTGGAACGTGGACAGATTCTCCACCTACAAACAACACAACAAATAAGCCATGAACAAATCAATTACACTTTTTCGAAAGACAATACTTATTATCCTATTACAAAAGTAAATGAAGAAATTTGAAGATTCTCTACCAATCATTTGTTCCTTCTCTTCCAATTATACGAAGGGAATGAAAGTATCAAAGTACAAAATGTCTTAGGAATAAACTTGTGTTATTTTTTTGCTACTTTATGTCCTTTTGCGTAAATTGACATAATTAAGCGCAAAAGTTATGACGGAGACATTTTACCCATTATATTGTAATACCGTGATTAGAGTTTTAATACGGAAAAGTATGACTAAGTCTCATCAAAGATAAAATGTTACATTCATGCAAAAGTTAAGTCGTAAGAATGTTACTCATTTACAACCTAAGCTCTACATTAATTATCATAATTTTCAAGAAGTAGAGATATGATTATGATATTATTTTAAAACCGTTTAATACTTAATCAGGCAATTTCAATTTGTTTTATATGCCGCTAGCTGTGTCTACCCTGTAGGGTTTCGTAGATGTTGTTGTGTGAAGAAATAAATAATCCGAAATAGGAAAAGATAAATATGCTTTACTGGTACAAGGTTAATATAAATACAGTGTATAAGTACGACCTAACTAAATGCGGACGGGAAGACGACTGCTGCGCTGGGCTTACACAATACCGCGCCTTGTATATTTTGTAGCGTCAGCAGCCGCTACAACCCTTTCTGAACTTCACATTAATCTATCTATAAGCTATTTAGTAAAACCATGCTTACATACATTATTATGTAAATGTCAAATAACCTTTTATTATGCACATGTCTTAGAAACAGCACTGTATTTGAGCACTTAACAGATAATTCACATCTTTTTACCCGTGTCGAGGACCTTGTTCAGTACCTTAGACTCTTACCCGATAATCTTGAACAGAGCAGGGGCATTAAAACACTTCTGATGACTTAAAATTCCCACGACCACGATTTCTTCCAGATATACAAGTACAGTAAGTATTGTTTTATACGTATGTATTATATAATGTTTACTTTTTTAAATCAAAGTGATGATTTTTATTAGGTACGTACGCCTTGGTATTTAAATTTTCAAATACGGAGGATGTTTTCTAAGATCTAGTGCCAAATAAAACTTTTGAATAGCTTTTGTTAAAGATGATGTATTGAAAAATGTTTACATATTTGGTCAAAACAACGTAAAATTTATACTAATAAGAATTTTACTCATAGTTTAAAATCGTTATTTCTCACTAACTACACCAATAAAAAAAACGTAAAGCAATTAAAAATCACGTCTGTAGTCAAAGTTTAAGATTATGATAGCTGACTCAGGCTTGAGTTCCTTTCCTATCAATCCCATATAGGAGGCCCAATTAGACACATAGCTTTATACTCAAATCCGTACAGGATTATAAGCAATCATATAAGGCCGCTCGTCTAAAAGGAAATTGACGTCGTCCCAATGGATTTAAAACCAGACATATTTAACCGCTTGTACTATCTTACTTTAAATTTTCTCAAATTCGAATTATTCAATGTAGACAAATAATTCAAAAATGTGGTAACTACAATAGATATACATTGAAATCAAAATCGAAGCCTCTTTTATATACAATGGAAAATAAAATAATAGTCATATATTATCGTAATATATAAAATCCTTGCGTTACTGACTGACTGACAGACACGCTACAGCCGAAACTATTGACCGCAGGAAGCTGAAATTTGGCATGTATGTTCCTTGGGGACCGTAGGGGTGCACTAAGAAGGGATTTCCCGAAATTCCCACGGGATCGGCCAAAACGGGTATTTTTTTAAAAATGCCGGCGTAGCTGCTGGCGTCCTCTATTTAAGTATATTTTTGAGGAACTCCTCATTCAAATTTATAAAGTTCTAAATTTAAAATTTTTCTAACTGCGTTATTTTGAAAAGAAAAAAGGCACAATATTTTTGCATCACGTATCACACTTAAAGATTTGACCAAAATAATGTTTACCTCAATACAAATTTATTCGATATTCAATGAATGAATTGTTAGGTACCAATGAGTACTTATATCAACTACGCCAGGCGTCAACATGGTTACAGAGAGCCAGCATTATTTCAGCCTAGATTTCATCAATCCGTATTGTGTGAGATGTCAATAACTTATCCGTGGTCTGACGGGCAACCATAGCTCTGTAGCTCCGTTTTCAGGACATTACACGCGTTGACCATTATATCAACAACTTGTACCCGTCCGAGATTACGGTAATCCATTCACCAATACACGTTTGGCTATACGTTAGAATATTTTTTTGTGTATACTGCCGAATTTTGGTCGTGTGTGATATTTGACGATGTTATAGTGAAACCTAATGAAGAATAAATGAAGTCAAATAGTATTTGACTTAGTAATTCGTTACTTTAAAATGATCTACACCACAATCCTATGATACAAGTTTTAAGTTTACATTTTACTTTATTATCACACAAACGTATAATCCAACATGACCAACATCATCATCAGCCTTGTTTATATACCTCCTATCCCACTGCTGGGCACCCATGTCTTCTCACTATGAGAAAGGTAAGGCCAAAGGCCACCACGGTGGTCAAGTACGGGTTGGCGCATTTCACATATCTATCGGGAACATTCCGAAAAACTCAAAACATTTTCTTTTAACGATTTGTAAGTGATATATGTAATTAACAATATAATCTCACTTATACGTTTTAAATTATTTTATCAGATACTTCAATGTAAATATTGAGCATTGAGATTTATTTCACTCGTCTCTGTATAAGACATAATAATTAACTGCTTATTTTGATTATTTATACCTCAAACAATTTAATTCTGAGCCTCTCCTTTAGTATTATATTTCCATTTATTATTTTAGGTAATTACTTGTTTTGTGTTTTCCAGTACCTAA
The DNA here is from genome assembly GCA_944739405.2 of Euclidia mi. NCBI lineage: Eukaryota > Metazoa > Arthropoda > Insecta > Lepidoptera > Erebidae > Euclidia > Euclidia mi. Next base: position 42,213,473 of record OX123184.2, read on the forward strand.
TCACTTAAATAAGTATATAAAATATCATTTATTTTAAGGGAACAATTCATTAGAGGGAGCTTATTTCTCAAACGGGTTGTTCAGCGATATGCAATATTAGATATACACCGCTATTTTTTAATTAGTACAAAAAAATTAACACAGCACTAAGTATTTTTAACTGATCATATTTATATAGTTAAAAAATAAAAAACACTAAGTCCCAAAACTGTCTCAAAACTGTCCACAAAAATACGTGATAATTGGTAAATGCAATACTAATACTATGACCGACCCGAGTACTACGAATATCATAGTAAAATTAACCATTGATAAATTCCCCTCACCCCCCCCGCCCCTCTGCGCCTGCGCCACGCCCCGACGATGCGACAAACAGTACTAAATTGCTAGCAAAAGTGAGCGTATCTAATTTCGTTGCAAAAGTTAATTGTTTGTCTACGTTTGGCCGACGCGATGGCCTATCATATCAGTTCATATCACGGGAGTATGTAGCTATGCTTCGTGCGTACTTTTTGAGTGTAAAAATCGCAAGTGCAGCTGTGTACCCATGGACATCTTATTGTGTGTGTACAAAAGTGATCCGGTCAGTGTCAAACAATTAAAACAGTGCATATGTATGCTTTTGACAACGGTGGTGGACATTTCGAAGGACAATGGAAATACTTGTAAGTTTAGGAAATAATACTTTCTTAAGTAAATAATAATTTGATGCGGGCGGCTCAAAATCGGTCTGTGTTCTCTACACACCTTGAGGAAGGCCTATGTCCAGCAGTGGACGTCTCTAGGCTGACATGATAATGATAAAATAATATTTGTAAATAGCAGATGATTCTAACTTCATAAATACGCCAAAATTACTCTTTTCTTTTAGTCCAGAACACCTTCTTTTATTTTGATATTTGTTTGCTTTCTAATTACATACCTCCGTATTTAATTACTTGTTAAACGATACATTTTACCGGTCCTAAGCCCGAATGAAATATGAAGGAGAGGGTAGAATTAACAAAATTAAAAAATAACTACCTACATTTATTATTATTCTTCATTTTATTTTCTATGGCTACCTACATCATAAGTGCGACAGCGATAATGCGAATGAGCAGGATGGAATATTATCAATGAATTAGTGAATGGATTGTAAAATATGACTATGATTTAAGTGAGATTTTCTACAATAAACAAATGATAATAACTTTGCTCTTTATTGATATTATGAAATTCTTACGTCACATATATGATAATAATATCTTCGCTAATCTGTCCTTAAAGTTTTTGTACTAATTAAAAAATAGCGGTGTATAATTTTTAGTACTTAAATAAATAAAGATTTAAATATTACCCTTTTTTTCTTCGTTGTGTAAATGCATTTACGCACGTATGTGGGTCTCGACGGCTGGAGTGCAAGGCCTTTACCTGACTAAAACCCTAGCGCATACTTCAACGCCATTTTGGGGGCGCCTGGGGGTCGCGCCAACATTCCAACCCAACAACCCGAAATCGAATGCAGTAGATGACTTTTATCAATTCAATGTTTCTACTGATATGATCAAATAAGTTTCGGCTATTTAATTCTGATACCGTGTTTTTAACTTCCGCCATCACACATGATTATCATATATGTATTTCGATACCGGACCCTTAAAACACGTGTATCGTTAAGAATTTTATAAAATTTGGCAATTTTATTTTCACATATACGTATTAGATTCTTAGTTATTCTTTGTAATTAAAATTAATTCGAAATTGAACGCCTAATATTCCATTCGGCGGTATAACAAGTGGTTCACAATGGTTTATACTTTATTAACAATTATCATAATTACTTTATCCTGATTAGATCTAAGGGAAGACAACACAGTTTCAGTTTACTTTCGGTTCGATGTTAATTGTCAAATGGTTGATCATCTTCCTTTTGATCTCATCACCAATCGAAAGAAGTAATTAGTAACAGGATCAAACTACTCTCTCTCCCTCATAAGAATTATTATTTCTGTCTGATGTACCTAGATAGTGGAGTCTACTTTCTTAGTCTTCTCCTTCCGTTCAGCTCTTCATGGACATGGAATCGCCAACTTCTTCACATGCATAATGCATGCACTGTAAAACACGGATTGGTAGTATTTCATCATAACCGGTCATCATCCATAAATTAGACAGTAACGTACGTGCTTATCCCCTGCAACTTCATTCATGCGGTCGACACTTTGCTACGGATTCTCCAATTTCACCTCATAATATGGTGTAAATCGAAGAAAGCGGTTTGTATACAGTACCTACTATAAAAAGTTTTTGTGTAAGGAAGCTCATGGAGTGGTTTTACCGCCTGTAGTAGGAAGAAACTAACAGAAATGGATTGCCTACAGAGCTAAACAAGTCAATCGACAACTGTTTACTACGCTGTGAAGTTGAGATTCATTAGTTTCAATGCACATACATTTAAGCACAAATTCTGACTAGCAAGTTTCTTGTCTTGTATTGTTCTATGATCGAAAATCTCGTCTTAAATTACTGTTTAAGGAAGTGTATAAGAGCAAGGTTTTAGATGGTTTTGTGAATCTACAAGAATGCGTTTTTTTAACAATCTGATTAATAATGCCAATCGAAACAATACACATTCTAAAATAATAATATACTTATGTAATTATTTGTTTTACCAGAAACACGAACATATCAATTTGCATGAAATTCAATATACTTACATAAAACCATTTAAACAATAAAATATATTTAGTAGTAAATAGTTCAGAAAGCTGATGATACTAAAGGAAGACAAGGTTTTAGTTTAACCCATATTAATAGAAATGTATATTCTACTAAATAAGTTCTCCAATACCTACAGGATCTAGAAAATGTTCAACTGAAAACGTGGAAATCTTACTAAAAGCCGTGTCAAATATTTATAAACGCTTTAGGTAACATACAGCAAACACTAATGTTCTGTTTTCAGTCGAGGCGACTAGATTGATTTCTCGCTCAACCGAAGTTGAAACGTTCGTAACGACATTTGCTATTTATTAGTTCTTAAGTACTGGAATATACTAGAACATCTTAGATCTGATATTACATAGCGCCTTTAGATGTCTCAAGTTTCCTTTATGTTGTACATGATAGAAAATAAATTTAATAACAGGTTCATAGCGTGAAAGCCTGGAGATGTCTGGGTGTATCACTAAGTGTGGTTAAGCAAAGTTGGTGAGGCTACTTGATTGGTTGGGTAGTAACCTGTGTAGTACCTGTAAAGTAGTAAACTGTGATAAAAAGTGATTGTGACTGTGGTAAACATAAGCCCTGCATCGTGACTAAATATTCATGATACAGGGCTATAGGGAGGGCTTGAATCTACTGGTCTATTGAATACAGACCTCCTTCGCCATAGAATTTGAATATCCCTTCGGAAAGCGGAGGTCAGAGAGTAATCGCTTTGAAGAAAATATTCCTGTTCGTCAAGATTTGGGTCTATATTGGCTGTGAATATTTTGATCTAAAAGATAATTTTGAAAAGGTCAGGTATAATAAATACATAAAAATTCTCTAAGTGAGGGTTTGGTGCAAATTTGCCTAGAGCATCTCAAGCGTTAGTCGTTTCACGGCACATAAAAAGTCAACAGAGCGTACACAATGGTACTATTGAATTCGCTATCACATATTTAGGTTATAAACTTAATTATTAATTGTTACAAAGCTGTAATATACTGGCACAAATCTACGTAATTCGTGTATTCATTATAAACTTTTACGTTTCTTTTGTGGCTTGATCGTCCATCCCTCCATTACGCTAAATATCGCTACTAATATTATAAATTCGAAAGTGTGCATATATGTATGTTCCGTTTTCACGCGAAAACCGATTTTATTGAAATTTAATATAGAAATATTTTGGACCATGGAGACGGACATAGGCTACCATAAGTGCCAAAAACTAAACTGGGAGGGATTGTAGGGAGTATGGAAGTTTGTACGGCAGAAATTTTCCTCTTGGAAGTAAGAACGCATGCGCGAATAATTAAGTGCTGCGCATGTGCTATCTGTCAGTACTGTCACATCATACATATTGTCATATTGTGCACTGTGATTACATTATTCGCATACCTATCTAAACGAATAATTATATACTACGCTCAAAGGGCTGAAACGATTTTTCTACCTACTAAAATTATAAATGCGAAAGTGTTTATAGATATATATTGGACATGTATTGTATTGAAACATGGCTTTGACATTTGTCATGGATACTGACCGAGTTATGTTGTACCCTATATAGCTTCTGACTCTTTAGAATAATCAGGAGTGTCTTCACACAACTTGAGACTGAAAGTAGATATGTGTAACCCCAAATTTAACGCGCGCGAAGCCGCGGGCAAAAGCTAGTATATAAATATGTTTGCGTTGCAGTGTTTTATTCATTCAAACTCATGTGTATATTTGTTTAATTTAACTCCCTGACACTAATTAATGACAAATGTTACACTTGACTTTATTCATAATAATACATATATATGTATATATTTCTTTGGGTTCCATCAACCATCAATCCACAGTCTATGACGATCTTCTTGATGAATGGCAATGTCGGTGGAACACATCAACTAAGGGCCGTCACCTCTACCAGTTCTTCCCATGCGTCCGAGAGCGACTGGCGAGGAACTGGTCGGAGGTGGATCACTGTGTAGCCCAATATCTTACAGGTCATGGTAACTTTAAGAGCAAAATGTATTCATTTAAGCTAGTTGATTCACCGTTATTCCAATGTTCAACATCTGGCAACAATTATGAACAATCTGCTCGTCACATTCGATGGGAGTGTAGTCTTTGGAAAATCGAACGTACGATCATGTTCAACGAATTAGAGGTAACTTCTGGAGAAGTTTACTATACGGATCTTGTAGCAAGTACGACGAATATCCGTGCGTTTAGGCGTTTCTGCCATACATATCACTGGAAACAGGTATAGTTTACAATTAAGGCCCCATTAATGCTCATGTCCATGGTGCTTATCTTTTCTCATCATTTTATCTCTTCGTTGCTTGTCCCCCGCTTTGTTAAGGAGGGAAGTGGATTGTTTATTTTCCAACTCCTCCAATATACTTCTGATTAAGTTCGTAGCGGGTTCCAAGTTAGTTTAACTTTCTCCGGGACTTCACGAGTGTCAAAACTCGTTGTCATCAATGGTCACTGCTTCTGAACCTGGCTACTCAGGTGACACAGTAGTGGGAATGAGGGTGGGACTAGTCCCAAAGAAAAATATCTCTTTGGGTTGCATAGGTCAAACGGCAGATAGGTCAGAGAAAATATTTTAAGTTCTCTTATTTACTTTTAGACAAAGACATAGAGTAGACCTACCGCAAGGTGGACCGACGATCTGGTTAAGATCGCGGGGAGCGGTTGGATGCGGGCGGCTCAAAATCGGTCTATGTAGAGAACCTTGGGGGAGGCCTATGTCCAGCAGTGGACGTCTCGAGGCTGACACACAAAGGCCTTGAGACAAAAGGGCTGAGGTACTAGCGCTCATAGGTCAATGATGATGATCTTAATATAAAATCATGATAATAATTATACTGTAGTAAAGTTAGTGTAAAGTCTTAATAAAGAGAATTTCTTAATAAAGCTAAATATTTTTGTTTCGTATCAAACGATTTTTGACCTAACAAGGTCTTGTAAACTACTACAAATTCAACATTATCAACTTCATGAGTTGCCCTATATTTTTATGATGCTGTCATGTTACAAAACCATCTTAGTGAATCGGGTTGACTGAACCCAAGTATCTTGAGAGAAAGGACATTGTCACCGAGTTAAAAGACGAAGTTTAGTTTTACTTTAGTTTGTTTGGGGACGAAAGTTCGTGACAATAAAAGAACATATACCTACTGCTTAAATTTTCACTTTTGGAACTAGTTACGTACTTCATTTCACTATCTGGTAATTTAAGTAATATTATGAACATAGCAGGTAAACTTGCAGTTCAGATAGAGTTTTTTTTATTAAAGGCTACTCCCGCACTAGGAATAAATCCTGTGTCGCGGGGTACTTTACAAACATACAACCAACGGATACAATGAACACCCAGACTCGAAACAACAATTTATGGATCACACTAAGTGTTGCCTCGTGTGGGAATCGAACCCACAACACTCAGTGCAGTCTCAAGCGGCGAGGTGGCCGCTTAAACCACTACGCCAACCATGCAGTCAAAGATATATTATGTTACATAGTTTTTTAGGGTTCCGTAGTCCACAAGGAACCCTTATAGTTTCGTCATGTCCGTCCGTCTGTCCGTCCGCAGCCTAGCTCAAAGACGCCTGATGCTAGAAAACTGATATTTGACATGAATATAGACATACAATATTGCAACAAAACTGTAGAATAAAATTTAGGAAAATATTTTTTAAGGGTATCTCCCCTACATATATAGTGGGTTGAATTTTTTTTTGGTTGAGTACCCCATTGTGTGGGGTATCATTGGATAGGTTTTAAAAAAATATTATTAGTTTGCTCAAATCATTTTTCGATCAAGTGATTGGTTTGTCAAATATCAAGCTTTGAAGTGAAAAAAATTATTAGACTCAAGTGTCCCCCCCCCCCTCTGCCGGCTAAACTATTTATTTGGAAGAGGTGAAAAAAATCACAAATGTAGTACATATAATGAATTTAAAAGGAAAACTATTTCGGCTAAGTAGACATCACTAGTTTACGAGTAATCGTCGGTTAACTTATAAATACCTATTTCTGTGAGTTTACTTTAGGAGCGCACGCTAGTTTAATCTTAAAGATGCCCGTTTTTAGTCCCATGTGAAACAGAAGTTATTATCAATAATGGCCTTTATGGGCAACTACGGAACCCTACATTGCGCGTGACCCGACACGCACTTAGCCGGTTTTATTAATACAGGCGCATATATAGTTAACAATACTTATTAGTACAGGCAATATAGCCAAACCAGACTTCATCCGCGACTCGGTTGGTAATCGCTATAAAAAGAAGCTCATGGCACTCTGCAGCATCCTTCTTACTTCTTATTGTCACAAACAAATCATACCATAACAATGCTCAGGTGTGACCTGAAGTAGTAGTAATATAAAATAAGTAATCTTAATATATAAAATCCTTGCGTTACTGACTGACTGACAGACACGCTACAGCCGAAACTATTGACCGCAGGAAGCTGAAATTTGGCATGTATGTTCCTTGGGGACCGTAGGGGTGCACTAAGAAGGGATTTCCCGATATTCCTACGGGATCGGTCAAAACGGGTAAATTTAAAAAAAAGCAGGCGTAGCTGCTGGCGTCCTCTAGTATTAATATAAATAAAACTACGACAAAAATTGTGTAATAAAAGAAACAACACTGTATTTTTGCGTGCAATTTTGAAGTGAATAAATTTGTTTACCGATTTTTTCGATAACTGTAAAAGTTAACTAGAAATTCACAAAACTCGTTTTTGTGAATTCACAAAAATCCTTACTATTGGCCTACCATTCTACATGCTTTACATTTTAGTCATATTTGATTTGTGGGACTTCCCGGAAAAATGGAAAAAGTAACCTTTTTATTGCCGCTATTTCGGCAATAACTGAAAAAGGTATTTTCAATTGCATGATAGCACAGCCGAAGGGGCATTACGTGTTGAGGTTGTACCTGAAAACGATAAAAATATCGGTTGGCTTCGCATTCCCAGTTACAGTTGGTTTGCAAATTGCCGACGTATCACACTCCGAGCTTGATTGGACCATGAATGCTAACAGTACAGAATACATCATTTGGATAATTATGGATTCATAGAGTTTCATTCGGTAATGACTCAATTAACGAATGAGTCAAAGAGTCACCAGTTTAGTCAGTACGTGATCAGTGATTAAGATACTAATGAGACGGCAATCGATCTTTACGGATTTGCATAATTATTGAACTAGCCAGTATAAAACTGTCCACAGTAGGGTCTGTAGAGAGATATCGCTGTGTCTCACTCTCCAGTTTTAATAAAAAATAATGAAAAAAATAAATACATTTACTTATTTACATATTGGTACAATCTCTGTTAAACGATTTTAAACTTTCGCGATTAGTATACATTATACAAGTTTATATAGCGGGTCTTACTCGCAATAAATCATATATTTAGGGCCTAAATACCTCGGTTTTTGGTCGCGTCGCGACTACGGCTATATAAACTTGAACGGCGGTATAAGCTTGTATAAAACAATCTCAGATGTAAGAAAGATACACATACCTATTGGCTGAAATAAACAAATCTGTCTGGAGGATATTAAAGAGTTATAGATCAAGTAATATAAGATTTTCTTAATTAGTTACAAATCGATTAAGGCAATGGCCTAAATCAAGCTAGTTTGGTAATACTTTTCTTACATAAAACCTAAATTCTAAGGCTAATTCAAATGAATAAAGGCGTAAAACTTGAACAGAAATGAAATAATTAGATCCAAGCTACTTATATTTGAATTGAAAAATAAACCGAACTTATCCCGGCTTACAATGGTTAATCAATCCCTCAAAATATAAAGGGTATAAATAAAAAAATACTTATCGAAAAATTGTTTGATAAACTGGCGGAATTCGGTTACGCGCGATTAAGGGATAGTCGAAAACTTCAATTATGTTAAAGAAAAATCATTTTTATAAAACCAGCATTATGAAGATGGCAGCTGAAAAGAGTAAATGGCGCGAAATAATCCGAACTCTTAGTTCTGTTGAAAACGAATTTATTGCCTCTCGATACTCATACAGACAGACTTTATTGACACCTATAGTAACGCACATACAAAGTAATCCATTTGCACCCAACAGTGTACGACTTATTGTGCAAATGACGTATTTGGTAAAACGTTGATCTACTTTTCTTGATGGGTCCAATTTGATTATAGAGTAGCGTTTTTTAATTTTATTTAAAAATACATACTCTCTAGTCTGTACTAATGAATAAAATTGTAGTGTCCATGATGAAAAAAAATTTAAACTTCGTATTTGTCAGCTTGCCGTGCAATCCCGTCGGAGGGTGGCGACGAGTGCTTGGGTGATGCCCCACCCTCCGACACACGGGTTCATGGCGGCAGTCGAGGTGGTTTTTAGTGGAAACACCACATACTCCGGCTCTTATTTCCCCCAATAGTCGGAGATCCGAAGGGATTTTCCACCTCGTAAAACAAAAAAAAAAAATAAAAAGCTTGCTAGATAATATTTTCAACAAAATATTTTTTAGAGTTGCCAGCTAGGAGCACTCACAGCCGCACACGTTTTATAGTTCCATCATGCACCACGTGCCGAATCGTGTAAGTATGTATGTATATACATACTTACACAATTCACACGTGCTTAGAAACCTATATTATTAGAGATGATCATACTCAATTAAATTCCATTACAATACACACATACACAATTCACACACAAACAGGTCAAAATAACTCCATTTTTAGGGTGCCGCAGTAAACTACAAGGAACCCCAATAATTTCGCCATGACCGTCCGTCTGTCCGTCTGCGGATTTACGCAAAATCTATAAGCACTAGGAAGTCGATATTTGACTTAGTTATACATTGTAACCTCGCGGAGAAAATCGTTCCATAAAATTTTGAAAAAGAATCCGACTACTACTATCATCGGACTGTTGCCGTACAACTAAATGATAAAGCAATTTTATTTTTATTTTTCTACAACATTGTACAGGTCTGAAAGTGTTTACCACCTTAAGGCTTATAATTGCATGAACACATCAATGACACAAGGACGACGATATTGTACTAGGCAACCAATCTATGATAACATGCGTTGCGTAGCAACTGGTGTCAATAACGATTTATTATTCCTCATTTATAATATACGTTCATTTAAGTACGAGCGTAATATTTACACTGAAACTAAAATATTTGCAGTCTTCAAATAATTTAATTTTAAACCTGCTATTTACGGTTTTGGTATTTGTAATTAATAGGTTTATCAAACGACTTTTACATTGACAGATTATAATTAAAGGGATGGCGAAAATACGACATCCTGAATATAAAACCTTTTTGAAAAAAATACAATATTTATATCGTCTAGCATACGAAAGCTGATCATGAGGTCTCGGTCTCGATTCGCGGGTCAGGCTCGGAAAATGTTGCTAAGGTTTCCTGTTAAGAATTTCTGTCAAGAAATTCTTAATAATTAGCCCGAAGTTGGCGGTGTTTCACCCCCGTGCATCAGAAAGCACGTTAAGCAGTCCCGGCTGTCATGATTTATGGCATCATTAGTGGGAAGTCAGTGCCCTCAAATATACCTACTGACTACTGGTCTAACCTTAGAATGATGTTAGATGGCAGTCGCTCCGTGTAAAAACTGATATTCAGTCAAATCTCGGTAGACCAGAAATAGCAGGCCCTGGGCTCCGAAGCGCAAGCTTGGGATGCCACTAAGAAATTCGAGGGTGATGATGATAATGATATCGTCTAGTGAAAATCAGGGCGCGGTCAGACTGTGAGCTGTAATGATAGCGGATGGTATGCTAGTCACGTTAAAGCGCATGCTGATCACATAAGTATGTGTTTTTTTTAATAATATTAAAATACAGAACTTTTACAGCAAAATAAATGCAATTCTGCCATTATGTCAAATTATTTCATCGACCTAAAAATATTCATACTCTTTTTGTTTGAATCGATGCCTTACCAATGATTGAAAAGTAATAAGTACTCAGATATAGCATTTTAGACCTTGCTGAACCCAGCGTGACAAAGAATGTAATTTGAAAAGTGGTAAACATTTTTAGACCGCGACCGTACGTGTAATTGTTAGCTAGATATTCCAAAAACTATAGGTGCTTACTAAGCCTTTTTGTTTAGAGCTTCGTTTGCGAAATATTTTGGAAAAATCACCAACCGCGGGAAGAGTACATCTATCCCATCTATCTTCTGAACCGTAGTATCAAGGTATGTATGCTAAATTGTAATATGTAATGAAAATTATGACGGATCATCAAGTCTCACTTATTAACGAGTAAAATGAATACTGTAATAATAACAATACTGCCGTACTTTAACTAGAACCCCGTTAACCCTCAAATGGTCGATTTTGAGTTTTGAATGCAAAGTAATACAGTTTTAAATTCTCTATCTTTCTGTCTAAGAACCATATCTCTATCACTTACGGTTATAGAGGTATTAAAACATGATTTACCGTTAAATGACAAAATATGCAACTAATGCTTGACTAAACAGTGACTTTACCACGCTTCTTAGCCGAATGTCCGTTAAAGTACCTTAGTTTCAAATTTTGCCTAATATTTTTTCATTTTTTATAAGCTTAATTGAATATTCTTGACTACAAATACACTAAGAGCCTATAACTTGTTTATAGTTAAGGATCAATTTTGATAAAACAGGAATAAAAACAATGCTATAAACTATTTATGATGAAAACCTTATCTCAATTCTGGTTAGACGACCATAACGGTATTTTTGCCAAGTAATCAATATTGCGATTTGCTCAAAACAATTCGTTAAAAAAGCGTTATTTACTTCTAACATGGAATTTCTTAAATAAATATTAGTAATTCTTAACTTAATAACGGCTAGCCCACGTTCCCTAACTAGAATCACGTTGTCCGTTTCTCGCGCTTCATTAATTCCGGGAGTGTGCGGGGATGCCATATGCTTGCGAGGATGGGATATGCGTGCAGGGAGGTTTGCCATTCCGCTCGGAGAGCTTATAGCGTGCAAGCGTGCGTAATCGCATCGTGTTCCCACAAAAACTCAAATATGTCAGGGAACATTAAGAGGTAAAATTCGAAAATTTTTGTGTAATACTTTATTAACATTATCTTCCTTAACATCTCCACCAAGTTTGAGGGAAGAATATCAGACCAACGAATTAGTCATATTTATAAAATTATTATGACTGCCATGTTGGTTTGCTATTATCCCTCAGACTAACTAGGTGGAGTGACTACCTTTGACGGGCAGGAACTGGATGAGAGTAGCCTCGGATCCACCATTGCAGTCAGTCAACCTGAAGATGGCGGTCAAACCACCCATAGTAAGGCGAAAGTAAAAGGCAAGATACTATAAAGGCAGCAGCATTAACTATCAAAGACTTCCGCCACTACGATCGCCAATCCGTCTGCCAAGCGTGGCATCAAAGCAAAAAAGCGTGATCAAAGCAAAATCTCCCAAAAATTAGCCACACACGAAAAAAACGGCCTCTATTTCCCGGCGGCCCCGCTATTCCTGACTCAGATAGCGGCCATGGTAACCGCGGGGCAAGGGGTGCGATAAACCTCCGGCAGAGATTTGTCGCAATATTTCATTTATTTCATTTCATTCATCACGCTCCGATGAGGATGTAGAAGCTATGTATGAGGACATATCTCGGGCTATACATAGCTTCAAAACCCATTACACCGTTGTCATGGGAGATTTTAACGCGAAACTAGGCAAACGAGCGGTGATGAGCTGAGCATAGAGAAATTTGGATATGGACATCGGAACTCGCGGGGCTACTTGTTGGCTAGCTTCATGGAGAAGGAAGGACTCTTCATGATGAATTCCTTTTTCAAAAAGCTAGAATGCCGCAAGTGGACCTGGATAAGTCCAGATGGTGCCACCAAAATGAGATCGATTTCATTATGTTAATAAAGAGGTTAATATTTTATGATGTCTCTGTGATCAGTTTGCATAAAGCGGGCCGCGGTCACCGAATGGTAAGAGGCACATTGAATATTAGTCCCAGCCTCGAACGCTCGAGATTGATGAAGTCTACGCTCCTACCAGCGCCAGTTCAAATCTAAAACCCCGAGAGGTTTCAGCATGAGCTGCGGGAAGCGGTTGGATGCGGGCGGCTCGAAATCGAGTCTGTGTGGATAACCTTGGGCGAGACTTATATGACCAGCAGTAGACGTCTCTAGGCTGATATGATGATGACATGATGATGGAGATTCGGCTTCTGGCAACACTGGCGGTATAACGTAAAACTGTACTTCTCCCAATAATTTATTATTCTTAAATCTATTTAATTAATAATAATGTGCCTAACTTGCTAATTTCTTACGTAATAATCTGTGATAATTATAATTGTTGTATAATAACAGTGATAAGTGGTGTTTATCAAGTTGTAAAAGTTTTGCAAAGTCAAGTAAGTCAACTGTCAAAGTAACGAACAATTTTATTTCAAAGAATTTGCATTATTTTTACAATAATAGCTGACTTTGAGACAATTTGAGGTGAGTTTACTTGTTATTTGACATTCTTACACCTTACACTAGCGATAATACTAAGTCAGCATACCTCAATCTATACAAAAAACTTTGTTGTGTCTTACACAAACCTCAGTGAACCTTTCTTACTTTGTTTACTTAATTTTGTCAAGATGATGACCAGAAGGGCACGCTTAGATGATGAGAAATTACAGGTGACCCTTGTAGAACTAAAGAAATATAAGGATTTGTGTCAGTCACTACAAAGTGAACATGATGACAATGAGAAAGAAATGCTAGAGATTTTAGGTAAAAACTCTCAGCTTAGGAGTGAGATGGCAGAAATACACTCTAATTTACTCACTACCCTTGATGAACGGGATAGATTACATAAGATTGTAACACAATTTGACAGGTGCAGTGATGAGTTTGAGAACGCTCTAAAACGCATCACTGAGTTAGAGGGTCTCCTAAGCAAGGCCAATGATCATATTAACAGATTAGAAAGTGCAAACCGGTCTATAAAATCAGTAACCACACAGTCATTATTTGATGAGCTGGTTGGCAGCACTCCAGGTATGGTTTCTGCTATCTCCGATGATGACAGTAAGAATATAGTGACTATTGATCTTACAGATTCTAATTCAACTATTCAGTCATTTAGAAACATAAAAGCTTGTAATAAATTGAAGAAGTATATTAAAATAAATAAATTTATTAGGAAAAAGGAAAAATTATTAAGAATGTACAGGAAATCAAACATAAATCTAGATTATTGCAAAAAATATGTTAATGTAAAAGAACAAATGTCAGTATGTCTAACTAAATTAGATTCAAATCTAGTGAAATATGATGCTGATATTCATTGTCTGCAGACGGAGATTGATAGTTTACAAGATTCTTTGGCTAATATGACAAAAAAATATAATCTATCACAAAAACAAATTAACGAGCATATCTTGGCAATGGATGAGTTAGTGCACTTGTGTAAGTACAATGAAGAGAGGCTTCAATCTTTGACTAATAATAGTCATGGCAATGAACTTAGCCAGGCGCCACAGAGTCATTCACAGTCAACTACTTTGAATTATTGCTCTGATTTGCTGTCACTCTCTGCTGCAGTGGATGACAGCACCATTAATTCCATTAATTCTTATTGTAATTCTGGCACTTCTTTCTCACCCCACATTACAAACACCGACAAGCTATTAATGTTTAGCGATGAGATAGGTAAAAACATGAGCCAATTGTTGAGGCAAAGGACAGGTATGACTATTACTAACTTATGTATGCCTGGAGCAAGCTTTTCTCAGATTATGCAATCAATTTTATCTAAATCATACTGTCCTGAATCAACAATAATTATATTTATTGGGAGAAGAGGAAATGCAAATATTAATTTAATAAAGAGTTATTTTGACCAATTACTGAATTTAAAAGTTAAAAAAAAACTGTTATTTGCTTTTCCTTACAGTAAGCTGTTGCCACAAGCTAAAAATGATTATAGATTTAAGATTAATTCCAAATTACATACCATGACATGTTATAATAATTTAATTGACATTATTGACTCTAATGCTCTAATTAGAAATTTTTATTTGACATATGATAATTATTATATATCACAATTTTATAAAAGACAAATAGCATCCTCGCTAGCTTATTGTATTAGTAACACAGCCAAGGTTTTGGCTAACCACACTGCTTTTATTGAGCAGTCAAATTTGACATGCAATATAAGCTTGGAATCCGTTCCAATCTCTTTAAATTGAATTCTGAGACAATAGAGTCAATCTCTGGCAATATATTTAATAAGACATTGAATTCTGTACCTAGTTTAAGTGACAAAAATACAACTCCATCAACCTTACCTACAAAAAATAATTTAAAAAATTGTATCAGCCTGGTGCATCAAAATATACAAGGGTTGATGGGTAAGGAGTTAGAATTGGAATTGTTTATGAACTGTAACAATATTGATATTTTATGCATTACAGAACATTGGCTAAGAAGCCACCAGTTCATATTCAATTTCAATAACCACCAGGTTGCAAGCTCGTTCAGTAGAGAAAACTTTATCCATGGTGGCTCTTTAATCATAGTTAGCAAATTTCTAAAATTTAAAGAAAGGACTGACATTGTGAGCCTCTCTGTTGAGCGAGTAGTAGAAATCACATGTGTTGAGTTTGAGCAGTTCATTGTTATGAGTGTATACAAACCTTCATGTGCACCATTTGAAAGTTTTTTAGTTATTATGGAGGATGCCCTTAGCAAAGTTTGTAATTGCCGTAAAACTGTTGCTATTTGTGGAGATTTTAACGTTAACATATTAGAAAAATGCTCTTCGACTATCAAATTTTTAAATTTATTTAAATCATACAATTTATGTCATAATTTTTATGAACCAACTAGAGTGACTGCCACAAGTGGTACTTGTATTGATAATATATTTACTAATATAAAACCATTACACAAATCTTTGATTAATATGCTTCAGTCAGATCACGGTGGGCAGTTAATCTGTTGTCCAAGAAAATGCCCAAAAGTCCAGAGAAAAATTATTAAATATATACCAATAAATGAAAATCGACTTAAAACTTTTAAAGACAATTTATCTCGAAAAATGCGTTGGTTGCCTCATCATGACCATCCGGATCAGTTATATAGCTCTTTGTTTGACTTGATTAATGACGAATTTCAGACTGTATTTACATCCAAAAAATTAAATGTAACTGACCGTCTGATGTTTAGTGATTGGGCAAATGAAGGTATTCATAAAAGCCGGATTAGGTTATATGAACTGTATGATGAAAAAACTTATAATAATAGTCAGAACTTTCTTTTTAGATAATAAGAGGTCTGTTTTCTGTCCGCGATGCCGTTCAACTGATCACTCGCTAGGGACGTGCAAGCGTGAACGTTATCCGATATGTTTTAAGTGTGGCCTTAGGGATGTCACGTTCGTAAATTGTCCTAACTGTAAAAATAAATCTTTTTCAAAAAACTAATTTACTTGGATCGTAGTTCGTCAAATAAGATGACAAACCCTACCGTTTGTACATCTTCTCAACCTAAATATTTTGACAAAGAAGACTGGAAAAATTGGCTGAACACTCTAAAAGTGTATTTTTCCAGTTATTCTGTGGCTGCGATCCGTGATCAAAAACCTAATACTGATTTTCGACCCTATGTTAATGTAACCATTAAGAATCTACCCCTTACTGGGTTACTTGACTCAGGTTCTGCCGTGACTATATTGGGCAATAATTCTCATATAAAAATTATTTCTCAAACTAATCTCCCTTTGAATAAGTGTGACAACCCTACTATATTTTTTCGATCGGCGGGTGGTCATCGTTTGACACCGATCGGCTATATCAACCTACCCACCACTTTTGAAAATGAAAATTATAACTTAAAAGCGTACGTAATTCCAGAAGTCACTAGTTCGTTAATTTTAGGTATTGACTTCTGGAAAAGATTTAAATTGTTACCAAATTATATTTACTCTGTCTCTTTAGCTAATAATGACCCTTGTAGTAATTCCTTACCTAATAAACCTAATGCTGCCTTTCAATCCTACAATGAGCTTAATGACTACCAAAAACGTTTAGCGGATAAGATGATTAAGCAATTCGAATGTATATCTTCCGAGAAGAAAGGCCTTGGACGTACCCATTTAGTCGAGCATCGTATTGATACAGGTGACTCACCGCCAATACGTCAGCGATACTATCGTCTGCCGCCAGAAAAATTGCGTGTTATTATTGAGGAACTAGACGAGATGCTTAAACTCGGAGTCGTAGAACCGTGTGAAAGCCCATGGTCTTCGCCTATCCTATTAACACCTAAGAAAGATGGTAAATTAAGGTTTTGTTTAGACAGCCGAAAACTAAACTCGGTTACACGTAAGGATGCGTACAAACTACCGTATGTTTCCGAAATCCTAAATAACCTAAAAAATGCTAGATTTCTAAGTAGTATTGATCTATCTAAATCTTTTTGGCAGACGCCTATTCGGAGTAGCGATCGGGACAAGACCGCGTTCTACGTACCTACCCGTGGAACATTCCGATTTGTTACTATGCCGTTCGGCTTAACTAATGCGCCGGCTACGCAACAAAGATTGGTCGATCAATTATTTACAAATAGTCCAGAGTTCGAAAACGCGGTGTTCGTATTCTTAGACGATATTTGTATTATAGGAAAAGATTTTGATCATCACATTCAGCTGTTATCTAAAGTATACGCGAAACTAAAATCAGCTAACTTAACTATTAATTTAGAAAAGTCACATTTCTTTAGAAACGAATTAAAATACTTGGGTTACGTAGTCAATTCTAAAAGACTTCACGTAGATCCTAGTAAGGTGGAAGCAATAATAAACTATCCTGTACCTACAAATAAAAAGGAGGTAAAACGGTTTTTGGGTACCGCGTCTTGGTACCGTAGATTTATACCTAATTTTAGTTCAATTGCAGGGCCTCTAAATAAACTTACTTCTACCAGTAAAAAGGCTGCTCCTTTTGTGTGGTCGGAGGAAGTTAACAACTCATTTATTAAACTCAAACACCTGTTATCTACCGCGCCTATTCTATCTTGTCCGGACTATAACAAACCGTTCGAAGTGCACACGGATGCTAGCGACTATGGCGTGGGGGCTTTACTCACACAAACTACTGACGGTGTGGAGTATCCTATAGCTTATATGAGCAAATCCTTGTCTACACAGGAACGTAATTATAGTATTACGGAACGGGAGGCGCTAGCTGTTTTAGTCGCGGTAGAACATTGGAGATGTTACTTAGATAACGGTTTGAAATTCACTGTCTACGCAGATCACTCAGCCTTAAAATGGTTTTTAAATTTAAGTAACCCTACGGGTCGCTTAGCGAGATGGGGGGTGCGCCTGTCTTCTTTTAATTTTGATTTGAAACATCGCCGCGGCGCGGATAACGTCATGCCCAACGCACTATCGCGGGAAAGTGCCGTGTCGGCTATTGATACTAACACTGATAATGATACTACCGTAACCTCGGATCAGTGGTATACTACTATCTACAATGGCTGTAAAAACTCACCTACATCTTTTCCTAACTATTCCATCAAAAATGATAAATTATATCGATATATGGTATCGAAATGTGCACTGCGGAAAGAATTCGAATGGAAAGAGGTTCTACCTACCTCGGATAGATCTACAGCTATTAAAGAAAACCATTCGGAACTCGCTGCGGGTCACTTAGGTATTTTTAAAACGTATAAACGTTTAGCACAGCGTTATTATTGGCCCGGTATGCACGCCGACGTTGTTAAATTTATATCTTCGTGTGATACTTGTGTCGCACATAAACACCAAAACCACGCTACTTTAGGTGTCATGGGACGACCAAAGGTGAGCTCTCGTCCCTTCCAAACAATTAGTATCGACCTTGTTGGACCCCTTCCCTCAACTAGAAAACAAAATAGCTATATTTTTGTTGTTACTTGTTGCTTCAGTAAATATTGTCTTCTCTTTCCCATCAAGCGGGCTAGCGCCGAGATTATAACTAACATTCTCGAGGAAAAAGTTTTCTTAATACATGGCATACCTTCAACCGTTATTCTAGACAATGGTAAACAATTTGTAAGTGCAACTCTAAAGTCTATGATTAGAAAATATAAAATACCTAACTTGCACTTTACACCGAAATACACTCCGCACGTAAATTCTGTTGAGAGATACAACAAAACCATCGTGACTACTATATCTTTGTTTATCGAAAACGACCATAGAATATGGGATACGTTAATTCCCAAAATTCAATTCGCGCTAAATACTGCGGTTAATGAGGTAACTGGTTATACTCCGAGTTTTTTAGTGTACGGCAGAGAACTAGTAACTTGCGGTTCACACTATATTGATGCCGAGTCAGATGATGTTATTTATATACCTAGGGATTCTTATGCTGAAAATATAGGCTGTCTATCAAGTATTTTCGATAAGGTCCAGTCTCTTTAATCCAAGCTCACGCTAGAAACTCACACACGTACTACTTACGTCGTAAACCGGCTGAGTTTAACATAGGTGATACTGTATGGAAAAGAACCTTCTATCTAAGTGATAAGGACAAATCATTTAGCAAAAAACTGGCTCCTAAGTTTACCAAGTGTACTATTATTGCTAAAAAGTCACCACTAGTATACGAATTAGCGGATTCGTCGGGTAAATCTATTGGCAGTTGGCATATTAAAGATTTAAAACTAATTAACTACACTGATTCCTAACCTAACTAGATTCTTTCATTGTACCTACATGCAGTTTGAGTTTCATAGTCACTATCTACTTAGCACTGTCTACAGAAGTCCGGAGGACTTAGACGGATTTTTCTTGTCTAGACACGAAAAATCCTGCTGTACAGAGCGGGGTATTGTAACGTAATACTACACGTATTGCGTTATAATATCTCGCAGGCGCTTAACGCCAGCTTAGCCAGACATCGTTCGCAATATTACCAAATATGGTCATATTCACTAGCCAAAGGCAGTTGTGAGTCATAGGCCTACATCTATATAAGATGGGTGCGCGATCTAAGTCGGTCACTTGCCCTACACACCGTCTCGCTGATGGTTGTAGTGATTATTACTACTATTATTAAAATCCTACTTCTCGGTCTACTGTCCCGCTGGGGGTAAGCATATTCTAGTTGTCTGTGTGCCTATACGTTCTGTCTGTAGTATCTGTGTCTCCTAAGCATAACAGCCGATCTAGGGATCGTCTGTTCCTGACCGGTTGTTGTGTATTCTCTATGCTGTTCCAGTTCTTCCTACGGGCTACGTTCTTCCTACGGGCTACGTTCTTCCTACGGGCTACAAGCCACGAGCTGCTGGCGCCGTGCTGCTACTAGCCAGCTGCCACCCAAGCCTCCGTTCCTGCCTACGAGCTCCTACAGCCAGGCCACGGACGCCTGACCCTGACCGCTCGGCCCACATCGGCTGCACCGCCTGAGACCCCGCTCAGCCTGAACCTCGACCACAGAGCTGCCTGCGCAGCGCACCTTGGCCAGCTCATCGGCGACCCTACGAGCAGCTACCCTGCGAGCGTCGGAGAGCAGCAGGAGCCTACACTCCAGCCAGCTCAGGCCAGTGCTTACCTAGTTCGGTCATACTGTATGTAAGCGGTAGTGAGACATAATAAAGAACCTGTTCAGCCTAGCAGTGTTTCTCTCGAACCCCGACATCCTACCTGAGATCCCCCGTCTCAACTATAGAGAAGAAAATAAGTCGTATTCTTTTTATAACCATATTAAGTTAAAGGTATAAATTACGCCCAGTGTCACCTGTACACACTACTTACTGACACACCCCTTACAAAAAAATAAGGGTTGCATTTCTTTTTAATTATTTTTTTTTGTTTTTAATATCTAACTCGTAAATTAACGCAAAAAACAATACTTATCTATTTTTCCAGAAGCATGGGAATTGACGGGTAAACGAAGAATGCTGGATAGTGGGGATCAAGTGGTAGTAATACATCGACAGGAGTACGCAAAGAACAGTCGTTATTACTTATGAATAGATCCAGGATGTTATTGTGCGTATTAAAAAGGGATCTTTAACTAACAGTTTCTCTTACTAAAAGTAAAAAAAAACATTTGGTCCCTCAGTCCACACACACACGTTATACTGATATGCACTATGTATGGACATAAACGAACCTATACATCCCTCAACTTCAAATGGCCCCATTACAAATTAGACCAGATGTGGAAGAATGACTAGACCAAACGACGCCCGGTAAATTATAATCACCTATAAGATAAAAGTATTCAATATCAGTTGTATTTAAATAAGTATCCATCATATTAAAGAAATCTATATAAATATTTTCAGGAGTCTTGGGTGGTATATATACTGCGCTAATTAGTTGAAATTTGCCTTTATTTAGGCTAGGTATTTTCAAGATAATATATTCTTTGTTTTTGTGTAGATGTAAATAGGCATGGGAAGACATTCTCATTGAGTGCAATGGTTCAATATCGCTACAAGCGTACCACCACCTTCACCCTTACCAGTAGCTTTGCGGTCACGGTCGCATCTGTACACAGTAGTAGTTGGTCAATAAATTCAGCATCTAATATAAGTGGAGTTAACCATGTCTCTGTCAATACAATAACGTCGCAGCAGTTGGACAGTATGTTCATATAATGAATATGCAGTTTGGTGAGCAGCCCTCTAAAATTCTGATAATAAATAGTTAAGTTATTATCAGTCATTGTTTAATAGGCATCTACATATCCGTATGACATCCTTTTTATTGTTTAATGCAAATTTAAAACAGCGCAGCAATGAAGAGTGCAATAGAATATGTAAACAAAGGGTTACCAAAGTGGCGCCGAAATCGTGATAGTTTTCATAATCTACTAGTAGTTCAGTAGTTACCACAACAATAAAATTATTACAAACATTAAATTAAAATATAACAGATGTAATTGTGACACTTATATTTGCCATACCATGAGGAAACATGTATAATACAATAGACATATAATATAAATTAATAAAAATGAGAATGGAGTTCGCTTTACAAGATTCAAAACATACAATCAAGTGTAGGACAAAGGCAAAAACAGCTATACTCTTGGGCACATACATATTACCAGCGACGTAATGTTTATTAATTATTTGTATTTGGTGCGGTAGCGTTGGTTGCTGAAGGAGTCGATCTGATCTTATCCACATCATGAGTGGATTTAATGGCAAACACTCTCGCTCCCTCCCTTTCTCTGGAAAGAATGGTTCCGTTTTTAACCTATACATACTTGTAGTTGCATCTAGCGGCTGCTTCACGACACTCTCGAAATAACAGTTTATTCTTTAAGTTTAGGTGTTCGTGTACATATATTGTGAGTGACAAATTCGGAAAGCCAATGTGTTCAGCTTTCAACTTTATTTAATCGATAAGCACGAAGAAAATTATCCCCAAGAATTCGTGTCGTTAATTTGACAATTATTCCAGCTGACTGTTAAAGGCTGATGAAGATTGCCTTTAAGTAACTTTTATGTGTTTGAGTCTATTATGGCAGATGCAATTAGTAAAATTAGGACCAATAAAAAAGGTATCATAGTTTGTGGTGATTTTAATATTAATTTGTTAGATAGTAGTAGATTAAGCCAGGATGTGCTTTCGCTCTACTGATCTGTCCGATCGTAGAGAAGAGGCATTCGGGTTCGCGCTTCCAGCTCGCTCGAGCAGTCGCAATCACTACCAATATCCCCTCCGTGATTGCGGCATTCTTTATTACCTTTGACATCCTTTCCAAACACCAACCTCCTTTAACACTCTCTTGTCCTATCCTGTATTTCCCTTCCGTTCCTTATCTGAAGTAGAAGTGAAGAAGATGGCGCAATGACTGCAAGGGGATTAAATACTACTTTACCCCAGGAGGGTACCGGACGTACCGGAGAATCCCTCTTTGAGCATTGTCGCTCAGACTGCCCCATCGTATCTGGGGGGGGGACAAAATTCCCAACGGCGACGCGCTTTGCCACACGTCACGTTTTGTCTCCCCTTCCAACAGAGGCAAAAAGAGGGCCAGGGAATGCCTATTTGCAACGGTGAATGTTTGTGGAGGAGTGGATAGTAAGATCGATGAATTGTGTGATATGATGGATGTAAGGAAAATTGATATACTAGGAGTGAGTGAAACGAAGAAGAAAGGTTGCTCAACAACTACTCATGGCCAGTATCATGCATACTGGTCTGGAGTTGTTGAGTCTGAAAGAGCTAGCCGAGGAGTTGGAATGATTCTGTCGGATAGGATGAATGAGTGTGTAAAAGAATATGAATATGTCAACTCCAGGCTTCTTTGGATGCGATTAAAACTTGGCTTAATGAAAGTCTTTGTTGTTTGTGTTTATGCTCCAGACATGTCCAAGCCATTGAATGTCAGAGAGGAATTCTGGGATAAGGTTAGAGATGTGCTTGCTAGGTGTGAGAATAATGAAAGAATAATTATGTTAGGTGACTTTAATGGATGGGTGGGTGTGTCTCGTGATGGATGTGAAAGGGTTCTAGGGCGATTTGGTGACGAGAGAGTGAATGCAAATGGTGAGAGTTTGCTGGAGGTTTGTATGGAGAGAAAGCTTGTGGTGACAAACACTTTGTTTAGTCACAAGTTGATTCATATGTATACATGGCAAAGGCAGACAGAAAGGAGTATGATAGATTTTGTTGTGGTAGATGAACGTTTAAAAGGAAAAGTGAAAGATACTAGAGTGTATCGAGGCTTAAATGTGGGTACTGACCATTTTTTGGTAGTTAGCCGCATAGCGGGACTAACCACTAAATGGCGCCATCGCCCTCGCATACACTCAGCTGCCATTGAAAGAGTGAAAGTTGAACGATTTGAAGAACAGGATGTACGTAGTCAGTATCAAGAGGCGTTGGAAGAAAGGTTTAAAGAATTGTTTGAGGAAGATGATTGCGAGATAGAAGAATTTAAGAATGGAGTAATAGAGACAGCTATACAAGTATGTGGCGTAAGCAAGAGGAGGCATGTTAAAAAGATTTGTAATTAATGGTGGGATCAGGAAGTAAGTGGTGTGGTCGCGGAAAAGCGCAAAGCATGGATGAACTTGCTGGCCATATGAGCCAATAAAAGGGTACAAGGTAGAGTGACTGACAATGAAAGGATAGTGAAAGAAAAGTATGTCAGGTAGAAACATAAAGTAAAAGAAACAGTGAGAAGAAAGAAAGAAGAATGTAAGGATAAATTTGATAGAAAGTTTTCTCAGCATTTTCGGGCCAATATCAAATTATTCTGGCACTTGGTTAGAACAGCCCGAGGCAAAGCAGGTGACTCAAAAGTTGGTGTGATAAGGGATGTAAATGGAAATATTATAAGAGAGCATGGGGAAGTTTTGGAACAGTGGAAGGTGTATTTTGAGAATTTATTTGAAAGAGGAGAAAGTGACACTAGGAATATAGTAGCGAATGAGGAAGATAATTGTGCAAGTAGTATAAGTATGGAAGAGATACGGTATGCAATGAAAAGTTTGAAAGCGGGTAAAGCTGCGGGATATGACAGAATATCTGCTGAAATGCTCAAGGTAGGCGAAGGCGTCACCGCAAGCCTGCTGAACCTACTTTTCAATAAATGTTGGCGGTCCGGTCGTGTACCAGGTGACTGGAACAAGGCCGTAATTGTGCCACTGTACAAGGGAAAAGGGTCACAGCAGGAATGCAAAAATTATCGCGGTATAAGCCTCCTGAGTGTTGTTGGCAAATTGTATGCAAAGATACTGATTGAAAGAGTGATCTCTGAAACGGATAGTAAAATTTGGGATACGGATCAAGTCTTTTCCTTAAGGTGCATTTCAGAAAAAACCTTAAGTAAACACCAGAAGGTTTTCTGCGCCTTTATTGACCTGGAAAAGGCTTACGATCGAGTGGTGAGGGATGAACTTTGGTCAACACTTTCTGTGTATGGAGTGAGCAGCAGTCTGATACGGGCACTTGAATCCTTATATAGGGATTCAAGTGCCTGTGTCAGAATAAACGGGGCCTACACGGACTGGTTTAACATTGATCATGGTGTTAGACAGGGATGTGTAGCGTCTCCTTGGCTGTTCAATCTATTCATGGACAGTTGTTTAACCGATCTGAAAGGGTCTGAATGTGGATTAAGAATGGCTGAATCTGTTTTTAAGACCCTGCTCTACGCTGACGATCAGGTTCTTTTTGCGTCGTCAGCGTCTGATTGTCACCGTAATGAATGAGGCGTATAAGAAGAAGGGCATGAAAGTGAATGTAAGCAAGACTAAGGTCATGGTCATAGAGAGGGAAGACATAATGATAGGATATGAAAAAGTGGAAGAAGTGAATGAGTTTGTGTATTTAGGGTCTTTGTTTACGAGAGATGGGAAATGTGAGGGAGAGGTTGAAAGGAGGGTGAAAGCAGGAAAAAGTGTGAATGGCGCCTTACGGTCTATCATCAGTAGCGAAATTATACCAAGTAAGGCTCGTCTTGCTGTACTGCAGGGAGTTTTGGCGCCAACACTGATGTATGGTAGCGAATCATGGGTATGACAGACGAAGCATGAAAGTAGAATCAATGCTGTGGAGATGAGAGCTTTAAGGAGTATGTGCGGAATAAGTTTGAAAGATAAAGTGCGTAACAGTGTGATACGGGAAAAGTGTGGTCTAAAAGAAGATGTAGTGACAATAATTGAAAAAGGTATGTTACGTTGGTTTGGACATCTGGAGCGGATGGATGAAAGAAGAAATACGAAAGGAGTGTATCGTGCGAGAATAAATGAAAATGTCGGTAGGGGACGCCCTAGGTGGACGTACGCCGACCAAAAAGGTGATCTACTGATAAAGGGCAAAATAAACAGTACCTATAACCGACGCGCATGCATGACGAGGTTAATGAATGTCGATGGAGCGAAAGAGGTATGTTTGAACCGAAGCATGTGGTGTTCCATAGTCTCTGCCTACCCCAATGGGAGACAGGCGTGACGTTATAGATAGATAGATAGATAGTTCACCAATGACTAGTAGGCTTTTAAATCTTTTTAAATCATTTAATTTGACAAACTTATTTTTTGAACCTACTAGAATAACAGCATCATCTTCCACTTGTCTTGACAATATATTAAGTAATCATACAGTATCACATAAATTAGTTACTACTGACTTAACTTCGGATCACTGTGGTCAATTGGCAGGATTTTCATATATTCATGAAAATGTCGTACATAAGGTGACAGTTAGGCAATAACCTAGGAGTAAATTTATTGAATTTAGGAACAAAATTTTAGTAGGTATCAATCCTGATATGATGGAACTTAAATCACCTAATAAAATTTATGATACTATGTTTAATATAGAGAAAAACGAATTTAGAAGTACTTTTAAGACGTAGTCGACGAGTGGGCTATTGTAGGTATTTATAAAAGCAGAGCAAGGATGTATGAGTTGTATGGTATGAAGAAATACAATTTTAATGCGCGCTTTACTGAGTATGTCAGAAATTATTTTAAAATACTTAAAAAGGTATGCAGTATAGCTAAGGCAGTTTCGTTAGTGACAAAATTAGGAAGTCTTCTAATAAAGTTAAGGCCACCTGGCAAGTTATTAACGAAGCAACGGGCAAGACAACCTTAAGGAACACCAATGTTAACTTGCTAGATAATAATAAAATTATTAACAATAAAGAAGAAGTTGCACACACATTCAATATTTTTTTTGCTAGCATACCTATTACTTCTACTAGAAGTCTAAACTAATCAGCTTTAGGTGCAATAAATTTATTAGAATCTAGTGTACAAAAATGTGATGTAATATTTAAATTCAGCTCTATTAGTTCTACTGACATTATAAACACCTTTCAATCTCTAGAGTCTAAGAATACAGGTTATCTCTGGGGAATATCTATTAAGATCTTGAAAAGTATAATAGATATAGTAGCTCCTTATCTAAGCAACTTATTTATTAAGTGTTTAGAATCAGGCGATTTTCCAGATTAAATGAAAAAAAAAAATCTTTGAGAAGATCATACTCAAGCAACTTCTGAAACACTTTTATTTAAACAGCCTCCTTCATACTGAGCAATATGATTTTACTAAGGATGACTCGACGACGGATGCAGGAGTAGCGTTACTCAAACACATCTACAATGCATGGCAGAGCTCTCAGAATGCTATTGGTGTTTTGCGACCTTTCGAAAGCATTCGATTGTGTCTGCCATGATACGCTCTTGTGCAAACTTAAACATTACGGCGTCCAGACTAGAGCATTAATAATAATAATAATAATTTATTGATACAAAAAATATTTTACAAGCAGTCACATATATTGATATTAACCAACTTAGTTTAACAATGTTGTCCATAAACATCTATGTCTGAACTAGATGGAAAAACATCTGTATTTCAGACATCAGCGCTCTGCCCTGGGATAAGTCACAAAATATAATTTATAAGAAGGTTTACTTAATAAATAAAATTGCACTTCAGAATAATAAAAAAAATTTTTTTTTTACTTCTGGCAACACTGGCGGTATAACGTAAAACTGTACTTCTCCCAATAATTTATTATTCTTAAATCTATTTAATTAATAATAATGTGCCTAACTTGCTAATTTCTTACGTAATAAGCTGTGATAATTATAATTGTTGTATAATAACAGTGATAAGTGGTATTTATCAAGTTGTAAAAGTTTTGCAAAGTCAAGTAAGTCAACTGTCAAAGTAACGAACAATGTTATTTAAAAGAATTTGCATTATTTTTACAATAAAAGCTAACTTTGAGACAATTTGAGGTGAGTTTACTTGTTATTTGACATTCTTACACCCTACACTAGTGATAATACTAAGTCAGCATACCTCAATCTATACAAAAAAAATTATTGTGTCTTACACAAACCTCAGTGAACCTTTCTTGCTTTGTTTACTTAATTTTGTCAAGATGATGACCAGAAGGGCGGACGGGGACAGGGACGCTTAGATGATGAGAAATTACAGGTGACCCTTGTAGAACTAAAGAAATATAAGGATTTGTGTCAGTCACTACAAAGTGAACATGATGACAATGAGAAAGAAATGCTAGAGATTTTAGGTAAAAACTCTCAGCTTAGGAGTGAGATGGCAGAAATACACTCTAATTTACTCACTACCCTTGATGAACGGGATAGATTACATAAGATTGTAACACAATTTGACAGGTGCAGTGATGAGTTTGAGAACGCTTTAAAACGCATCACTGAGTTAGAGGGTCTCCTAAGTGAGGCCAATGATCATATTAACAGATTAGAAAGTGCAAACCGGTCTATAAAATCAGTAACCACACAGTCATTATTTGATGAGCTGGTTGGCAGCGCTCCAGGTATGGTTTCTGCTATCTCCGATCATGACAGTAAGAATATAGTGACTATTGATCTTACAGATTCTAATTCAACTATTCAGTCATTTAGAAACATAAAAGCTTGTAATAAATTGAAGAAGTATATTAAAATAAATAAATTTATTAGGAAAAAGGAAAAAATATTAAGAATGTACAGGAAATCAAACATAAATCTAGATTATTGCAAAAAATATGTTAATGTAAAAGAACAAATGTCAGTATGTCTAACTAAATTAGATTCAAATCTAGTGAAATGTGATGCTGATATACATTGTCTGCAGACGGAGATTGATACTTTACAAGATTCTTTAGCTAATATGACAAAAAAATATAATCTATCACAAAAACAAATTAACGAGCATTTCTTGGCAATGGATGAGTTAGTGGACTTGTGTAAGTACAATGAAGAGAGGCTTCAATCTTTGACTAATGATAGTCATGTCAATGAACTTAGCCAGGCGCCACAGAGTCATTCACAGTCAACTACTTTGAATTATTGCTCTGATTTGCTGTCACTCTCTGCTGTAGTGGATGACAGCACCATTAATTCCATTAATTCTTATTGAAATTCTGGCACTTCTTTCTCACCCCCCATTACAAACACCGACAAGCTATTAATGTTTAGCGATGAGATAGGTAAAAACATGAGCCAATTGTTGAGGCAAAGGACAGGTATGACTATTACTAACTTATGTATGCCTGGAGCAAGCTTTTCTCAGATAATGCAATCAATTTTATCTAAATCATACTGTCCTTAATCAACAATAATTATATTTATTGGGAGAAGAGGAAATGCAAATATTAATTTAATAAAGAGATATTTTGACCAATTACTGAATTTAAAAGTTAAAAAAATTCTGTTATTGCTTTTCCTTACAGTAAGCTGTTGCCACAAGCTGAAAATGATTATAGATTTAAGATTAATTCCAAATTACATACCATGACATGTTATAATAATTTAATTGACATTATTGACTCGAATGCCCTAATTAGAAATTTTTATTTGACATATGATAATTATTATATATCACAATTTAATAAAAGACAAATAGCATCCTCGCTAGCTTATTGTATTAATAACACACCCAAGGTTTTGGCTAACCACACTGCTTTTATTGAGCAGTCAAATTTGACATGCAATATAAGCTTGGAATCCGTTCCAAATTCTTTAAATTGAATTCTAAGACAATAGAGTCAATTTTTGGCAATATATTTAATAAGACTTTGAATTCTGTACCTAGTTTAAGTGACAAAAATACAACTCCATCAACCTTGCCTACAAAAAATAATTTAAAAAATTGTATCAGCCTGGTGCATCAAAATATACAAGGGTTGATGGGTAAGGAGTTAGAATTGGAATTGTTTATGAACTGTAACAATATTGATATTTTATGCATTACAGAACATTGGCTAAGAAGCCACCAGTTCATATTCAATTTCAATAACCACCAGGTTGCAAGCTCGTTCAGTAGAGAAAACTTTATCCATGGTGGCTCTTTAATCATAGTTAGCAAATTTCTAAAATTTAAAGAAAGGACTGACATTGTGAGCCTCTCTGTTGAGCGAGTAGTAGAAATCACATGTGTTGAGTTTGAGCAGTTCATTGTTATGAGTGTATACAAACCTCCATGTGCACCATTTGAAAGTTTTTTAGTTATTATGGAGGATGCCCTTAGCAAAGTTTGTGATTGCCGTAAAACTGTTGCTATTTGTGGAGATTTTAATGTTAACATATTAGAAAAATGCTCTTCGAGTATCAAATTTTTAAATTTATTTAGGTCATACAATTTATGTCATAATTTTTATGAACCAACTAGAGTGACTGCCACAAGTGGTACTTGTATTGATAATATATTTACTAATATAAAACCATTACACAAATCTTTGATTAATATGCTTCAGTCAGATCACAGTGGGCAGTTAATCTGTTGTCCAAGAAAATGCCCGAAAGTCCAGAGAAAAATAATTAAAAATATACCAATAAATGAAAATCGACTTAAAACTTTTAAAGACAATAATTTATCTCGAAAAATGCGTTGGTTGCCTCATCATGACCATCCGGATCAGTTATATAGCTCTTTGTTTGACTTGATTAATGACGAATTTCAGACTGTATTTACATCCAAAAAATTAAATGTAACTGACCGTCTGATGTTTAGTGATTGGGCAACTGAAGGTATTCATAAAAGCTGGATTAGGTTATATGAACTGTATGATGAAAAAACTTATAATAATAGTCAGAACTTTAATAATTATGTAAAAAAATATTCCAAAATATTTAGACAAGCTTGTAGTACAGCAAAATCTATTTATTTGAGAAATAAAATAAAATTATCAGAAAACACTATAAAGGCTACCTGGAATGTCATCAACAATGAAACTGGCAGAGCCAAAGCACGCAGCCGTGACTTCTTATTATATATAAATAATGTGAGTGTTGCAGAGGACCTGGAAGTAGCGACAGAATTTGAGAAGTTTTTTTCTAATATACCTATAATAACTACAGGGTCGCTCGACTCATCTTCCATGTCTGCTGAAATGCTTCTTAGGGACTGCGTGCCAGAATGTGGTGCAGCCTTTGAATTTACCGTTGTGACTACTAAAGATGTTATTTATCAATTTAAAACTATAAATATGAAAAAGACAATGGATTTGTGGGGATTGTCAGTGAAGACTGTTTCATCTATTATTACCATAATAGCTCCACATCTTGCAACAGTGTTCAATGGTTGCGTCGCTTCTGGAATATTTCCTGATTTAATGAAATATAGTAAAGTTATACCTTTATTTAAATCTGGCGACACATCAGACCCTTCTAATTTTCGACCTATTTCTGTATTGCCAACGCTTAGTAAAATTTTTGAAAAATTAATACTTAGTCAATTGCTTAGTTATTTTAACAAACATAATCTTCTTCACAAGAAACAGTTCGGATTTACGAGGGGTCGTTCAACTACTGACGCAGGAGTAGAGTTACTCAAAAGTATATTTACAGCTTGGGAGAAGTCGCAAGATGCTTTAGGAATTTTTTGCGACTTGTCCAAAGCCTTTGATTGTGTACATCATGATACTCTGGTCAGGAAATTATATCATTATGGCATTAGGAACAAAGCTCTTAATCTCCTGGTTTCTTATTTAGGCAACAGAATCCAGAAGGTTCAGATTAATGATAAGACATCGCCAGGTTCTGCCTTAAAAATGGGCGTCCCGCAGGGTTCAATACTCGGACCATTTCTATTTTTGATCTATATCAACGATTTACCCTATTACGTAAAGAACAATCATGAGATTGTGTTGTTCGCGGATGACACCTCTTTAATTTTTAATATTAAAAGACAACAGAGTAATTTTGACGAAGTAAACAACGCACTCTCTAAAGTTGTTAATTGGGTTAATGTAAATAATTTATTACTCAATGATAAGAAAACTAAACTCTTAAAATTCTCCATGCCCAATGTTAAACAGATGGAAACCAATGTACAACTGAAGGAAACCAGAATTGAGCCCGTCGGGACAACCTTATTTCTAGGTATTATGCTTGATTCCAAACTTCAATGGGGTCCGCATATAGAAAGACTTTCGGGCAAACTTAGTTCTGCAGCTTATGCGGTTAAGACAATTAGACGCCTCACAGATATAGCAACAGCTAGAATGGTCTATTTCAGCTACTTTCATAGTATTATGTCATATGGGATTCTTCTCTGGGGGAATGCTGCAGACCTTGACACAATATTCGTTCTGCAGAAAAGAGCAATAAGGGGTATTTACAACCTCGGTCCTCGAGTTTCTCTAAGAGAAAAGTTCAGTGAGATAGGCATTCTAACTGTTGCTTCGCAATATATATACGAGAATCTGTTATATGTCCACAAGAACATTGACACATTTAGTAAAAAAAGTGATCTACACACTGTAAATACTAGACATAAGAATAATCTTATAGTTCATAGCACCCGCCTCCACAAAATAAGTAGCTGTTTTATGGGGCAGTGTATACGCTTTTATAATAAGCTCCCTCTTAATATAAGAAATTTATCTATAAATAAATTCAAAATTATTGTTAAAACTACTCTGTGCTTAAAAGCACATAATAATATTATAAAATTACTGATTATATAGGCGATAAAAATGCTTGGGATTGAGCTGCTCTAATTCAACACAAAATATAAATGATGTATAAACTGAACAATTTTAATTTGACTTTTCGTAAGCACTTTAAAAAAGTTTACACGAAATAAATAATCATTTCATTTCAATATTTCACAGTTTAAATAAATTAAACTTAATGAATTTCATTAATAACAATTAAACCTAATGAATAATAGTTTCAAACATCTAACTTTGTTTATAGCTGATAGAAGATTTAAAAGCAATTAGTTTAAACAATAAAAAATTATTAAAATTTGAGTAATTTGTGGAGTTAATGCCTCCCTTTATGTAAAGTGTTGGTATGAGTGTATGTGTATGGGAGAGTGAGTTATGTTTTACTTTAATATATTAAGTAGCATCTCAGTTTCATCGTAGTTCAGCTTCATTATATATTCTGTTACCTTGATTTTGCAGTTATTCTTATTCAAGTGATATAAATCAAGTATTTTATTTAGTTTCTTATATAGATATGGGCCAAGGAAACATGAGAATCTATTCTCATATGAATGCTTGAAAACAGGTAGATTGCGAAGCGAAACAGCCATTTGTCTCCGTTGGGAAATATTTCTATCATTTATGTTGTATTTTGTGCTGCCATGTTGTTGCATGATTAAACAAACAATGTAAAACTGATGTACAGAAAGAAATTTGCACATCTGGTATAAAGTGAAAGTTGGGAATCTAATGGGCTGGAAAATGCTGACTTTAAGTATAGTTCTTTGTGTAATTTCTGGAGGTTTCAGTATGGTTTTTGGTGCACCTTCCCATACCGAAATACAATACTGCAGTATTGACTGAGCGAGTGCTAGATTGACCTGTTTCATTATGGTGAGTTCGGCAACATGTCTCAAATTCCTAAAAACATAAATCAGTTTTCTCATTCTAGCAGTAATCAGTGCTATATGGTGTCAAAAAGAGAGATTACTGTCTAACACGATACCCAGATATTTTAACTTAGACGTACCATTTAAAGCAGGGCATGAGCAAATATTATTACTGAAGCAGTTATGCGCTGTTAAGGACAGTGACTTTGGCGGTTTATTACAATTGCGCATGGAAAAAGTCATGTAGTGAGTTTTATCAGTATTTAGAGTCAGAGTATTATTCTGAAGCCAGTGGCAGACAATATCAAATCCCTGCTGTGCTCTCTCATAAGCATCCTCCCACGTTTTAGCAGAGAAAAGCAATACTGTTTCATCTGCATAGGAAATTAATTTTCCATCTTTAAGGTCCAGATCACAAAGGTTGTTCATGTAAATTAAAAAGAGCGTTGGACCCAAAGTACTGCCCTGAGGAACACCAAAGAAGATAGGTAAATCGGTGCTAGTGAATTCATTTATTTTGACGCACTGGTAGCGTTCCGTTAAATAATTTTTAAAAAGAATGAGTTGGTTTCCTCGAACACCCAACCGCTCGAGATTTTTTAATAATAACGGAATTGCAACCGAAGGCCTTCGCCAAGTCAAGAACAATACCAATAATTTTCACGCCTGCATCTAAGTTTTTCACAACGTAATCAACGAGCTCATTAACTGCATCACTTGTAGACAATCCAGTTCTGAAACCAAATTGGTTTTTGGAGAGGAGCTTGTTGGATTCTAGATAGTTGATTAATCTTTTATTAATGATGCGTTCTACGATCTTAGAGACAGTGGGCAATAAAGAGATGGGCCTGTAATTAGAGATAGATGACTTATCTCCTGACTTGTATATTGGATGCACCACCGATTTCTTTAAGAACCAAGGAAATATGCATGGGATAAACATAAATTAATGACATGTGTCAGGGGAGATACAACAATTTTTCTGTTTTCCATTAGGACTAGGTATGCTGGGTGTATGGTCCCATCCAACAAGCTGACATTTTTTAAACGGGTAATTAGGCTATTTACTTCAGTGTCATCTGTCTCCAGTAAAACAAAGGAATATGGACAATTCGTGGTGTGTTTATCTAATATGTGAGAGATGAGTCGTATGATTTTCGATTTCGATGCCAGGTTTCTACCCAAGTCAACAAAGTATTTTTTATTATTTTTTAACTTTCTCCACAGATTTTCTTGGACGTTTTTCATTTATTAATTCTGTAGAGTGATCTCTTTGTTTTTTTTGTGTGGGTAAAATTTTTAACGCATCCCAGAGTTTTTTATTGTTATTGCCCGCCTGTTTTATTAGATTTTCTCGAAGCTCCTTTGAATTTTTTTAAGCAAGTTTTTACAGAAGCTTCTGTATCTAGTGTATACTAATTTGAGTGTATTATCATTAGGAAATTGTCGCAACTTCAAATGTAATCTATCCCTGTGCCTCATGCAGCGAATCAACCCTGGTGTTATCCATGGTTTAATTACCCTAAAACGTCTCGAAAGTTTAGACACCACGGTTTTAGCAATTACTTCCCTCTGTAAGGAACTAATAAAATATTCCATGGCAGAATCCGCCTCCGAGCAATCATAAATTGGTTGCCAATTAACTGCTTCGGCTCAATCTTAGTGCTTCATGATTTAGTTTAGTGATAGAAGACTTCGCAAATGATCTTAATTGCTTACGACAGAGGCAGAGCAAAACTGCCTGATGATCAGTGATCGCAGATGTAATAACTAAAGCGTGAGCTTTCGATTTTGTTTTTAGCATTACATGGTCAAGACAAGATTTATCATATCTTGTAGGTAACTTATGAGCAGGTAGGATACCTTAAAATGCACAGAGGTTTAGATAATCTAGTGAATTAGACGTCTCTGTATTGGAACAGATATTAATGTTTATATCTCCAACGATAGTGATGGTTTCAAAACCACTAAGATCCGATAAAATTTTACTTAGTGATGTAAGAAATGTATCGGTATTCTTATAAGATGGAGATCGGTAAATTGCTAGCACTGTAGTGTGGTTCGAGATCTTAAGGATAAGGCAGTTACATTCTGGATATGCTGGCTCCTCACAAACAACGGTGAGGCATGATTTATAAAACACAGCTACCCCATCGTTTTGATTAACATTATTTTTGGATATGAGATAATCATAACCATCCAGTTTTGGGATCAAGGGATTCCAGAACAACCAGCTCTCCGTGAGAACTATTATGTCACACTGGAAACCCAATCTAGTGAGAAGTACAACAAAGCTATCAAAATTACGCGAAATACTGCATATATTTTGGGTTATAATAGTGAGACAGTCTGCAGGGCATGGAATAGACTGTAAGCATATATCAGGGTCACAGACCAGCGATTCAGATACAGAAATTTCATCGATATTGGTAGCAATATCAAACATTTTTTATGAAAATATAGCATGGGATCAATTTTAATATTTTCTATATGCAATATAATAATATGTTTAAACATTTTGCGATAACTACAGCAATTAAATTTATGCGATAGGTGAGTGTAATAATTACCTTCAGTTAATTATAAAAAGTTTGCTGGGAGAGTATTAGTGATGTAATTCATTGAAATATTTTCTTCAAATAAAATACTAGTTAATAAGTAAGCTGTTTTGATTGTTATGACTACTTGTGTGTGTGGAGTGTGGAATAAAATTGTAAGCATTAAATATTATAGAATCTTATATGTAAAATAAACATGCATTAATGGGTGTATATGGCAGCAATCATAACTTCCATTAACATAATAAGCCAATCTAAGATCATAACCTAGTCATACCTTCATTATGAGCGTCTCTTTTAGTTTTATGAGATCTTGCTCCTGTTCAATCCGATGTTCAATAGCATTGGATGTTATTAAGGCATATTTAAATAACAGAATCCAATGTGTCGAAATAAACGGCTCAAAATCCAGTGGCTTACCAGTACAATTGGGAGTGCCGCAGGGTAGTATCCTAGGACCTTTCTTGTTTCTTGTTTACATTAATGATTCGCCATTTTACCTGAGAAACATTTGTGACGTGGTATTGTTTGCTGACGATACTTCATTGATATTTAAAGTAGATAGAAATAAGGAAAACTTTACCGAAATAAACAGTGCTCTTATTCAGATGACTAAATGGTTTACTGTAAACAACTTAGTACTGAACGCCAAAAAAACAAAATGTGTTAAGTTTGCATTGCCAAACGTCAGAAACCCTGGTACTAACATCGTTTTAAATGATGATGTACTGGAAACAACTGAATCTACGTTATTTCTAGGGATAACACTTAATTCGAAGTTGCAATGGGGTGCACACATTACATATCTGTCAGCGAAACTTAGTTCGGCTGCTTATGCCATTAGGAAGGTGCGCAGTTTAACAGACGTCGATACGGCTAGACTGGTAAATTTTGGCTATTTTCATAGTGTTATGTCATATAGCATATTACTATGGGGTAGAGCTGCTGATATAGAAAGTATTTTCATATTGCAAAAAAGAGCAGTTCGGGCCATTTACGAATTACGAACAAGAGTTTCGCTCAAGGAAAGATTTAAGGAAATCGGTATTTTAACTGTAGCGTCTCAGTATATTTATGCCAGTGTTTTGCATGTACGTTAAAATATAAATTCATATTCAAAGAATAGTGATATTCACTTTATTAATACAAGAAATAGACATAAATTATTTGTTCCGTATTTCCGTTTGTGTAAAACTCATAATTCTTTTATAGGACTTAGTTTACGTATCTACAACAGGATACCGATATGTATTTTGGACTTGCAGTTTAGCGCATTTAAGACAAAGATTAAAAATAGCCTAATGCAAAAGGCTTACTACAAAGTCAAAGTCAAAACTCATTTATTCATCTAGGTTACAACGTGACGCTTATGAACATCAAATATTTAAAGTAAATTAATAATGCTTCTACATTTACATTTACTGCCCATTCGCAAAGCAATAGGTAGAACCACGAGAAAGAACGGGCAATAAAACTCGTGGCCACTCTTTTTAATCGCCAGTGTTATCCGCTTGACCGCTAGCGCCAATTCGCCGAATTCACTTGACCGCTCACGATCTAAACAAAATGTCGCGCCGCCGCTCGCCAGATGGGCGCGCTAACATAAACATTTATTGTTGATAAGTCGGTAACATGAGTAAGTTGAAGTGATGTTTTTCTTCAACCTTATAAATGACTCTTTCAAGTCGTATGAATTCTTTGTTGATATTTACTTTCTAATTTATTATACTTAGCAGCGAACATTGACTATCGTTGAAAAAAACACTTTGTGTATTTTAAACAGGATTATTTTAAAAAGTAAATCGATGACATACATATTTTATGAGTTTTAACTGTAGAGGAATTCTATCTACACCGAATTAAATAAAAAAAAACATGTATCATAGCATAAAAATATTTAATTACAAGCATACGATAAGCACGTAATTACTTAGCAGCGAACATTGACTATCGTTGAAAAAAACACTTTGTGTATTTTAAACAGGATTATTTTAAAAAGTAAATCGATGACATACACATTTTATGAGTTTTCACTGTAGAGGGATTCTATCTACATCGAATTAAATAAAAAAAACATGTATCAATAAAAATATTTAATTACACGCATACGATAAGCACGTAATCACGGAGCGCGCGAAACAAAGAGTGGCATTTGACATTATTTTTTCGTTCCTGGTTAACGATTTTAAGACTTGCTTCGTATTTTTAGCATGAAGAAATGTTCAATGATTTGAATAGAACAGAGAAAAATAATTTAAAACATTACGTAATAGAAAGAAACAGTAAATTCAGACCGAGTATAGCGATGTAACCAAAAAGGGAAAATAGTCACTTGTGCGCGGTCTACGGCATTTCGAAAAAGAGAGAATAGTCACTTGTGCGCGGTCAAGCGGTTATGGTGCATATTTTGTTTTTGTAAGGAGCTGCAACTGTTTCACATTGTAATTAATTACTTGTAAATAGTAAATAAGAACATACATATATACAAAATATGTAGTTACTAAATCTAGTGCTGTAGTAGTCTTCAAATGTGAATCTTGTGTAACAGGAGCATCCACTTACGCTTTATAATGTAGGCAACTCGCGATCATGTTCAGAACTATGGTGGAAAAGTATGTTACAGAAATTGACGGTATATGAATACACGAAAATTACAAAAACGATAGTATCCAGCCCATGATAACGAGTTACCTTCATCTAACACTGAAGCAAATTTTAATAAAATTTGTGGAACAACAATGAAAATGTAAATGTAGTAAGTTGAACGACCTAATAATGCATGAATATTAAATTAATAGAACTAGAGATATTATATTAAAAAAAAACTGACAAGTAAGGTATCTATATAAATTTAAAAAATCAAGAGTTGGCTAGTGTAAGTGACCATCTAACCTTATCACTGAAATAATCATTAATGGTACCTTTCCTAATAAGGCAGTCTTTTATTTTACTTTTGAACGTACTAAATGGCAATTCTAAAAGACTAATTGGTATTTTTTTGTATATACGAATACCTAGCCCTACAAAAGAATTATTAACTTTATGTAAACGATGATAGGGGTATATAAATTATGCCTGTTTCGAGTATTTATGTTATGTACATCACTTTTTATAGTAAATAAACCTATATATTTTGCCTAATATACAATATATTAGCAAATAAAAATTGCGAGACTACTGTAAGAATCCCTATAGACTTAAAGCGTTCCCTAAGAGTATCTTTTGCACCTAACATGTATATTGCTCGTACCGCTCGTTTCTGTAGAACGAAGATATTCTGAATATCCGCAGCTTTGCCCCATATCAAAATACCGTAGGACATGACACTATGAAAATAGCTCAAATAAACTAGACGTGCTGTGTCAACATCAGTAAGTTGTCTAATTTTTTTGACAGCATACGCAGCAGAGCTGAGCTTACCTGCAAGACATGCTATATGTGCACCCCATTGTAACTTTTTATCTACTGTAACGCCTAAAAACACTGTCGAGTCAACTGTGTCAAGTTCCTCCCTATCTAGCCTTATATTAGGTCCCAGTTGTCTAGCGTTAGGTAAAGCAAGTTTAACGCATTTAGTCTTTTTAGAATTAAGCACTAGGTTGTTTGCTGTAAACCATTGTGTAACCTGTATAAGTGCATTATTTACATCATAAAATTGATTCCTATTCCTATCTACTTTAAAAATAAGTGACGTATCATCTGCAAAAAGTATGACATCACAGATATTTTTTAAATAAAAAGGTGTCATTAATATATACAAGGAATAGAAAAGGACCTAAAATAGAGCCTTGTGGAACGCCTGACTGTATAGGTAATTTAGAGGATTTCAGTGCGTCGATGTAAATGGTACATCGACGCACTGAAATCTTTGCCGCAGGTACGACTCGACAACACAAAGTGCGGTTTCCTCTACGCCGTAGTGGCGGAGCTTACGCAATAGTGTGTCGTGATGAACGCAATCAAATGCTTTTGAGAGGTCACAGAATACTCCGATAGCATTTTTAGATGACTCCCAAGCATTATAAACGTGCTTAATGAGAGCAACACCCGCATCAGTAGTGGATCTACCTTTAGTAAATCCGTATTGATCATTATGAAGCAGACTATTTAAATTAAAAGTGTCTTAGTAGCTACTTAAATAAAATCTTTTCAAATATTTTACTAAATGCCGGCAAGATAGTGATGGGCCTGAAGTTATTTACGTCATTTTTACTGCCAGATTTGAATAAAGGTATGATTTTACTTAATTTCATCAAATCCGGAAATACGCCTAAGTCAAAACATTGGTTTAAAATTATAGAGAGGTAAGGCGCAACAGTCTCAACTATAGAACCTAAAATTTTAATTGAAATGCCCCAAAAGTCCCCGGTATTTTTAATATAAATTGAATTATATGCGATCAATATATCTCGCGGGGTAACGTGCTCGAATTTAAACACGCTCTTGCATTCAGGTACACTGCTAAGCAAAAAATGTCCAGCGTCTAAAGATGATGATTGTAAAGAGCTAGTAGTTCTTAAAGGTATGCTCGCAAAAAAACTATTGAACATATGCGCTACTTGAGTTTGATTGGTGACTAATAAATTGTTTTCTTTTAGTTCAAATTGGTTTTCCCGTGGCCGTGCTCTTCCTGTTTCATTATTTATAATTCTCCAAGTTTCTTTAATTACATTTGTTGAATGCTTAATTTTGCTACTAATAAATTTAGATTTTGCCATAACACAAACTTGTTTAAAAATTTTTGAGTAGTTGTTTACATAATTTAGAAAAGGTGTGTCAAATCTATGTTGTTTCATACCATATATTACCAATAATTTGGCTCTACTTCTGTATATACCTATAGTGGCCCACTGGTTAAAAGATCCGGTAGTACCCTTTAATGTGACAGTTTTACTCTTGAAAGTATCTTGAAATTCATTATTTACTATTCCAAAAAGTGAATTATAAATTGAATTTGGATTATCTGAGTTCAATATTGAGGGATTGAGTTTAGCGATAATATTTTTTTTAAAACGTATAAGATGATTGGTAGTTTGAGGCCTACATTCTACTGTATGTGATTTATCATATTTTGTACATGAAAAACTAGCTATCTGTCCACGGTGATCAGAAGGAAAAGAACTAGTAACTACTGGGTTTTTAGCAACAAAAGAACTAAATATGTTATCCAAAAAGCAGAAGATGTTTCAGAGACTCTAGTACGTTCATAGAATAAATTACTTAATATTTTCTTGGGTTTACGCGAATGTTACACATTGAAATTAAACTACAGTTTACGGATTATATCGCGTTATATTACTTTCACTGGTTATTTGTTATTACATTTAAACCGAAAGATCTAGAAACTACATTTTTATTACTAGCCGACGTTTCGAATTCTTTACAGGATTCATGTTCATGGCAGACTGAGGTGATATTTGTCTTTGTCTTGAATTTAAAAGTTATCTCAAAGTACCCGAACATTTTTCAACTATTGGTGTTACTATCTACGCAGAATGTGCTCACTGTGTCTTGATGTCTTCTGGTGACTTTGTCCTTTTTGGGTTTCATTAGCCTGATAACAGGGTCCCAAGCTGGAGGTACATTCCAACCATCTTCCCTATTGAAATAAGGATGTTTTTTAATTTCAATAGCTTCACGTATCATTCTTGGAATAAAGCGGTGTTCTTTTGCGAGTATCTGTGGTTTATCAAATCGCAGGTAATGGTTGATTCCTTGTTCTACATGTTCACACACAGCAGACTTCGTCGAGCGTTTGTGTTTAATGTCAGCTATAATAATATGTTCCTTTAGTCGAATGCCTATGCTTCTCTTGGTTTGTCTAATGTATGAGAGCCCACACTCACAGTCTATCTTGTAAACCCCGGCCTCTTGTAAGGGTAACTGACTCTTGACAGACGGTAAAAATTGGCTTATCTTCGTTGGCGGCTTGTAGAAAGTTTTGATTGAAGCTCGCTTCAAGATGTAGCCAATCTTGTCGGTCACGCCCTTGATGTATGGGAGGACAGCAGGTTGTCTTTCTACTGTGGCTGGCTTGTTCTTCGGGGACCTGTGACATTGGCGCGGTGGTCGGAGCTTGTTGTCTCGCAGAACTTGCTTGACATGTTGAAGCTCGGCGTCCAGGTGTTTCTTGTCACAGATCCCCCGGGCTCTCTGAAACAAAGACATTCCTACGGTAGCTAACTGTTTAGGATGGTGGTGAGATTCACCGTTTAGGTACCTATTTGTATGTGTCTTTTTCCTATACACAGTGTGGCTCAAAGAGTTGTTTTTGTTCCTGATAACAAGTACATCTAGGAAAGCTAAAGAATTGTTTGCCTCTAATTCCATTGTAAATTTGATGTTGTTATGAATAGAATTGAGATGGTCTAGGAATACATTAACACTATCTGTTGGTAAAATTGTAAAAGTGTCATCTACATACCGCTTGTAGAACCTCGGTGTGATGGTGGCAGTCTGCAGGGCTCGCGCCTCGAAGTCCTCCATGAAGATGTCAGCAACAACAGGCGATACTGGAGAACCCATTGCCACACCGTCTACTTGTATGTAGTATTTCTCATCCCATAGCAGATAGCCGGTTGTTAAGCAGTGTTTCAATATTTCTGCATATTCCTCGGGCATGTTGTTCTCTATTAGCTTCCTTCTAGTTATTTCAATACAGTCATGTGCTGGTAAGCATGTAAATAATGACTGTACATCAAAACTAACCATAGTTTCCTTGTCAGAGAGATGCAGGTGTTTTATTTCACTGACAAAATGGTAGGAATCCTTTACATGCGCTCTCATCTTGCCTCTGAGTGGCGAGAGAATCTTCGCAATGTGTTGAGCCAATCTGTAGGTTGGTGCCCCTATTTGACTGACTATAGGGCGCAGTGGAGCATTTTCTTTGTGTATTTTCGGTAGACCATACAGTTGAGGAGGTTTTGCACACGATGGTATTAAGTATTTCACGTCCAGATTCAGTTGTTCGGAGTATTTCTTCACAATGTCACTCGTTTGCTTGAGTATTTTGTTGGTAGGGTCTGTCTTAACCAATTTATATGTACTTTCATCCGATAAAAGATTTTCCATTTTTCGTTTATAATCGGACGTGTCCATCACTACTGTTGCATTTCCTTTATCTGCTCGAAGTACTGTTAGTTCAGGTCTAGCCCGCAGGTTCTTCAGTGCTAAATACTCTGGTTTTGGTAGATTCCTTCTCGGCACTGTCGACTGACGCAATACAGCAGAAACGTCCTGACGTATGGCCTCGAAATCTTCCTTACACACATTGTTCTTGACTAGACAATCCTCAACGTTGCAAATAATGGTCTCATACGGTAT
Source organism: Euclidia mi (assembly GCA_944739405.2). Taxonomy (NCBI): domain Eukaryota; kingdom Metazoa; phylum Arthropoda; class Insecta; order Lepidoptera; family Erebidae; genus Euclidia; species Euclidia mi. Next base: position 42,256,394 of record OX123184.2, read on the forward strand.
TCTGGATGGAGTTATCGCATAATTTAAACCTCTGCATAATACCTTTTCGGTGTTTTCATCTAACGTGTGTTTTGACAGATTGACAACTGTTTGTCTGTGATCGGCGGACGGTATCGTGTGATTGGTCCGTGCAAAAACGTTCTGTTTCATTTTGTACTGGTCATTTGATTTTTGTTGTAATTTTTCAATTTTTTTCTATTTTGTTACATTTACACGCGTCATATTTTGATGTTTCTCTGTTATTTATTGCATTGATGCATTTTTCAAAATCAAATGGAGTTATCAATCTGTATATTTCGTTAGACAAATTCTCAACATTTCTATTTATTCTGCGTAAGTCAGCGCGGTGTTCGTGTATCTTTTGAATGAGTAACTTTTGACTTGCCTGTTTTAAGATCTTAGCGCTCCCACGTATGTCCTTCTTGGCTGATATTTTGCAGCATGTAGGGATGAGATCGTGATCACGGCATCTCTTCAAGAAATTTAAAGATGTTATGTATCTTGCGCGCTTGGTTTGTAGATCTTCTAGCCGGCGTATTTTAGTTGCTGTTTCCAGTCCGTACTGGTTAACATAATATTTTCTTGGGTTTACGCGAATGTTACACATTGAAATTAAACTACAGTTTACGGATTTTATCGCGTTATATTACTTTCACTGGTTATTTGTTATTACATTTAAACCGAAAGATCTAGAAACTACATTTTATTACTAGCCGACGTTTCGAATTCTTTACAGGATTCATGTTCACGGCAGACTGAGGTGATATTTGTCTTTGTCTTGAATTTAAAAGTTATCTCAAAGTACCCGAACATTTTTTCAACTATTGGTGTTACTATCTACGCAGAATGTGCTCACTGTGTCTTGATGTCTTCTGGTGACTTTGTCCTTTTTGGGTTTCATTAGCCTGATAACAGGGTCCCAAGCTGGAGGTACATTCCAACCATCTTCCCTATTGAAATTAGGATG